>VXBN01012774.1:713589-861410 GCA_013397395.1 Sinosuthora webbiana
GGAGGAGTGCGGGAGGCCGGGCAGTGGGATCGCACCGCGGGGAAACGTCGGCCGAGGCGGGCCCCGGGAGCCGGGTGTGTTCTGAGGGGCTGCGGGAGGCCGGGCAGTGGGATCGGCACCGCGGGGAAGCCCCGGGAGCGGCGGGGGGTCGGAGGGACTGCGGGAGGCCGGGGCAGTGGGATCGGCACCGCGGAGAGGGCTGTAAGCCCGTGTGAGGCAAGGTGCGGTATCTCTGACGAGGAAAGGCCGAGGGAGTTTCTCGTCCTCCAGAAGAGATCACTTGAGAGGGGACTTCGTTAAAGTGCATAACTGTGTTACAGTTTCAAGAAGACGGGCCGAGCTCTGCTCGGTGGTGCGCGGCGATAGGACAAAGAGGCAATGGACAGAAACTGATGCGCAGGGAGTTCTGCCTGGACATGAAGAATCTCCTCGCTGTGCGCTGACCCATCTCGGGAACAGATTGTCCAGAGAGGGTGTAGAGTCTCCCTCGCTGGGGATGCTCCAGAGCTGTCAGGACACGATCCAGTGCCCTGTGCTCTGGGATGATTCGGCTTGAGCAGGGAGGTTAGACCAGAGGAGCCACCGTGGTCCATTCCAGCCCGACCCATTCGGTGATCCCACGAAAGTGTGTTTGGGATGGCTCTGTCGAGCACGGCCGAGTTTGGGGCTGGGGCCCAGTCAGTGACCAGAGCAGGAAAGGGCTCTGTGGAGAAGGCAGCGCCTGGGAACATGCAGGCAGCAATGTGTCAGGTCCAAGCCTTGAACTGCTGGAGGCTGTTCTGACTTCTTTTTTCGTGACTAGAAAGTCTTTTGGTTTTTATTGGGAAATACCAAATTAACCCAAGCTAATAAACCCTACTAAGGCCTGCTGGGATCCAGCTGACTCTTCATAGGCACTTTAATCTGAACTCCACAAAACACCTCTGTTCTTCATCCGCTGGTAAAATGTGTCACTGTCAGGTTGAACATCAGAAAGGGTTGTCAGGCATTAGAATCAGTGGTGCAGCCACCATCCCTGGAGGTTTTTAACAAAAGACTGGATGTGGCACTTGTTGCTGTGGTCTATTTCTATTTGACCACACAGGTCATAGGTTGGACTTCAATATCTCGGTGGTCTCTTCCAACCTAAATGATTCTGGGGAACCTGTGAGTTAATGCCAAACCTGAGACACCAAACTCAGCCCCACTTGGGGGATGGAGCAGAAGAGCAGAGCCCCGGTGGCTTTATGTCCATCACGTGGAATTAAAATCTGACATGAGTTCACAGTCTGAGCAGAGGTTTTATGACAGTGAGTCCCAGAAGCCAGATTTGTGCAAATTGTTCCATCCATCAGGAATGACTTAGGGGCTGCTGTGGACACAGGTGAATGATGTCTACAGTCTGAAGCAAACTCAACAGTCAGATGGCCTGGTCTTTGCAGATACAGTCACTATGTGCCCCAGTTGAGCATTTCCTTATCTCTTCCTGTATATTGCCCACTTTGGATAATCCACCTTTAAGTAACAGAGAATTAACCAAATAGCTCACACAAATTGTCCATTTACAATCATGGTTGATTGTAAATGGTGAGTGGTGGCTGAGATACCCTTGCAATTTTACAACAGTTGATATTAAATTCACCTATATTGAAGCATGCAGAGTTAGCATTATATGGAGGCATTATTTATGCTGAACATTATTTATTCAGTGGTTTCTGATGAAATAGTTGGATAAACACTTAAATCCTCATCTTCCAGTCCAGGATGTGAGTGGGAACAAAGGGAAATGCTCCTGTCAGGGCTTAGAACTTACACTCCCAAACGTGTTTTTTAAAAAATCAGGACTGAACAACTCCTTTATTGGAATTTAATCAGCAAATAAATTATACGTCTAATAGAGGAAAAAAAATCTGCAATTTCATAAAAACTGAGGTGCTAGAAAAGTCTGAAATTGAACACTTTCGTCTTTGTCATGACAATTTAAGTAATGTAATATGTTTCAATAAAGAATCTGGAGGTGTTATTTCGTGATAGCATTGAGCAGTAATGTATGGTACCAGTATTAACCCAGGTATTACTGTGTGCTTGTTCTTTCAGGATATTATATACTGACTTGGGTATTATGATGGAGGAACTATAATTTCATTTTTGGTTTCATGACTGTGGTTCAGTAAGCACAGCGTTCCCTATTCATACAGACTATTATGGCTGTCTGCATTAGGTTTATATATATAGCAGGTGTGTAAGCTTTCAGATAATGTCTGTGAATTGCATGCAAGGCTATCATTTAATGCTATGAGGAGCATTCTCACTCCTTAATATAAATAATGCAGAAGCTGCTTTACTGTATTTTTATTGTGTAGATTTAGTGGGAAAACCGCTGTGCAAATGCACAGCGTGGAGTAAGTCACCAGGACATGATTTTTTTTTTCGTATCTTTTACAGAACATACCTGGCCTTTAAAGTATGAGGAGAAAAGATAGAGAGATTCATTGTCTTCACATCCAGTTTCCTTCTATGTATGTGCGAACCAAAGAAAATTTCGATGAAACAAGTGTCTGAAGCAATTAGAGCAAGCAAGAGCCAGAATTTTTGGATCATGGAGTAAAAGATGTGTTGGTGTGTGAGAGGATGGACAAATTATGAATAACTTGGGGAACAAGCTTGAAATGCAGGAGTTTGGGAACAGCTGAGTCTCAACACACCATCCTCACAAATAAGGAGGGAAGGGAAGTGCAAAATAAAAGATAAAAGAGGATAGAGGGAGTGGCTGGTTTCAAAGGTCATTGCTTCTAGACTTTTCCAGACATTCCTCCCTGTATCATGGACAAGCAGCATTTGAATGTGCTTCTGTTCTATCTTCCCCGGGATACACAAAAGGTTAGATTGTAGCTAAGTTTTTAGCAGTGGTCTATTTAATGCAAAACAACCAATAATGGTTTTGCAATTAAGTTTAAAAAAGAACATTGTGTGAGGTTTATGCCTCTTTAGAAGTTGTCATTAAGGCTAAATGGTTGATAGTGTTCAAGTGAAAACATTTAAAGACAAAAAAAGATCACCTTATCACAGGCAAAGCACAATTTTAAGTGTTTTTGCAATGACATTCTATATTCATTTTCTTATCTGCGCAGATTGTCTCCCAAACCATTAGTTTTTGGGTTTGTTTTGTTTTTGTTGTTTTTTTTTTTTTTTTTTTGTTTTGTTTTTTTTTTTTGTTTTGTTTTGTTTTGTTTTGTTTTGTTTCGTTTTGTTTTTTTTTTTGGTTTTTTGGTTTTTTTTGTTTTGTTTTTTTTTTTTTTTTTTTTATTTTGTAATGTGTTGTTCTAGCTGGGTTTTGATGGGTTGTTTCATTTCAGAGTACTGGAACCAGTAGGCTGAAAGGCATTTCCTCATCTGCACATTGCCTTGTAATTGGTCTTATGTTATCTATAGAACTTGAGCTTCATATTCACGTGGATTTCATAGGGAATAAATTTATAATAAAGAAGCTTGTTTGAAAGATACCCCACACACAGCATCCCCAAGAATAACAAGTGAGGGTAATAAAGCTGCAGCAAACTCACAAAAATAGTCCCACTGTAGGTGGCTGAGGAACAGGAAACAGGATCATAGGGTGAGTCTGACAGTGCCACTGCAGAACATGAGTCCTGGTGCACAAGATCCTCTCAGTTTACGATGCTCATTCCCTTTCTCTGTTCAAATATCAAACCAAAAACAAAAATGTAAGTGGTAAATGCACCAATGGGTGGAGGAAGGGCAGCAAAGGATTAAAATAAAAATTTTTGGGTCTAAAAAGAAGGACGAAAACAAGGGATGAAAAATAGTGTATTAGAGTTGTAAATTGGCTCCTAGGTCACCGAGTTCAGTTATTTCATACACCACAAAATATCCATTCATTAGAACATGGTTGAAATACACTGGAAGGTGTCCTGGTAGGAAGCAGGATGGGGTGGTTTTGGCCAGGCAGGATCAAACATCTGGTTTCTCTGTCTGCAGTAACATGGGAGCTCTATGTGCTGCTGCATCACCAGGCTGTGTAGGTAAATATCAGTTTGCCCTTTTCCTTTTCAGGTTGTCTGCACCTCTGCTGTGCATAGTGGGACTTGTGTGTGGCTCAGAATGAAGGAACCAAGTGAAGCCTTAAAGCAGTCTTTGCATCTTCTGCTCAATGTTGTGAGAAGCCAGGATGCTGCATTTTAATACTGTGTGATAATTGTGACATGAAAAGTGAAAAGGAGTGTCTAAAACAGGGAAAACTTTAAATAATAACATGGAATAAAGAGAAAAAGTAGTGAAATAACCAACTTTAAAAAGATTTATAGCAAGAGAGGCAACACCAGGCGTAGCAATGGTAACAACAACGCTCCGCCTTTTTTTAATATCTAACCACCTGACTGTGTAAAAACAAAACTTTCAGGCATTATGACATAAATTAAAAGGCTGAAAACAATAGAAGTGATGCATCACATTACTCTTACAGGAGAGCTGCTTCTACCTCTTGCCAGTGGCCTGCTGTATAATGAGGCAGACAGGGGAGTTTGGGTTTCTCAGCAGAGATAGAGTGCAGGTCTATAACACTCAGTTCCAACAACGCTGAGAACCCTGATATTGAGGGTGGAAAGACGATTTTATTGAACTTCTGTCAGAGACGATACAGGACTGTGAATACAAAAAGTGTAAAGATCTGAGCTGTGGAATACAGTGAAAACAATCTCTCTGAGTCTGGACCTCTTTGATAAGATGTCACTATATCCTTACAAAGACTTCGAATTCTCTAAAAAAATACAGTGAATTTAAATTCGGGAAAGAAATATCTAACAGTCTTTTAAAAAAAGAAAGTAAATTTACTTGGGGAAAGGAATGGAGGTTAGAGTAGCAGAAAAACAGTGACGTAATGAAAAGACAGTCCCTGTTGTGTCTGCTGAGAAACTCAGTTTATTATGTAGAAAAACATTCTAAAAAGAAAGGAGATTTATTAAATATGAAGCAAAATCTTGAATAGATCGATAATCTCCTGTACATTGTATTTTAAAACATATTTAGCAGCATGGCATTATATTTAGCAACATTCCTATCAGCAAGCTCTCTAGAGTGTACAGGAAAGTTCTCAGACGAAGAGTTTGCCAAGGTAGTCAAATGTGGAACCTCCACATCCAGCACGATGTCTGATACAAATCTCTGAATTCCACGTGAGCCACGCAGTAAAGCTCTTTAAGTCCTTCCCAGCAGGGCTGCAATTCCCATATGGAAGATTAAAGGCAAGATGTCGCCATAAGAAAAATTCCTTGGGTGCTGAGAGAAAAAGCTTTGTTTTATGGTGTTCTGTGTGTCCTGCCCAGTTATCTGCAAGCAGGTGAGCATTTTCCACAAATGAAACCTGGTTACCTGCTTGAGACTCTTGAAGGGTGTAGCTAAAAAAGCAGTGCTTGCCCCTACCAGAGGGAGGCTGGGCAAATCAGGAAAGCTAGAGGTGTTCCCATCACAGCTAATCCATGTTTTAATTCACAGGTTGCAAAATACCTTGTTGCCTCTACCTGTTGCAGGGTTTGAAATTGTCTATTGTAATTAATTTCCAAACCAGTAAGGTGAAAGGACTGCTAATATGCGAGGGGTAATTTTTTTCCTGATGAATTTTATGGGTTGCAGAGGCAGGGAAATTGATTTTTTCTGCCAAATGAAGTATTGATCTAAAAGAAGCTTACTATGCTACCTAGTTTGGGGTCATAGGGTACTATTTCTGTGGATTTTGTAGATTGCTTGCTGTGTTTTCCTATTCCAATAAAATCTTTTGTCACACAGGCAGGTTTCACTTTCATTACAATTGTTTGGACACCAGCAAGTGGTTCAGTGATCATGGAAGTTTATAAAAACCATAACCTTTCTGAGGAGCCTGACAAAGAAGTGCAGCACTGTGTGAAAAAGCTTGTAACAAAACCTGAATGCACCACCAGAGGAAACCGCACTGCCTAAACATAAAGCAGGGTGACAACAGTTACTATGGCATTTGGTGCATATGCTCACTGCTTTGTTGTCTAGACAACATATTTGGACATTTACAAGGGTGTAAAATAAAGGAATTTTTACCTTAGCTGGTGGCAAGAGCAGTTACAGCTGATGGAGCCAGGCTGCCCCCAGTCACAACTGCAGGCAGACTTCTTCACCACTGCTTTGAAAAGAACTCAGTGCCTCTATATAAAAAGACCAAAGTTTGTAAAATTTTTCCTTATGTTTCTGGTTTTCTTATATTTTATGGTGTCATCTCTCAGACCAGCTGTGAGAAGAAGGAGAATACCTACAAATGCAATCCCACAGATGAGACTGTGCTGATTTGTTTTGTAATCTGTTCCCTTTAGAATAAAACTAGCAGCAAATACCAATCTTCCTGCACGTGGGCCTGGCAAGGGGCACTTCCAGGCATCTCTTTTGCTAGTTAATATATCAATTACCAGCTAACATATCAATTCTTCAAAAATGGAATGCAGTCAAAATGTAAGTTCCTGGACTAGAAAAAACAGACAGTGACTCTTTCTGAGATCCCTTCAAATTACATGCAGGGAGCCCTTAGGAACCTGATGAAAACATTAAATATAATTGACTAAGAACTGATCATACCCATGGTGGACTGTAAATAGTTTCCTGACCATACAGACTAAATACTTTAACAGAATTCTAACTACGTTTGGAAGCATCAGCTCCCCTACGCAGAGATTTGTAAATCAGCTGCATTAGTATTTGCTCTTTGAATGGTGTTTGCAAATTTTATGGAAATTCAAAAAGAAAATGGCCAAAGTGCAAAGTCTGTATCCTCAGGGGACAGTATCTCTACGAACAGATGAGTAGGGAGGGTAAAGCCTCATGTTTGCCTTCTCTATACATGCATTTTATTCACTAAAATAAGCCATATCATTTATTGACTTCATTTCTGTAAAACTTTTTTTAGCCTGTAAGCAGAATAACTCCTAAATGTTTTGCCTATGAGGATTGTAACAACATACAGCTATCTATCTTCATAAACTCCTGGAAATGGACATGGATTATCTCACCTTCAAGTCTTATGTGTGTGTACACATATACACTACATTTTTTTCATGCTTTGAGAAATAATAATGTAAAGCTTTTTTCTATTAGTAGAGCTAGGAAGAATCAAAAAGAACTTCCCCATGGCCTATTCCTTTAATAGGTTCTTCAAAAGTACATAGGAATTATCATATTTTTAATTAATATGCATTTGTTATAATGATCAAAATGGAAATGCTTTAGCCACCAGCTTGGCTACAGCAGAGCCTAAAAAAATTCTTTTCATTCCACTTCACAAAAGAAATTGGAATAAAGTTTCTCTAAGCAACAAGTTCTAGTATCCATCTGATTTAGTAAAGTAACATTTGCGAGCTTAGCTGTTACATATAGCACTGTCAGGTATAGCTTTTGCTAGGTATATTGTTTGTCCTTAATAAATGTGTTTTGATGATTTTGTTTCTCTAGAAACACTGGGAATGTTTTAGTGCATACAAGCAAGTCTATAATCAAAATTCCATCCCAAGGGGCATTTTTATGCTATCAGTCTGCGCTCCAGAAAATCCTGATTTTTTTTTCTCTTGAAAACCGGTGAAAACCAATTCATTAACAACAAGTGCCATAGGAGGTATGTGATTTGTTTTGAGGGTAATTTAGGATCAGAATCCTCTGTACTGTAATAAAAATTCAGGGAAACAACAGAAAATCTGCATGGACAGCTCATTTAATGGCTGTGATGATTTTATGTTTGAGGTAACATGCATCTCAAGTGTAGTATCCTGAGCAAGTCCCTATTTATTCACTTTGGATTTAGCTTCCTTGGACTTTTAACATACAAGTGTTGAGCTATATACTGAAATGAATCCCTTTGTTACTCAAGGCTACAAGTGGTTTATTTGATGGAATTCAGAGTAGGATTCATAACAAATAACAGATTTTGAAGGGATAAATGCTGAGAGCAAATTTCTTTATCTCTGCTGGTTTCTGGGAACGCAGTTATTAGAGTGTCTATGGCCCATGGTTCAGTTCTCTACAAAGGAGAGAACTCCACTACTAATCATCCTGCAGACATTAATGCAAGTGCATAATGTAGGAATGCTCAAGTCATGAAGTCTTATTTATAACTGAAAGAATTCAAAAGGATTTTAATATTGCCAATGAATACTCCCTCCCAGTTTCAAGGAAATTTATATCTATGTAAGAGTTTGTGCATGTTTCATTCAATAATTGCATCTAATATTGCCAGCAAGGAAAGAAAAACAATAATGTATGCCTGGTATGGCACATGCCATGTTTCAACTGAGAGCACGACTATTGCCACCCTATAAAACAGAAAATTATTGCAATTAATTCATTACTTCGGAACAACAAATAACTGAGGAATTTGCAAAATACATCAGTCTTCTGTGAAG
Organism: Sinosuthora webbiana; assembly: GCA_013397395.1. NCBI lineage: Eukaryota > Metazoa > Chordata > Aves > Passeriformes > Sylviidae > Sinosuthora > Sinosuthora webbiana. The sequence goes on from VXBN01012774.1 coordinate 721,995, forward strand.
AAGAGAAGACTTTATTAGGCAGTAATTGTTATGAATTAATCACTTAGCTTTAATTCTAAGTATGATCTTGTGATACAGCATAAAAATATAAGTGGCAGTCAATAAGCAGACAACGAATAGTCTTGGGAAGGGATTCATCTCCTGTCCAGAGTTCCTGGAGAGTAGCAATGACTTTTTATTTTAACCTCTCATTGGAAGCAGCAGTTCAGTTCATGCTGTCTTACATCAGAAGCACAGGCTCCAGCAGTGGCACTGTGCCTAATCCAAACATATTTTCACTATATGCTGCAGAAGTGAAGTGTCTCATTCTTTTGAGGCCAGTAGAAGTGATAAGTCAAATATTTCTTGCACCATTTAAAGCAGAGAAGATACATGTACATATGTGTGTGTGTCGGTACATGTGTATATATATGTGTGCATACATATATATATTTTATATATATATATATATATATGAGACCTTTACTGATAGAAGATTTAAATTAAAATATATGCTAAATATTATTTAACATCTTTCTGTGATTTCTGTGACATTATTTTGCAGTACTTCCTAATTCCTCAGGTTTCCTCCAGTTTAATCAAAATAGTGAGGAAGTTTCAGTATACCTAGTATTCCAGGGATTTCTGACCAGCATGAATAGATTAATTGCAGATAGCACAGATCAAATTGCATAGAATTGTTAATGTGGCCCAGTCACGCCCTGTTGCATCTGGGCTGTCAGACTGAACAGGTCTGTCTTAATAACCTGGAAGAGGTTGAGAGAGTGAAAATCAGCCCCATAAAATTCCACCCAAATGAGAAAATCATTCCTGAATGGACGGTGAGTACAGACCATCAGAAATCATTTTTCTTGATGAGCAGGTGGAGAAATGTGTTTTTGAAGGTGGGTTGTTAAGTGTTTCAAAGGTAACTGTCAGAGGTCGTTTCAGCCTCAGCTGATTCTCTCTCAGGCTTTAGCTAATACTAAGTGGCAAGTTCACAAGTCTTACATTGTACAGCTGTGGTCTGCAGAGTGAGAGGTGTTTACTGAAAGTTGAAGGAAAGAGACAAAGTCAAAGACCACAAAAAGCACCTTTTAGGACATCATGCTTATCTGGGAACTGAAAGCCAGGGATTGGTTCGTGTTGTGTAGCATTTTGGTCCCTTGTCTGTGTGGAACCAAACCAGAGGTCCTGTTTGCCATGCAATTTCTTCTTGTTTTGTGAAGAGTGCTGAGTTTGTATATCTAAAAAAACTCCATCCTTCTCCATGAAGATAAGACAGTCTGCAACTTAAAGAAAAAAAGAAACAAACCACAAAGAAGGCAGCAGGAGGGCACAGAAATCATCCTCCTAGTCAAAAGGCATCAGCAGCATGTCCTTATCTTCATTACATACTTCCTAGCCATGGAACAAAGAAGAAGCAAAAACTCACAGAGAGATTTGATATTCAATTATTTTTTCTCATCTCTTTCCTCATCTGCCAAAGTGTGCAGTAGTCACACATGACAACTGTCCTTTACAGCCCAGGTTGCCATCCTGACTTCATCCAGCTCATCTATCATTTCACTGTCCCTGTGGCTGCAGTGCTGCTGAGACTTCTGCTGCTGCAATGACACCTGAACAACCATCCAGCGTTAAGGCAGCTCCTCTCATTTGTTGAAGTAAGCTGAAATTTTCATCAGGGAGCTGTTGCTTCTCATTTATAAAGAAAAACATCGGCGATTATGGTAATAATACAGAAAGCCTCATTAATTACAGCACACAATAAAGAATAAAGCGAGTGTAAAGAAGCCGAGCAGATGGTGCATTGTAATCAGACTTTTTAAACAGTAACCTTCACAGTGGGGAATGCTGTAGGTAAGAGTGCAACTTAACTTTCATTAAAACATTTTTATTTCTATGTTTAGGACATAAGTGTATTTCCAGATATGGTTTTTGCTGAAAGTTGAATTATTCTGGAAAGCCTGAGAAAAAACAAAAAAGCAATACAATTTCTTTCTAATTACAGAGATTATAGAGTGTGAAGTGGGGGAGGAGGGGATATGCTGTAAAGTTTTTACTGGTTTCTGTCATTCCTTCTGCAGTTTTGAAACATACTGTAAAGAAAAAAAAATTAAAAAACTTTTTAAGGAGAGACAAAAATAGGGGCAGCTGTAGCTCTCTATTTTGGGAGTGTGGAGTTGGGGAAGAGGAGGCTTAGAGAGCATTGCATAAAACTCGGAGCCTTTGAGGTACCGTTTTGCCCAAAGGGAGGGAAGAGGAGGGTGAGAAAATACTGCTATAGGTTAGTGGCAGTTTTAAGAGACAAACCCAGCAAAGATTCCTCCTCCCCTATCCAGCATTCCTGTGTGCCCAGGAAATGAAAATGTAACCTGTCAGTTTGCCCTTGCAAGTATTCAGAAAATAGCTGTAATAGAAACCTGCAAAATACCTTGTTGGAAAAATGAAACCCAGACAATTTTACATAACATAAAAGAAGCAAAACTAAACCTCTGAGGTGTAAGACTTCAATTCCCATACAATAATTCATTAGAAGGACTGAATTTAATGAATGAAATGAATGCCAAGAAAAAGCTTCTCTCTGCTTCAGCACAGCAGTAAAGAGCATTGTTCATCTCTGCTGGGTAAGTGGAGTGTCCAGCCCTGGGAACAACAGCTGCTCAGAGAGCACTTTGTGTCCACACCTGCAGCCTCTGTGGGCTGTCCAAGCTCAGCCTGCATGCAAATCCCATCTGCCTTTGCTTATGCTGCAGTGGGAGCAATCTCAAGCCTTTTTTTTCCCCCAGTATCCTTTTCAGCAAGATAACAGAGAGGAAAACAGAACTAGCTCTGTGCTGAGAGCTGAGGAAGATCTATAAGAGATGGAAATCTTGGCTATTGGAACGGTTTGATGAAGTAGCCTGAAGGTTCCAGAGCCATGTTTGAGAGCTTTTGCTCTGTGGTTTATTGCAAACATGGGCTTTGTGCTAGGAGACAGTGAGTTTAAAGTAGTTGCTGTTCAAACTCCTAATATTATTCAACCAATTAGGCTTTATTAGATTGTGCTTGAAATAATGTATATAGTGTGTAGCTGCTCCCAGTAAATTCTCCTGGTCCTTTCAGCCATGAGCTTTCCATGGCCTTAGTGGCACACGTGACACTTTATTGTCAATGAAAATATAAGATTCATGGCAATATACTGACATTCCACTACTGTTTTTTCTTCTTGATGTCCTTAGCAATTAAGTCCAGTATATTTTTAATCAGGACATTGAATGGTGAGAAAGCAACAATCAGATAGTCTATATTAAAAAAAATAAAAGAAAGAAAGAAAGTACATCTGCATTCAAAGAACTGTTACTTCAATTCTTAACTGTACAATCAGGTGGAATTGGTGAAATTACTTCTGTTCAGGTCTCTGGGTTGGCATGTTTTCAAAGTGGGCAGTAGGAAGTTTGGATTCCTTAAGCTTTTTCCCATTGCAGTTCTCCTATATGAATATCAGTGTAAGGTAGCATGTACAGAAAATATTCAGAGCATTGTTGAGTTTTTGGTGATTCTTCTTAGGTCTGGACTGATTCACTGGCCAACCCATCCATACATGATACCTTGTTTTACGGGTCAGAATGTGAAAGGCAGCTCCTGTGGGGCTGCACAATTCTCCTTTGGGTACCTCACCCCTGACCTTGGCCTGCCCTCGTGTCAGTCATGGGCAGCCCATGGGGGTTTAGATACATCACTGGTTGTGTTTATCTGCTCCTTGAATGTGGCAATAGAAAGAGACAAGTCCTATCCCTTGAAGAAAATCTGCTCTTGCTAATGAAGCTTTCAGTCATCCATCTGAAAGGACATTTAGCTCATGTGTTCACAAAATACTGGTTTGCAACTGTGGCAGCTCTGAAACTGAGGAAAGGAGCACTTTGCTGCCACCTCTCAGTGAACTGAGAAGAGAGGGAGCTTTATCTGCAAACTTTTGGGCCTATTTATTTGCCTGCTTTTTTCCCGAGGTGCATTTCTATCCATTTCCTAAGAAATCAACAAAAAACTTGGAGAATCAGAGAAATGAAATAACGTTATACTTGTTTTATGCTGGAGAGAATCAGAATGGTATTTAAATATTACTTGTTTTGGATTTACCACAACTGAATCTCAGCCTTGCATGGGGTGGTAAATGGAACTGAATGAATATGAATATGTAAATACATCGATTCCTAACTGATCTGGTGTGTTGAGTGTGCTAAAAAATGAAGTGCAAGCATCAGCATGACAGAAGAGGATGGTAACAATAATAGGGGATTGGCACTGACAAAGGCTGTAAATGGGGGAGACAGTAAACTACTTCTTCTATGAATGGAGGCAGCCCTTGCTGAGAGTGTCTGTGAATTTGTCTATTCCCTTCCTTTAAATGATGAAAGGGATGCAGCTGATGGGTAGACAACAAAATCATTTGTTCATCAAATGTTCGAACTGAGCCACAGGATGTAGTGTCTGAGTCTGGTCCTTTGTGTTAGCACCAATATTTGGAGGAATAGTTCAATGTTTGTGTGATTACAGCAAGTTTTCTTAACACAGCACTCATGAACAGTCTCATTAAAATCAAAGCCTGTGACTCTGTGGCTGTGCAAACACCCGGAAGAGGAGAAGTTTCTGTGGCACCTCCAGGGATTGCACCACTGCTATTGATTTTACATGAAGGCTCTTGGATGGTACAGTGATGGACAGCAGAGTAAAACCCTGGGAGAGATGGATAGACATGATTAAGTGTTTATTGGCCAGCAGTCAGTGCCTTTTCCTATCCTCTTAGGTCCCAATCCACAGATGATATGCTGTTACCACTTTTAGCTCCAGGGTTGGTCGTTAAACTCAAGCAGAAGGAGCTGATATATTTAGGACCAGAGGTCTCCAGTTCATTGCTTGTTTATCTCCGAGCTGCAGTCTGACATCATTACAATATTGAGGCCTAAATAAACAGCCGAAGTTCTGAATATTTAATTTGCAAAACCATTTTATTCAAATATCTTAAATCTCTAAAGTTTTCAGCTCTTTTGTTTGTTCCTTGGGGAATTTGCAATTTCCCTTGAGATTGTTGTCTGTTGTTATTCTTTCCAAAGGAAATATAGAAATCATATTTTAACCTGAAAGGGTTTTATCCTCCCTTCATGTTCTGCTTAATGTTTTGTAAGTTGAATAGTGTGAACTTTTCTAGACACATTTCTGGGATTTATGCATTAATATCAGGCTCCAGGTGGAGAGGCTTTTTATCAGATAAGCAAACCTGGGAGAAAGTCCTGAATGTTAATGCTGAGGATGGAGATGGTATGGCACTTTTCCTTTGAGCAAATCTGATTGCATTTCAATGACACAGAAGATAGAATACTTTTATTTTATTCACTCATTCTATTACTCCCACAATAAGCTATATAAGCTCAGTAAAAAGTTTCTGAGATGTGGAAAAATTTGATAGCAAGATGTACTAAGGAGCAATGGACATATTTTGTAGTTGGCTCTTGCTTGATATTGAGGTGCCCAAGGTTCTTAAGAGTGCCTTCAGATCCTGCAGATCAATATTCTGCTAGGTTCTGATTTTATTGAGTTGATGGTACTGCTATCAATGCCTTGCAATATAGCAAGAAGTCTCTCTGGAATGAAGCATGTGGGCCTCATTCAGAGAATATTTGACTTCTTTTTCAGCTCCTGACATCAGCTGATAAGGTATTGCTGGTTCGTGTCTCATTATGTCTGATTTTATGATACAACATCAAGATTTAAATTTCACAGAGAGGTCTTTTTATTCCCCGGGGGAGAGAATAGTATAGAGTTTCATTTTAGAAGCAACAGGCCACATCTCTCCTGGCCAGAGTAAACAGCCATAGATGATCCTTGTGTAATCCACAAAAATATGAAGAAAACTGTACCCCATTCACCTTTGTCACCCTTTCAGTAAAACTTAGCTTACAACTAATATAGAACGTACATCTGATTTGATTGGAGCTAAGTAGATAACTCTTGGTGAGCACTAAATTAATGCAGTGTTTAATTGGTATTTTGTACTCAGGAGAGGGCTGTGAACTGCCATCATTTCAGCCCTCACAGTTGTTATTCAAGGCCAGTTTTCTGGCACTTCTGGAATCAATGGATTTGGCAGGAAAACTACATCTTAGAGATGTTACCCAGTGCCACTTTTCAAGTGAAGTCATGTGAGGTTGTCTCAGACCAACAGTCTTTCTGCTCTCCTAATATTACTCTTTAAAAACCTGCTTCCCACAGTTCTGTGCTCAGAATGCATTTTGGGCACTAAAACAGGATAGAAATGGTCAATTGCCAATGCCTCAGAAATGTTAGTTGAGCCAGTGACTGAATATTCATAGCAACCTTCTTTTCCTTCTTTTGCACAATGTATCTTTTTGCAATAAAAAATGTGTTATTTCTTTATTTGTTGACATTCCCTATGACATGTCAGTGGTTCTGGGAATAAAAGCCTTTAAAAATCTCGGTGTGCTTTTCTGTCACCTGAAAATACAGAACTACAAAGTCTTGGCCCAGACAGCCTGGCTTGTTGTCTATTGTCACTTGCTTCCATTTATCTAACAAATGCTGCCAGTTCCTTAGGTTTGTCACACACTCTGCTTCACTTTCCTTTCACCTGATGATGTGACTTACAGCTCCATCACAGAACTGTTTAATAGATGGCTCAGCTTCATTTCTCACTCCCTCGTCCACACAGTGTGGGGGGAATGTTTCTGATGCATTTTGCTTGCAAGGGACTCTGGAGCTAAGATTTTTGTCATAAAGTACTTCTGTCAGCCTTCCTCTTGTGACTGAACTGGTTGCTCTTTCCAGGTGTACCCCAGCCTGTGTGTTTCCAACTGCTTTCCACCTGATCTGATCAGATATTCTTATTTCTTTAGTGATGTACAGGTGTGAATATTGGATTTAATTTTATATATATATAGATGTAGTGTGTGTTTGTGCAGCTCTGTCTTGATTTCTTTTTCACATTCATTCTTCCACATTGTGAACTCGATGATGCCTGGAAAATTCTTTTTTTTTTTTCAAGCCTGCTCTGAAACTTCACTGGAAATACTGCATTGTGTATGTAATTACACCTTTTTCCTCAGGATCACTCCCTCAATTTATACCCCACCGGGATGTATTTCTCTGGGAAATCATGGTTACTTGACCAGCTCAGTTTTACTTTGTGTTACAGAAGAGTTTGCTGCCATAAAACTCCACAGTAAAACATAAATAAAAAGCTGATTAATCCAAGGATAGCTGGAAATTTTATACAAGTTCAAGTAGTATGCCAGCACTATAGAGCATTATGTAAAATGTACCCAAGCTATATTGGTATCTCCACCCCTACAGTAGAAACAAGGTCAAATACTGTATTAAACTCCTCAAGTGCTTCAGCTATTTCACCTTTTTATAGGGGGTGTATTGGAAACACCCTGTGTCCTGCAGCAAGGCAGCTTGCTTATGACAAGCTTTTCTCTAAAAGCTGTTCATGTTTTACAGGTAATTTTTTTATTGAAACCATGGTATTTTCAACTGCATCAAACTAGTTGATGAAGTATTTAGGAGCAGACAGAAGAAACTGACTGACATTCTGCTAAATGTGCCAGTAACTTTATCTTTTCATGCACACATCCAAAGAAAAGATTTAAAAGGAGCTGGAGAGCTCCTACAGAATGCGATGTATTTTGAACAATTGTACTATTCTTATCTCAGCAGTTGGAGAGGATTGAATTTGATTTGCTGGGAGGCGTTTGACAGTGGCTCTTGATGTGATTCTTAGTGGTGGTGCTATGATCTAATGATCTCTGGTCCCAGGAGCTGTGCTACTCTTTCTGGAACAGGAAGAGCCCCAGCTCACATCTCCTGAAGCTCCAGAAGAAGGAACACTGTGAATGGAATGTGAAGGAATTCTCCGTGGCTGAGGAAGAAAATGACAGACTAAAGTTCACAGCTCTTCCAGAAATGGTGGGAATATTAGTTTACTTTATATACTTTCTGCAGAGATTCAGAGAATTTTAAGGGAGGAAAAGACAGTTGCAAATATTACATTGAACTAGAGAACAGTGATAAGAAACTGATAGAAGAATGTGACCTCCAGCTGCAATTTGAGGTTGCTTGCAGAAATCCTTGTGAGTTCCAATTCCTTTCCTCAAGCTAAAAGAGGCACATGGATTAGGACATATAATTTCTGAAGGCAAAGGAAGAAAACCTTTCCCACCTTTGCAGCCTGTGTTTAGCTCTCTCTTTTATTATTCCAACAGCATTTCCTTTTCTTCAGTGATGCATCACCTCTCCAGGTAATAAATCATAGAATCTTTGTGGATAATGTCTTCATTTTGCATGGCAAACACATGCCATAAATCTAGGTGAAGCTTAATAATTGGTATATGACATCTTTCTTCCTGTGAGTGGCAGAGACAGAGGATCCCATTTCCACTCTACTTTCCCACTGGCAGAGAGACAAAACCTGTTGATCAGCTATTTGAGCACTGCAGTGATTGAGATAAATGCTAAAAAAAAAGCTAGAGGAGAGAGACACTAGTACTGGCCTGGTCACTTCCCAAAATCCTACTGGAAAACTCCACACTGGTCAATGTCTCTAGAAGGGGATGGCATACAACACTTGTAAACACTTGTACCTTGTCACCACTCATGTGCCAGTGCTGATCCAGTTCTCTCTCAGAATTGTTCTTATCTGGCACTAGGTGCTGTCCTGGAGACCTCCTGGTGTTGCATTTCCTGGAGCATTGTTGGACATGATGGTGCTTCTATGGGGAAAACTGGCCAGGTGTGAAGGGACTGTGACGATTCAGAGTGCTCTAAAATGGAGTGGGCTAATTCTAGAGTTGACTGGACTAGTACAAGCATTTTCCTAAAGACATGGCACCTCCACGCTCCTTGCACCCTGACTGCTTGGGATATTTTGGCAGCCAGCTGCTCATTGTGGTGTGAAGTGCCAGATCACAGAGCCATAAGCTCCCAAAGTGCAACTGACAGCTCTAAAACAAAGGCAAGAGAAATTTTCTCTGAGCAGGAGCGGTAGTATGAGGCCCATCAAATGTAAGGCAATTACGGTGCCAGCTAATGAAATCAGATGCCAGCTTTGCTGATATAACTAGTTTCACAACCTCTGGCCTTCCTAGCATAACACAGAATAATTCATAATGAGACTGCACAGAACTCTTTCAATTAGATTGCAGCAGTGGAGCGAGTTATTTTAGCTAGGCAGAAGCATGCAAAGCCTGTAGGCTCAAACACGTGGTAATTGAATGAATGGACTCAGGCTTTTGCTATCACACAAAGAAAATAAGATGTAAGAGTCTTCCTCTAGAAGACACCCATTCAGCTGAAATCATCTGCCTGCACTCCATTCAAAAATCACACTTCTGGATGAGGGGACAGGTTGCCATTTCTCAGAATAGCTCTCAGTGGTGAGGATGCCTTCAAGTGAAGCTTGGGAGTGCAGCTGTAACTTTCAGATGGCACAAATGTCAAGAATGCCTGCAACACTTTAAAAACAACAAAAAGAGAACGCTAATCAGTAAGCAGGGATTCTGAAGGCAAGCTCTTTCATGGATATCATCTTTATTAAAGGTGATATTTCAGCATTTCAGGCAAGTATCTGTATTACTCACATGAACCCAGTAAAGGATAGGAATTTATATTTCTGTGTGGGGCTTTTTTTTGTATCTCCACACCATCACCTGCTGCCTTCCTGCTGAGGGGGTTGGAAACAGCAGACAAACATCACAGCACCTCAATGTTTGTGGTCCACTGCCATAGTGCATGGAAGGTTCTTCCTGTCCTCATGGTGGTTTTTGCCCTTTCCTGAGAGTAACTACTTCTGGGATGGAGTTTAGGTCACCTTATCTTTCCCATTGTGCTAGGAATTCTTTCCCCTTGGGGCTAATGTCCTTTCCCTGGGTTCCCCAGAGGTTGCTTCAGACAAGCATCTTTGATCCAGGGCTTCAAAAAGATTTCAAGCAGCAACTCCTAGATGAACATACTGGCATAACTGATTCCTGGCCTGCTAATGGATTTGAGGAGAACAAGAAGAGAACAAATTCAGGGCTCCATAAATGTTCTTTCCTAGTTGCAATGTTATACTGGAGAGGAAGCAGGAGTAGTGTTGATTATAATATTTTTACGCACTTTTGCAGAAATTATCTGTATCATTCTCTCCAGTGGACAAGGCAGCATTGCACAGTGAAAGAAAAGTGTGGTCAATTTGCAAGGAAACTCATGGGAATTTTGGTTTTGGCTTCAAAAAGAGAGAACAAATTATTTTATCTTCTAGGTTTGAATAAGAATTGCTTATAGTGAAAGAGATTTTACAGCCCATTAAGTTCAGTCAGTACAAAATGAACTTAACTGGCCAGATTGACACCTGGAGAATACACCTTGTGCTAGAGGGAATCTTCATCTGTGTAAAGTTGATGCTGCTAATTTTGTTATCTCTTGCTTTGGGTTTGACACCTGTGAAGTTTTTGCTGCTGGAGCTGCATTTTCTGGGTGATTTGGAACAGGCTGAGACCATAGGAAATGAAGGAAGGGTCGAAGGAAAATCAATGCTATTCTGCTACGTCCCATTCTCAGTGAGAAAAATAGGCAGACAGGAGCACAAGGCTCACACTCAGTATCCTACAGCTCTAGAGACATCCAGATCCTGCACATTACTCCTCTGATCATCATACCTGAACCATGAAGGTTGTGATAAATCCAGTCCATTTGATACTGCTATTTTTCTTAATTATTGTGAAGAACAGACAAGGGCTAATGTCCTTTCCCTGGTGGTCCAGGCATGTGGCAAACTGATGTTGTAAATTGCCAAATGGTGTTTGAGATCCGGGCACTGAGAAGAGGATGAGAAGACAGATTTCTTGTGTAGAAAAGAATATCCTAACTGTGCTCGGTTCTTAAAATAAAAAATTTAAAAAAAATCCTGTCTGAAAGTGATCCAGAATATTATGTCCTTCACAGGAATGAAGAATTATGAAGTTCAGCTCAAGTGTTGACAGAATAGTTTATCACAAAGTAAGCCACTTTCTTTTGGTAACTCCTGCTTTTTAAATTCCTACGCATGCAATTATTTTCCTTTTGAAGACATTTAAAAGTAAACTATCAAACAGAATATTTCCAAAATCACAAGATCATGAATCTGCAATTGTATACAATAATATTTGGCCAACAGATTAAATAATAAATAATAATAAATTTCTTTCTACCACAGAATTAAGTGGTAGAGTATGAAACTGGCCGTGCACATGGACAAAATCAAAAGCCCCCAGAACGAGTCCTATGGCAATCTAAACAGTCATGCTGTCCCAGAAAATTTGTTGCCTTGCACATCTAAAACATCAGTCACAGTGTTTGATGCCACCTCCCAGAGCATTTCCATTCTCATTTCTTTGCTGTGGCGTGGGATTACCTTTACAACAATAGTTGTGGCTATGTGTAAATTGTTGTGTAAAAGTAAAGGGGATGTAGGTGACAGGCAGTGAAGTCTGGCACCACAATTTCTCCTGTCGCTCAGGATTCGACAGGCATTGCACCAAGTCCTGCACTCAGCTGACAGGATCTCTCATTATTTGGTCTTTGAAATTTGTAGTGCATCATTAGCATACCAAATTGACAGGTTTTTTTTTCCAAAAATAAGGAATTGTGAAAGCTGGTTGCTTCTTCTGTATATTGTTTGGCACTCTTTTGAATGGTTTTTTTATTCAATTTCAATGGGAAGTCCTAGAACTTACAGTGTTTTCTTTATGAAGTTGGGTAAGAAGTTTTCATCTACTGAAGACACTACCATGGGGACCAGGGAATCATCCAAAGTGCTTCAAGCAGCCACTCAGCACCAGTTTTTAAACGCAGAGGGAAGTTGTGGGGTTTGTTCTGCTGAAAGCAGGAGCCAGATTTGATAACTTGCTGAACTCAGAATTGCAGGCAGGAGGACCAAGGATGCATCACTTCTGGGTTCTTTGTCTGGGAGACAACTTTCACTTGTGCACAAGTGTAAAGAGAGAACCCCAGCCAGTCAGTTTCTGAAAAATGGAAAGGGACTATGGGATCCTCATCTCTGGAAGTGTCCAAGGCCAGGTTGGATGGGGCTCTGAACAACCTGGGGTAGTGCAAGGTGTCCCTACCCATGGCAGGGGGACTTGGAACAAAATTATCTGTAAGGTCCTTTCCAAACCAAATCATTCTAGGATTCTGTGATTATTTCTATTGACTGCAGCTCAGACATTTATAGTCCCTTATTTTTTTCATTGCCTTCCCTTTTGAAGAATTGATTTCAATAAGGGAAGCAGTACCAAGAGAAGATTGGCTCTATTGAATTCACATTGAACTGATTAAAAAACACTGAACTTATTAGAAAAATAAACATATTTCCTTTTTCATTATGCAATACTTCAACAACAAATTTATTCGTTTAATATAACGTCTAAGTAAATGTGATAGGGAATATTATTAAACATGATTGCAGAATAATTTTGGAAGCTGGAGAACATGTTTTTATGTGTGCAATACAGTTTGCAATTAAATATGTTTTTTTATGAAAGTGATCATAAAATTTTTCACCTTCTGTAGCAAAGAATGAATAGTGTGAGGATAGTCTAAATCTTCATGAAAGAGCCCAGCTTCGTTAAGATTTTTCCAGATTATTGTATTACCCTTACTACTGAAGATGAGATGAATACCGTTACATCTGTAGCTGAGATGAAAATCTTCTTTGCAACTTTCAGAGTAAGTAACTAAAGATCAGGAATGGGAACTGCTGTTTCATCATTCCAGTTTGTTCCTTTGACTTTCCGTAGATTTTCCATCGCTGGGGCTGTTAGTGGTTATTAGCTGATACAATTAGACTGGGGAGATGAGACTTTGCTGGTGAAGAAAGCGTAAAGAATTGAACTGACACAGTTGTACCAGCAGTGTGGAGGCTGCACTGGCTCCAGCCTGGTTGTGGGTTGTGCTGTAATATTACAGATGCCTTGTTTTGTCGCAGGGAAATTAGATCAGTGCCCATGGGCCCCACCACAGAACTGTGAAACAATGCAGTGTTCCATGTCTCTGGACCAAGGATATGCTCTCACTCTGCAGAGTGACTGAGCTGCTGCAAGTGTTAAACCAGAAGGAAAACATCATCTCTGCAAAGTGAGCTGACAAAAATTCAGGCAATGTTCGACAGCCAGTGCTATGTTCTCATTGCTTTTAATAGTTTAATTTTGGCTTATTCAGGGTCTAACACAGTGTTTGGAGCCTCAGAAGCAAACTGTTCTTCAAGTATCTGTGCCTCAGGCACAGGCTGTGATTATTGAGGCTGTTCTGTGCAGACTTTGATGGTCCTGGTGGGTTCCTTCCAGCTCAGGATGTTCTATAATTCTCTGACTCTATAGTGTTGAGCCATGATCTGCACATACCTGGGTGCAGAGTGGGGTCCTAAACCTCTGTGAATGATGGCTACAGGCTGCAGTCATTTACAGGGTGTGCAGCTGAGCCCAGCACTGCCCTGCTGGGGCTGGTTCTGTGAGCTGGGGCACAAAGGCTTCACTGAAGACAGTTGTTAGGTGTTGCTGCCTTCTAAGTGATGCCTTGCCTTAACAGCTGGAGCCTTCAGTTAAAAAATCTTTCTAGGTGCTTTCTCAGTGGAAGGAAAACTTGCCTTGGCTTACATTTGTCCTAGAGACTTTCCCAAGACAGCTTAATGCCTTTCTCTTCAGGCAGCAGGGCCAGACACTTTTCTGACATAACCCTGACCATTTTCTCTGATGTAGAGGGACCTTTTAGGGATTTGCACCAGCTGAACAAATGGTGTATAACTTTGCCACCAATACTTGTTTTATACATATATATATGCATGCATTAGCAACTCAGACCCAAACATTCCTCCATAAAATTCTTGAAATCATGAGTCTCATGTCTATTTTGTACTTTGGCCCTTCACTAGTCATAGTGCCTGCATGCAATCCTACCAACTTAAAAATTCATACAGTCAGTTATACATTAGGTTGGAACATACATTATCTTTAGAAGACAAATAAGGCCTGTAAAAGTGCCTTTTCTTCCACAATGTAAGTATTTTTTCCATCATTACAAGTGGGTGCTGAAGTTTTCTAGTTCAGAGCAGTAATGAGCATTCTGCACATGAGTGACGTGGGAAATGAGGAAAATCAGGATAATTTAACCTCTTTCCTAATTTGTTCTAAAACCAAAGAGTTATTTAATGAAATTAAGTTTCGGGTTGGAGAGAAGAACACTTGCTCCGCATAGGCAAATGAAAACATATACCACAGATTTAATTAAAGAGAACAGAGATAAGTACTGCATTGTATGCTAAAGTAATGTTTACTATAGCAACTGATTACTCTGCAGACAGCTTCTTATTTTCTTTTCCAATTTAAAGTGAAGATAAGACATATAGAAGGACGACAGATATTCGGTCTGAATTGTACATTTTAGGGAGGTGACTGAAAGATATTGGGAACACTTATGTAAGAAATAAAGCTACAAAAATCCTAGGGCAATGTAAATTGGCCTATTTCCATTTGGCATTACTGAGTGTTGTTTCACACCACTTGAAGAGCTTCATCCCGGGAGAGCTCATAAAAAACTTTTGTACCTTCAAACCTTTCTGTGAAGAACTGGACTTTTTAGATCCATGTGCAATGGCCTGATAAATCATCCTCCATTTTTTTCTGAGGAAGGGAAGAAGTGATTGGAAACAGTGCTGTTGTTCTCTGGAAGAAAGCTGTATGACACAACAAAGAGATGGTAACCAAACACTGGTCAGTCCTCGTCCTGTCGGAGCCTCCAGCTCTGTCATTGCTGCAGTTGCTGTACAAAGTCCCCTCTTCTGTTTTGTTCTGGTGGTTGGTTACAGGTGGTGTAAGAGTGGCTTTCTGCTGAGGGAGGAGGTAGAGAAACAAATCTATTCCAGAGCCATTACATGACTTCGGCAAACTACAGTGCTACTGTGTGCCTGAATTTCTTCATCAACGTGCTCCTTCCAAGCTACCTTATCTCATTCCACTGTCCTTTTCTTTCTGAAAGGCAGGAGTGAAACATGAGCAGTCCGTGGGAGAGGCAATGATCCTGTGCAAATCAATTGAATTTAAACACCAGGCAGCTTCTCAGCGAGAGCAATCCTGCCTGTTCTGTCCAGGTTAGAGCCAGCTAAATATAAAACAGGGGCAACAAAGCTTAATTGTTACCAAATCATCTGGGAATGGGTAGGGCCCCAGCTTTGCAGCTCCACAGGACGGTGGTGGTGGTGGGAAACAGCTTGTATCCTAAAGTCAGCAGTGGGAAAGCAGCCCCTTGTCCTGGTGCAGCAGGACTTTCAGGATCATGCAGGAGCCATGAGGTTCAAGTCCTGCCGGAGGGACAGTGCGCTGCTGGCTCTGTGCACTCCTCCCAGAGCAAGCACTCCCTGAAATCCAGACTGTTCCAAGCATTCAACTCACGTTTCCAATGTAGCAGGGCAAAGCCAGACTTTACATGTGTCAGATTTATCCAAGAATAAAACCAGACTATGTGAGCCTCATTATTCTTTTATTATTATTATTATTATTAATGTGTATGTATTGCATTTAATTGTGGCATGAGCTGGTGCTAACTACTTCCAAATAGCCTTTTTAACTAGAAAGTTTATGTTGTATTTTATTAATGCAGTAGGTTCTGACTTTCCAAGTTTCCTCAAAATGAAACAATTTTCTTTTCAAGTGTACATCACTGAAGTCAAAGAGACATAATATTCCCAACTGTATAAAACAGCCTGTGGCAACGAGGTTAGAGCTGTCAGTTTTACACATGGGGTGCCTGACAAACATATTATACATACAATTCAAGGCTGACCTTATACTGCACCTGAATTTAAATCTGTGTGCTGCGCAATGCTTTATATCCTAAACAGGCTGCTAACACCCTCTTGCAGCCCTTCCCTTTATAATGGGCTATAACTGCAAACTCTATATTGTCATGAGCAGCAGCCAGAAGGTAACACCATAAAATTAGTTAATTTTAACATAAAGATGCCAAATCAATGCTGCACACATTTGAAAAATGCATTTTATTTTAAGTAGCTGAGTGCTTGCAGATAAGAAGAATGTTCCATTAAAATTCACCATTTTCCCCAGTGTTTTAAAGCGTCTGGTGTCTCCAAATTATATGGGATAAGAAAATGGTGAACATACAGGACTGAGGACCTTCAAGACAGAAATTCAGCTTTGAAAGAAACACAGACATTAAAGAATTATTAAAAAGCATTTTTATTCCACATATTGCTGTAAGGAAAACTGTATACAGTGGGGAAGTACCAGTAATCTCTACAGGCCATGGTGGTAGGATACAGCTTTTCTCAGGAGCTTCTGCAAGTCTTGTGAAGGCACTTCATGGGAAGTCGGCTATGAGTGAATGCTGTGGGGCTCTTGTTCATCTAATGTGGACCACACTTTGCCAACCTCTCCTTTCTGGAATGCCCAGGGGATTTTACTCATATCCATCTGTGAGATAATCTCCTCTAAACTAGAAACTGGTGTTTCTACTAGTTTGGAGATGCTGAGATACAAGCCAGTGCTTTCCAAGAGTGTAGCACAGTCATTTTTCAAAACTCCTGATGTCTTCAGCAGGGTAGAATCTCTGCTGTAACTAATGAGAGCACCACAGAACCAGCCAGCAGTGCTTCCTCTGCTCGTGTGCTGGGGATGGAAAAATTTCATTCCTCTCTTATTGTGACTGGAAGATTTTCAGTCTTTGCAAGGGATGGTGTGGCTGCAGCCAGTGCAGGAGGCAGGGGGAGGTGGGAAGAGGGAGGGTTTGAGCAATACACTAAATCTCAGTGTAAACTTCTGTAGGGTGTGTAGGAGGCTACAGAGGGAGGTGAGATGGTGAGACCGATGCTTTGCATCTCTTGACTCTCTCTCCCTGTCCCCCCCCTTATGCCTCAACTTCAGGCTGGAACTTTTCAAAGCTTAAGTGTGGATTCCACTTGTCTCCAAAATGGATTCTTCCCACCTATTGTCACAGAGGGAACTGCTTGGAGTAGGTTTAGGACGTATGTTATATAAAATTGAAGCACTGCATGTCCTGACTGGACTGCCACACATGCAGCTCATTGTGTCACACAGGCAAAACAGGGGCAAGACTGGAAAGGGCTTCAGGCTCTAAGTATTATTTACACTGCTTAGTATCAGTGCTTCCCTTCCTCTGCCAAGTAAATAGGAATATGGAAGGAATCATGGAATCAAAGGGGTCCATCCACCTAGCCAGTCCTCTGGCCTCTCCCTCCCAGGAGGTCTGCTCCAGTGCTGTAATGCTGCACACTCAGTAGCTGTGTCCTTGCTGAGAATCCAGAGCAATTCTGGGGCTTACTTTACAGCACTATGTCTCTTACCTTTCGTGTCCTTGTTGTTGCAGAGATGTGCTGTTTGCATGTCAAATTGTCCCTATATTCCTGCTCAGAGGGAAAAAAAAAGTAAAAATAATTATCCAGCTAAACTCAGGAGAGGCTCCAGAGCAAGGATCCTGATTTCAGACTGACCCAGGCAGTGGGAAGGTTGAGATCAAGATCTCAGCCTGAGCTCTGTAAATCAGGCTTGGCTCTTTGGCCAGTTTCCAGTCCACAAGAGGAGCTGGCTGCGTCTGGCTTCCTGCACTGTCTCTGTGAGCTCCTACCATGCCTGGCACCTTGAGCAACAATGGGAAAAAGGCTGCTTTCCTTGGCATGAACAAATCCTTTGGGAAATGTTTTCAGGCATTTTGAAGGACTGATTGGAAGCGTCCCATTTCAATCTGTAGATTCCCTTCGTTATTCTCCTCCATGCTTCTGTCAAGCATTAATAGGCACTGTTTCCTTTTAAATTCTTTTGGAAGTAAAATCCTTAGGATTATCAGGTTTGTCTTTTGCTTTGGGTAGTTGCCACTCATTGATTCACATCAGACTTCAGAAAACTGGCTGAACTAGGGCAGAGTGTAACATGTATATTGTTATAGTTATTGAAATTATTTCTCACCAATGGTGCTTTGCTAACCAACAGTAGCAATTCATTGAGTGGATTAGTTTCTATAATTGATTGCCAACTTTCTTAACAAGCTTGTACTCCAAAAACTTTAAATGTAAGATGACTCCTGTCCCTCCTCTGGAGACCTCTATCTTGTATGCATTATGAAATGGGTACAGCCTATTAAGGTATTCTTCCCTGCTTGGATATGACAGATGTTCTCAAAGGAACTAGACTCATTTCTGCACACTCTGCTAGAGATCTGAAGAAGTAAACTACAGTTTGTCCTCCCCAAATAGCACTTCTTAATTCAGTGCCCAAGCTGGATCACCTTCCTGTGAACTTTACCCACAGATGTTTATCTGTGGACCCAAAGCCATATGGATTTAGTTTCATAATATACAAATCATTTTGTAGATAATGTTGGAAACAAACATTTTATTACCGATTTCCTATAAATTAGGCAATGCCATTGACAAAAATTTGACAAGTTACACAGATTCTATTATGGTTTTGCATATTGACTTTTAATTATGCACTGTTTAATCAAACAAATAACAGTATCTTTCCCATCAAATGATAGGGAAAGTTTACAGTCTCTATCATGACTTGTTTTCTTAGCTCATCCTCTAGATTCTGTGGGTTGAATGAAAAATCAGAATTTTAAATGTGGGTCGAAAAGTAAGAAGGAAGCCTCTAATATTCTAAATATACTTAATTGGAAGAATGCTTTGTTGAAGATGGGTTATATGTTTGATTTGCACTCATTTAACTGGCACAGGCAATTGGACTGTTTAAACTTGGTCCTTATGTTACAAAGAGAGGGTTTTTCAAGGTGCCCTTATGCTGCACATCTTTCTTTAGGAATTCACTTTCATGGGCTGAGGTTTTGGTTCAGGACAGGAAGTTTTTGTATATTTTCTATGATCAAAGAGATAAAATACACCAGGTGTTCAGCATCGGTTCTCCTGTTAGGATTAACATGCTACTATTCACAGACATATACTAACCCTCAGTGCTAGTGGGTAAAAGGGCAGGATGGTGTGAGCAAGTCCTTTTGGGGTTTTTAATTCAAGCAAGATTGTTTAAACATCTTTTCCTCTGGGTCAGATGATTATTTAAGCAAATTCATGGTACTGCTTCTCAGAGAAGGGACACTGTCCCTAGAAATGAGCAGACACTGAAATCAAGACCTGTTGATTGTCCCAAGTGTGAATAGGCTGGTGGCTGCTGAATCCCAGTCTCAGTGTCCCTCTGAATAATCTGAGTTTGCTGCTCTGAAGCCCAAAGCCATGAGATGATCCAGCAGGTCAGTGCTTCTCTGCATGTTTTTGGCCCAATTCTGACCCAGAGATATTCCCTGTCTGCAAGACAGGTGGGAGAAGTCACAAATACAGAGAAAATAGTTTAGGAAGACAGAAAACACTTTTAGTAGCCCTTCTAAAAGTGGTAGAAGTCACAAGCATATTACCTTTTAAAATAGCCATCCTTCAGTTTTTGTGGTTCCTCTCTTGCTTTTGCTCGTCCCAAGATTCCTCTCAAGCTCAGTGTTTCCATGTAACAACTGCAATTCCTCAAGACATTCCTAAACCACACTTTAAAAGCACAAAAACAATGAAGCTATTATGAGAATGTTATTCACATACGAAACTGTGGCCTGAACAACTTTCCATGTGTTTTATTTGTTAATTAATCTGGAAGCTTCCAGAGCTTATTTTAAAGAGTCCAGTTTATAGACACATGCACCCAGTGCAGCAGCCCATGCTAAGGAATATGTTTAGAATATATGCATGGACTTGTTTTATGTTCATATAAAGTATAAATGTTGTTTTCTCCAGGTGGTAGTATCGTGATCCTAAAAACTGAAGACAAAGGGTTCTGTACTAAAATCCTGCCAAAGGAATGAACAATAGTTATTAGCACTTAAGCATTTTTTATTAGAGTGTTAAAAATACTTATCTCTGCTCACCTCTGCATGACGTTGGGGGAGAGGGGGGACTAAGGAGAGCTAAAACATTTGCATTTGCTGTTATATGAAATGCACAACTATTTTCCATTGCTCTCACCGCCAAGCAACTTGGTAGCAATGAATTCTTTGAAAAGCAACCATTTTCTTCAAGTGGCAGAGCTGTTCCTTCAGCAACTCCTTCTGTTAGAAAGTTACTCACACTTAAAACCATAAGAGAGGGATTTTCCAGACCTCCCTTTGTAGGAGAGATTCATCCTGTAGACATAGTGGGTGGATATTCATATTTTTAATTTTGATTTTAAGGTTCCATTGAAATCAAATCCTGACCTTCCAGAGTCAGAGTTTTCTCAGTGCTAAGGGGTTATGCAGGCACTTTGTTAAGACAACTGACAAGTTGGCTGTTGCCAACCGCATGTTAACTTGCTATTAATAATTGTTACTAAATAACTCTAGGACAAATGCAAGAAGTGTAAAAGGTTCAATATAATTCTTATCTGGAATTAAGCCCCTACTGCAGCCTGTGGTTCCACAAGGACCACGTACTCAGTGGCCAAATTCAGATGTGTACCTTCCACGAGACATGCACTGCCTGCCTCACAGAGCTGAGGATCAGCCAGATATCCAACATATTTTTATTCTAGCACTGCAGCATAAGCATGTGGGCTCAGAGTCCCAAGTTAGGCCCTGACAGCCAGCTAACCTGGGCAGGTGCAGGGCATCCATCAGTGAGAACAGCTGTCTTAGGGCTAATGAAGGAAGTCTCCAAGAACTGGGACTTGCATGCCCAATAGTTTCCTTGATGTACAACACAGGTGCACTAAAGCATTTGGGAGCTGGAATCCCTTGGTTTTGGCTGTGCTTTTCTGAAAGTGGCAGCTTATCTGTGCTTCTACATACAACAAAAAACAATGGAAATATCTTTAGAAGTGGGCTCAAGAGGCTGACTCATAGCTCCAGCAGAGATATATCCCACTTTTCCTTATTGACCTTTAATATAGCTTCCCTGGCACTCTGCAATCAATGTAATCTTTTCACTATGATCATAATGGCCATTATCCTGGAGACAACAGATAGAAGTGGAAGCAATATTAAATTAGAAAAATAGCTGAAGGATTTCTTTGTTTTCTTTATGGATTTCTCATGAGTTTTTCTTTTTTTCCTCTCTCTCTTTGTTCTTCCCCTGGAGTCAAAAATATTTTTACGCTGAAGCAAGAGGTTGGTCCCATTAATATTGCACACTTTCCTCTGTTCCAGTACGTTGCCAACAGTAAGGTGTTATTTAGGGAAAAAATATAAATGCATAATAAACAGATCTATACAATCATTACCGAACTAAAATAGCAGTTAGGAAAGTATTTTTATTGTGAAAAATGGCCCTGTAAGACTTGCTGGCTATTTGTAATGTTGCAATGTAACTCAGATAAATTGGTGCCCAGGAGTGTGACATTTCAAAAGCTTGAAAATACACTGCATTTTTCTGGGCCCCCATTTTTGTAATTCTGCTAGCTATTTTGCAGGAGCAAGAAGCAATTCCTCTATGCCCAGGCAGTTCAATTAGAGCGTTGCAGATGTTGTCAGAAAGGCTCAAACATGAGTGCCCCTGAGCAACAGCTGCGATTACATGAAGTATCCCGTGCCCCTTCTCCCTGGAAATTGACATTTCTGGTCATTTGTGTGCAATGTTATTAAATAACTTTTTAAGTAATGACTCATTTTTCTAGTCAACTTCGTATGAAAAACTCTGCCATTTGGGGTTAGACATGCATTTTTTTAGTAAAAATAAGTTAATAGATGAAGACTTCCACAGGGACAAAGGCTTTTTTTCTATTAAGTATTTCTACTAACAAAAGTAAAAGTTCACCAGATTCTGGAGGTAGATGTAGGGCAGCCTAGTAATGTTATCTGCTTATCTGTCATTATTCATAATGCAGATCAAGAGTTCAGGAGATACCCAAAATCCACGGTGAATTCAGGCTGTGGAGTAAGAAGGGGAGAAGCAGATCAGGCGCTGACATGGCTGACCTGAGGTTAAATAGCAGCCCCAGGTACCTGAAGGCTGAGCAAACAGCACTACACTTTAGGGGCAGAAATCAAATTTGGGAGTTCAGATGTGCAGCCAAGAGCTGGATAAACTGTACAAAACACAGTGGGAGTGGAGCAGTGGATCAGGACAGGTGATGCTGTGGCCCGTCCACCGCACTCCGTGTGCCTGAGGCATCGCTCAGGACTGGATTCCCTCTGGTTCCCTGGGCCTTCCCATTGCTCTTGTGCTTTGCTGCTTCAGTCTCTCAGGTCCTGGCAGGGCTGGAGCCCTTTGAGCCCTGTGCTTCTGTGTTCCCCAGGCCATGGTGCAGGAATTGTGGACCTTCATGGCTGTCCTCAATCAGACACAGCTCCTTCGCCTTGAAGCACCTCAGCATCTGATCCTCTGCACACACAAGTGCCAGCCATGAAAGTTCAGGAATTCACCTCTCCAGGAGCACAGGAGCACTGAACACATCATATTTCACAGCCTGAGCAACCAGCTTCAGCTCCAATCCACAGACCCATCCATGGGGATGAGGAGATGCAGCCCTTGGTCTGAGTGCTGAGACTGCTCACAGGGCACCTGCTCTTATCCTCGATGCAGCCCCAGTTGCCTGGATAATTGCAGCCTTCAGAACTTTCCCCCGTTGTTTCTTCCCTGTCTTCATGCAAAAGAAAGATGATTTGTGCACATTTAGGAGTCACAGATTTGCTTCATGCTTCTGCTGCAGTTTTCAGACAATGGCCTTGATTTCCTTGCTCCGAAATGGGACAATAAGATGTTTTCTGATCTATCTGTGTAGTTGCTTTGTAAGGACAAGAACGTTTTCCTACTGTATGTGCATGCAATGCTCAACACAACAGGATGCTGATTTTCTAAAGCAAAGCACAAACTGTCTTGTTAACCTCCAGAGTCTTCTGAAGCCAAGAAATTGGAAACACTTCTTGTAGGTGAGCTGTGACAAGCCTATTCCTCTTAATTTTCTGATTTTCTACTAGGAGTTTGCACTGACTGCTATGAAAAATGGTTACTGACCAGTTGTCTAAAATCCTCTTGATAACAAGCAACAGTTTTATTTTTGTAATCTGGAAATTGATTCACTCTTGTGATCATCAGCCTTCATAGAGGTGTGACTTAAAAATCCATTTCCTAGTGATGATAAATAACAGTCTGGGTTTAAAGCTTTTGAAAATCTCTGTATGTGACTTAACACCAGGGGATGAGACCGCATGACATGATGCAAACTTGGTGTTTTAACCTCGAGGCTTAAATGTCATAATGCAGCATCACTTGGTGTTACTACCTAAGAGACATACAAATAATAAAAAATTAAATTAAGGAGTATGGTTTCAACAGTTTCAGTTTCAGGAATGAGAACATGTTATAACTCTTGGAACTACATTTGTGACATTTCACATGGAATCATTTCATGTCCCATTAAGTAGCGGTTTTAGCTTATTTTTCTCCTAGGTATCCACCCAAATGACATCAGCATCCTTGTCTGCATCAAGTCCAGCACTAGTACTGAGTTGGGAATTTTTTCTTAGATATATCTTAGCAGGGACTGCCTATACATTCTGGTATGAAGAAAAGACTAAACCAAATGCTCTAATCACAGTTTCTACTCCTATCTGCTTTCTATCTCAACATTCACTTGACCTGGAATGTTCCCATAGAGGAAAGCATTGCCATTTTCTGTTGACAAAAGCGCAGTCAAGAGGTCTGGGGGAGAAAAGCAGCAATTATTTAACAAGCACGCATCAATTCCTAAAATTGCTGTTATGTTAAATACATGGTGTACCACTTGAAAATCTGTTATTATAGGCTGCTGATGAAGAGAGCAGCAATTGTTGTCCTTGTGCCTATGGCCTGATAAATAATCATGAGATGAGGAGCTTGGAGAAACTTTTTAGGGCATGTGAAGGGTTAAATCAGATTTTACTCCCTAAGCCCTATTCAGAAAAGAGCAACTTGCTTTTTCTGGATCATATTCCAATTCACCTTCTAGAAATGATCCCACTTAACCTCTCCACAGTGGTTCGAGATCCATTTGGGATCTGTATCTAAATCCCTGTCTAGTGGGACCTGCAACAAAGGTCACAGAACATACAGACATTTCCCTGCATCAGAAATAAAAACCAACCTGGCCACCAAACAAACAAATAAACAAACTGGAAGAGAGTTCCTCCAACAAAGTTATTCAGAGGATAATAGTACTACAGAGAGGAGTTCTTTTTAGTGTTGTTACAATCATTGTGTCTGCAGTCTGTCAGATACTGACAGGCGCCTCTTCACCTTTGTAAAAGGGAAAAATAAATGATCAGATTGCCAAACCCATAGACTTTGATATCTGATCATGTCTAGACAGCCTCTGTCCCTGCCTCTTAAAGACAGTCATCAAATGCTTTGCATCAATAATTTGAAATGCTGCTGTTTTCAAGACGTTGAACATTAATGTCACCTCCCTGGGTCCCAAGTGCCTGCCTGTTCCACACTCGTTGTTTTTAGGTGATAATGGATACTTGCTTGTGTTTAGTTTTCATGATCATGCAGAACCAGCAGCTTCAATATCTGAATAAACTGCCTCACAAATTAATCAGTGCAGAACAAAGCTGTTTTAAGTCTATGACAGCCGATTTGTGGTGCATTATCTCTGCTCTGTGCTAAATACTCGCGCGAGCTGCAGAGATGGGAGGAAGTTTTGTTCGAAATCAAATTCTCTGGGACTTTTTTGCCAAACTGTAAAACTGGATTTTATCCATTATACATGATCATTTAATGTAAGTCCTAAAATTTCAGAGGATTATTTAAGAGACTACAAGCTTTAGGGAATTAGGAGACAGAGCTGACAATGGAATTGCCCTTGTGATGGGAAGAAGTCTTGGATAGGTTAGATGCCTTCCAGGCAGTCAGAGTGCAAATTCCTCTCACTGGCAAATAGAATCTATGTCTTTGAGCAGAAGAGAACTGTTTGTGGTTGAATTGTAATATACCTCCCTTAGCTCAGATGCTCACTTTTTGGGCATTTAAATTGTGTGGTTGTAGGAAATAACTGAATTATATGCAGCAGCTTTGCTCATCAATGCAGAAGGAACTGACCAGAGCTATCACTCATTTATTTTCATTTTTTTTATATTGGATATGGAAAGAAATAGTTGTATATTGAGCTAACTATTCCTCTTGCTTCTGATTATTCTCAATTACATTTAACTCCATCATCTATCTGTTCAACAAATCTATGTCCCCAAAGCATTTATGAAAATAGCATGGAGTAGAAGCTGACATATTAATGTTGATAGATATGCAGAGATAGTGAGGGTTTTGAACATAGCACATTGTAGATGTGAAGACCTCAGTATAGAAACGATCTCCTGAGTAAAATCTATGTGAGATATATAGGAGTTGCAACACAGAATATTGGCTTATTGCACTCCATAGATTTGCAACCATCTCTCTTGGATGGCAGTGGAAAACTTCAATATACTTACATGAATTATAAATGATGTCTGCTTCTCTCGTTGAAGTAGGTACTGTATGTTTTTCTAACACAGGCCCTTCAGCCTTTAAAAAGCTCCTTTGTATGTGCAAAGGCGAAAGATCTGCATTTGGAAACATTTACTGCTGTCAATACCTTTGTGTAAATTGTGTACCCCACTGGAAATTTTTCTGTTTTAATTGGGAGTGCCACAGTTATTCCCTTAAAGTCACGGCTTTTAAACAATTAGTTTGGAGATGGAATTGATCTGGAAGAAATAATGCTCGCAAAGATGCAGCGTAGGAAACCAGAATTGATTCGAGGCGACAATTCCTAAATGGTTCAGACATTTTGGTGCCTTGAAATGAACATCTTTTCTGTCAGCTCAGAAATATAATAATGCGCAACAAGGCAGATCAAAGACAAGAAATCATCACTTTGCTTATCGGATTCTCAGCAGTGATACAATTTACATCCTTTTAGATGTCTTTGCGTTGTTTTTATTGCAAAAGAGTAAAAGTGGAAGTGCCTATTGCCAGCTTGTGATATTAACCCTTCATCGTAATTACAGTAATGGCCTCAAGGACATGAAGAGCTGGATAAAATTATGGACAGGATTTTTTAGATTCTACAGTGATGATGATTTTTTATTTTTTTTTTCCCTTGGCAGGAAAAGGAAGCCTTTCTGATCTTTGTTTGGAGAATATGAGCTTCCAGTTAATTCACCAACCAGCAGAGCTTTTAAACTTTGCATGCACTTCCCCAGGGCTGGATCCAGGTGACTTTTCCCACACTGAATAGTGCCATAGACCCTTCACAGCCCCGAGTGAATCAAGTAATTTTAGCCTAGTGAGGCAGATCTATGCCTAGGCTGAGAATCTGACTTAAAAACTGAAGTGTTGCACATGGACAGAAACATGCAAGTGGCTTCTTATAAAGTTGAAACCTGAAGATTTTGTCCCTGCATAGATCTCATCACAATATCAGCTGGGAAAAGTGGCTGCTTGCAATGTTCAGTCTGTAATTCCTGGAAAGCACTGCCCTCAATGTGAACAGTCAAGCTGGGAATAATGGAACTGGTAGGCAAGGCATTAGCCAAACTACCCTAGCAAAGGTCAGTCAGGGATAAAGGAAGCCTGGCAGACTGCTTGATGTAAGAATTGCTTTATGCAGAAAGGAGTAAATGGAAAATAGAATGCATTTCCTGAAAAAACAAAGTGATAAGGATGCAGTGAAAATGGTTGTTACGTGTGCCAAGAACAGAAGGTGGCCCAGACTGGAGTGTGCCAGTGGGAATGACTTTTACTGCTACAGGCCCATGCAAACGTGGGCAGGCTGTGCACAGACTCCAGCAAATCTGAAGGATGTTTACCTGGCTCACAAAGGATATTGTCAGAACTGGGTTGCTCTAGAAACTGTCTGATTTCAGCCCTTGCAGTGCCTGTCATTCAGCTACTCCAAAACTAAATGGGAATCACAAACCTAATACATTTCCCAGTCTGATGGCACCACTTGGGTCATTATCACTGATCACAATGTAAAGCTTGTCCTAAAAAAGTGTGTGAAGAGCATCATGGTAAAGAGTCTGAGCAGTTCAGTGGCAGAGGGACATTGTGACTGCACAGGAACATGCCCAGAGTCACCTGTGCAAGGGGTGGTCACAGACTTGAAAACAACATAAAGTCTTTTAAAAGAACCACAAGTTTCAAAAGAGTGCCTAACAGAGTTTGGAAAGAAAAATGGAGCCAAATAAGGAGAAAGTTGCCTGCAGCATTAAGTTATCTAAGCTCTGACAAAGCACTTTTTCATCACAGATCTCAAGACATCTTAAAACCAGAGATAAATATCATTATTTCTGTTGCATAGCTTGGGAAACCCAGGGAAAGAGGAAATTCTACTTACCTATTCTCATTCAAAGCTGAGTCTAAAGCTGGAAAAGATGGGTTTCCTAATTCACTTCATGCCTGCTATCATGTGACCCCTGAGTCACGGATGAATGAACTGTAAAATATGGAAGAACAAGTTGATGAATATTAAAGACATGTTAGAAATATTTGAACTGATATTTTTGCACCTTGATCTCTCTTCTTACTGTACCCAGCTGCCTTTCATTTTCTGCTGCCTGTGTGCTATGCTTTTTTTTCATATTCATGATGTAGCTTAGCTCTGCTAATGGTTTTAAGGAAGTTGTTCAATTTCTGTTCTGCATTCCTTTGATGATTCTGTACCAAAATCAATTATAAATATCAGAAGATGTTGGAGTTTTATACAAATTATGAGCCAAATTCCATGTTAGAGTAGGCTGATTAAAATAAAATAACTGGAACAATGTCTATTTATCCTGGAATAGATTTTTTTTTTTAGCATTGTTAGTGCCGCTGTCATTTTCAGACTTCATTTCTACGAGTTCAAAACCTTCATCTAGAAAATATGCCTTTTTTCCAATTTAAGACTCTCACTGCTGTCATTTCTTAGTGGCACTGCAGCCTGTTCAGTGGTCCTGCACCCTCACAGGGAGCTGATAGGAACTGATGGACTGTTGCAAATGCAGACCCAGAGGAAGTGTTTTTACAAAAGAGAAAACATGAAGTGTATCGCAAATACATTGTCAGAAGCTGTTACGTCTTCTTATTTTAGTGAAAAGACAGTGATCCCTCCGTGCCACATGTCGACTACCTGTGTGCACAGCTGACATGAGAACATGTACCTGCAGCAGTGTGTTTGCTGAACAGGAGTTCAGGGGCGATTTCCAGTTCATGAATCTTTAATTGCAGCGTGTAGCATCATGAAAAAAAAATCTCATCCGATTTTTTTTTCTTTTTCTTCTGCAGCAGTTTTTTTATGAAATTAGGAGGAGGGGAAATGGGCACTGTGAGCAAAAGGCCTCCAGCAGGTTGCTCTGGCTACACTTTGTGGTGGGTGCCTGCCTTCTCACTGATGGTGAGGAGGGGATGTAGGTGCTGTTCCTGGGGAATCATGACAGCAGGAGGCTGGCCCTGGTGCTTCTCTCTGCACCACAGCAGTCAGTGATGGATGTGTGCTCCTGGGAAACACACCCTCCTCAGGGACAGGGATGGTGGACATGGGGCAGCTGACGTGCTTGTTTCAGCCTGCATCTGTTCTTAGGAAAATTTCTTCCAAAAAGCTGAAATATGTTTAGTAGAAATCCCATTTCTCCTTAGGACACGAGCTCAGCTCATTGAGCCAGTTAGAAGATGTGATGAGTTGGAGAGCTCAGGTGCTTCTGCAGGCAGGTAGGTGCAGCAGTCCTGCATTTGCTGTTTGCTGGCAAACACTCCAGAGGGGCACTCTGAGGGAGTGCTGTAGTGGATTTGCACTACAGTGAGGTGGGGTAGGTGGGATAAACAGCAAAGGAGCGACCACAGACTCTGGGCAGCAGCTGCTGCTCCCGTCAGTGAGCTAAAGACAGAAACTGAACTGAAATTGAGCTTTTGTCACTCTGGGATGAAGAAATACTTCACTGTCTCCTGAATGGGTGAGAGGGTGACTGTAAGATGGAATGACAGATACTTGGAGTAAGCAGGAACATTTGAGTTCTTAAAACAGATTTCACTGAAATCATCTGATATTTAAAGTATGTTATCACTTGGTCAAATTAGAAACAGATTTCTCCCCTTTTTTTACCCCTATTCCCTCCCAGACTTTTCCCAAGAGATTACGTAATAACTCCTGTCAGGGTGGTGTGTCTTTGCAGTGCTAAATATTAGGGAAGTCAATATTTGATTATAACACTTATAGCAGCAATTTTTCATTGAACAAAATTCACCTTTAAAAAAAAGCAAATGGCAACCAGTTGCCTTTAGGTTTATGAAGGAGTTACTGAAACCTCAGGAAAAGCTGCTAGGTTGAAATTTGCCTCTGTTGACCATGAGTTGAGAGTGCAGTGTGAGGAAGATGTACTTTAGCCTTTTGGGAACTAAGGAAAGCCATTTTCACTTCTGCCCTCCTGACTCTGGAGCCCATTTGCTGTTGGGTGGCAGCTTGCTTGTGCAGAAGTCCATGAGCAGGTGGTATGGACTGAGTAAGAGAACAGATGGAGATTCCACATTTAAAGGAGAGGAAAGAGGAACATTGGGAAGTGCTGTGGTGTGGACAGGAAGAAATGGGGGTATGGGGGAGCAGAACAATTCTTAATTCATCCCCATATACACACGGGTGTGCATGGCAGCTAAAGAAATAGGAAATGTAGAAATCCTCGTAGGGTGTTCATTCACTAAATATTTCTTCATATTTAACAACATGGTTTACAGGTCTTCCATTTCTGTTGTGTTTATCCTTTTGCATTAGCAAGTGACTATTCTGCCTTTCCCATTACCTGGTTTGTCATTTATCAAGTAATCACACTATGTTGTAATGTACACGATCTAAGCACAACAAAACTAAAATTATATAGTGCAGAAAATACAAAGGTTCTCAAATAGCTTCACATAAAATAATATCTAGGAGCTTTAAAACTGAGCTGCATTTAAGGCTGGAAAAACCAGCCTAAAAAGATAAGATTTCAATTTTGTCTTAAATGAATTCACTGAATCTGCATTTCTGATGTCAAGTAGAAGCAAATTCTGTAGCTCTCATGAATAGCAAGCAAAAGCCCTACAGCTATGAGAATTTAATATTAATCTTTTATTTTGCATGTCTGGGATTTTTTAAAAAAATATTTCTTTTCAAATGTTCTGAAATCTCTGTGGATTTTTTGATCATATGACTTTCATGGGGTTTTATTTCCCACAATTGTCCTTACATTCCAAATTACGAAATGAAACATTCTCCTGGAAAAGTATTGTTAACACAACAAATAGCTTTGAAATGACAGCCGTGATTCTTTGGAACAGAATGTCTCTTTAAGTGGAAAAGTTCCTTGCTGTACTGCTTTCTCTTTGAAAAAAAACAAAAACAAAAACAAAAAAACAAACAGTCATTCAAGAGAAACTGTGGTACATGTGATGAATGCATATGGATACACTTAGAATTAGGAGTCAAAAAAAGAAATACAAATGAATCTTCCAGGAGATTTCAGTTCTGAGTCAGCTGCTGTAGGGTCATTAATCCAACTTACAGTGCTCAGAGATGAAGAGAGGAGAAGGAAGAATGATTTTATGACTAAGGTTCAAGAAATCTACATTAATTCCAGCCCCTTTGGCACTTTCTCTCCTCCACTGCCAGTGACCAATGTCCGACAGTTTCCCTGTCTTCTTTTGTCTGTCTGATGGGCCTCACTTACAAACTTTCTGGGACAGTTGAGGTCTCCTCTTCTGTGACTGTAGGGTGGAGCTGAAATGGAGAATTTCTTTCAGCACTGTTGAGTGCAACAAAATAGATAAATCCAGTGATAGTGGAGAGCAGACAGATGTAACACCCTAGACTGACAACACAGTTATTACTTTTTCTTTTTTACACTTCTCTCCCTCCTTCTGCCAGGAACTCTCCTCTATATCTGTAATCTTCATGTGTGTCTATGTTGCCCTGACTGCAGAGTTTATCACCACCTCTGAGGTAGCTTTAGACCACCTGTGCTGAAGCTGCAGCCCTCAGGAGCAGGATTCATTTCCAGCCCAGTTCCAGATCCACTGAGATGAATGGTGCTTTTGTGACTGACACATTTTTGCTCCCTGAGCCAGCTGGTTTAACAGAAGGGGGCCAATCCATCCAAAGGGCTGATGGCCCTTACTTAGACAACTTTATCTTTGCACCACCTGCAGGAGAAAAATGCAGTAGCTGATGAGGGGCCAAATTCTATGGAAGGTTTCATTTACAATTGCATACTTCCATCTATAGCCAGGAGTGCTAGAAAAATAGTGAGAACTCTACAGAACCTTGTGTTATTCTGTCCAGAGAAGAGGGAATAATAACCCACCTTCTCTTGTCCCCCCAGACTGTGCTCTGGCAGAGCTGAAGGGGCTTCAGTGCCTGTGGTGAGGTTTGGGAGCACAAAACAACTGCAGAAGACACCAACTCTCATCCAGGTATGCACCCATGCCAACTGTGCTGCCTTGCAGACAGGGAATTCTGCTCCTGGCAGAGACACAACGTGTGTTGGGCATGTGGTTACAGAAGGGCAGATGCACAGGGCATTTCTCAGTTGTCTGGCTCTTCCAAATTCCCAGCAGCTGTTATCAATATTTGAACAATGTTTCTAGTGTGCTCCATGCGGACTTGGCGAGCTCTCTCTTCCAATTCCCTCCGCAAACTCCTGAGCCGTGTGCTTCCTTAGTGCCATGTTCAGCCTCCCCTCCAGTCAGTATGGAGCTGAGAGCGTGAGAACCACTTCCTGGGCATGTTTCAGAGCAGGCTTGGGGTTGCTCTTCCATCTGTCAGCAGGAGCCTCCAACTTCGTGCTCCCACCCCCAGCCCCAGAATAACATCTGCTCTGGTGAGCATGTCTGGTGAGATGCTACTCTGAGTGCTCACCAAAGAGCACTCCAGCCTGCATGTAAGGAACAAAGTAGTAAGGAAATATGCTCTGCAAGGCTGTCCAGTTTTGCTCCTTGCAGGGGAAAATCCAATTTTGTTTCCTTTGATTGTAAAGTCCCAGGAAGTGTTGTAGGTGGGTAGAAGAAAGGGCAGATATGGTTCTGGGGCTTTGTCCTCAAGAAAGATGAGCTGGAGTTACAGATTACAATATCTGATGTATAGTTTTGGTTGCTGCTAGCTGAACTTCTTTCCCTTTTTTAGAGTTGCTAGTGGTCATCAGAATCCCCTGGGGTTTCCTAGAAATTATCCCCTTTCCACAGGGAGGACATAAAGTGATTATAAAATGATAAAAAATGTGAGCGTTCCCTTAAGGGTGTTCATGGATCTGTGGTGTCCCTTGTTCCCTCTCCATTCCTCCCAGCAGAAATAGTGTTACCATTGGACATTCACTTTGTGCTTATTCACTTTCTGCTGTTGTGAAATATCTTTGGCTCTCAGGTGCTCCATATATACCAGATTGTCACTGGGAGGTCAGAGCTCACACTGTCAAGAGAGATGCAAGTGAGCAAGTGCAGCACAGGCACAGATTTATCAGGGATGGTAAAGTGATAATAATTTTACTAAACTTTGTACAATAACTCGCTGTTCATCCCTTACTTTTCTCATATCAAAGTTATATCTGAGTCCATTTGAGTCATATTCATCAAACCCTGGGCAGAATACAGCATTTTTCTTCTAACTCTGTTCCCTGAAGCCTCAGCCCTGGATTACACCTGCATGGGTAAAACATGCCTACAAGAGCCTGAGTGCCCAGTGCTAAACAACCAATGATTTCCAGTGTGGGAGGAAAAAAGCATCAAGCAATTTGTAATCCTTTACAAATGAGAGTGTGCAGCAGAATCAGGCACATCTCCCTCTGCAGGAACACCTGGATGGAAGCAAAAGTACCTGACACTGCTCCTGGGTGGGAAATGGGTTTCCCAGTCTGCAGCAGTTTGTAAAATTTTAGAAATAATAATTTTGAGGTAGGATAAAATTGAAAAAGGAAAAATCCAAAGTGACTGATCATCTCATGGTGTCTCCCTTAAGCTCCTTGTTTCAATAATTCTGAAAATACTGACAGTCTATTAGACCAGGAAATGAAACTTCTTGGCAAACAAGGTATTTGCTAATTTCGGTATTTTGTGTGAGTCAGAAATGTGTGGAGGGAAATATATTGAAACTAACCCTGTCTTGTGAACTCTTTCATATTGCATAACTGACATTTGCCAATAAAAAAAAAAAAAGTTACATCATATGGTTTCTGAAAACATCCAAAAGCAAAGGCATTAAAAGCTGCTGCAAACACTTTCCCACAGAGCATTGGGGGCCACTGGTCACACTGGATTTTCACAATGGTCATTGTGATGAATGTCTCTTTGCCTCTAACACCAACTAATTGCAAAATAATCATATTTGCTTATGAATTTACACATTCCTGCCTGATTTGCCTGATCCAGAACTACCCTCTTCCATTTCTTTTTGTTTCATGCTTTCAGCTGCTTAGTGAAAGCAAGCTGATGGAAAAATCCAGCTCTTTGATAAGGGAGTACAGCTTCTGGAAATCAGTAAAAAAGTTATGTTTCCCTTGCTAGCATTTTCACACCCACATGTATTGAAAACTCTTAAAATTTTCATTTTGGCTTCTGGAAAGTACATTGTAAAGTGAAAATTATGGCTACAGGATTAGAATTGTGGTGTTCAAAAATCTACAAAGTAGATTTATTTAAATTATCCACAATTGTCTGTTTTTCTTCTTACTGAGAAACAGTGTGTTACAGGTTCTCAGGATTTCCTTTGAGTTATGCTAAAAAGCCTTGAACGTCACTTATTTGCTTAGTGCACTTTTGAACTGAAGCATTTAATGTTGGAAAATAAGCAGTAAATATATTGTAGTTAATTGGAGAAAAAATAGATTTTGGGGAGGAATTTGAGCTTTTGTGACAGCTTTAAAGTCACAGTGAGATGTGATTTTACTGTCTTGATTTCTGAGACCTATGTTGAATTCTAATTGCATTAAATGAGCAAAATATGTTAAGAGTCAGGGAACCTTCCAAGAGACAAAATAATTGGATCAAATGTGTCAGTAACGTGAAGAATGGAAATTCCTGCTTAACCAGCCTGTGTTGATAGCAGGTCATTCAAGGATCTCCATGGTAACGGTGAAAAAATACACAGATATTTTTAATTTTCAGGAAGTTCCTTATTAAAATCAATATGACACCTGAGAAGTGTCTAAACTCGAAGTTACAAGAATTTGAGTGAGCAGTGCAGAGTCGAGGACATAATCCACCAAAGATTGAATGTCCTTTTTGGGGTGATTCTGGTTATTTCTGGGTCTGGATCTTCAGCAGTAGATCACTGATGATTCAAGGTGTGGAAGGCCAGGGGGGCTGATCCTCAGAGAAGCAAATCTCTGCAAAGAAAAGGACATTCTTTTGCTTTGGCTTCACCCATAGCTTTCAGCTCTGTAACTGGAAAATTATAAAGCCAAAAGAAATGGATGACATCTTATTGTTCTGGAAGCTTCTGAAGACATTTTAGTGACAGTGCCTCTAAAATAAAAACTTTACAGTTTCTACTTACCCCATATAGCTTTATGTAAATCAGAAGGGGGAGAAGAGACGTGGCATTCTCTAGGTGACAATAAAATAAAGCATCGCTCTGAAACTGCCACACTGATCCCATTTAGAGACACAAAGTGAAATGAAACATTGAGAGTCTCTTTGTGGAGACAGAACTGTTGAGATGGATCAATATGGGAAAAAGAGACTGAACTAGAATCTGACCTGAATTACAGCTGCAGTGTAGGGACTTCAGGAGTGCCTGGGTGAAAAGTCAGGATGTGTGCACAGAGAATTGGCCGGTCCTAGCAGCTTGTTTGAAGCCACAGGTGTTCCAACACACTGGCTGTGGTGGGATAACTGCCCCAGGTGGAATGTCCCTCTGAGCTGCCCTGCCCTGGGTGAGCACAGACACCCTCTTGTGCACAGGCTTTTTCAAAAATACAAACACAAATTCTTTTTTGGTTTTGTTTCCCCTGGGAGTGCTGTAAGGACCTGGTGTTTCCTTGCAGTGAAAGCTGCCTAGCCATGCAGTGCCCTGCAGAGGTGTAAGAGAAGAGTCTCTGCTGGCCAAAGAGAATGGACAAGGCCAGCCAATCCTTTCCCCAACAGTTTGAATGGAAGTTGCCTTGGAGCAGCTACAAGGATCTTCCTCTATCATTCTCCAAGAAGGTAAGAGGTGACCCTGTAGCCATCAGGTCCTTTATGTGTTTATTTATCAGCTGCTGTCCCAGTGTCATGTCTTCCACAAAGGGAAGCCCTGGCACAGGAATTGCTGTGTGCATTAAACAATGTTTGTGCCCTGTGTATTATCAGAGCACGGGGCATCCCTTCACTAAATTTTTGGGTCAATAATGATCTTGGTGCCATAGCACCAAATGATGCAGAGGAAGACTGTTTTTGCATCTTGTTGCCAATCTTCCCACTCTTGAAGCCAGTGTACAGCCCGGGGTATGGCACTTAGAGGATTTCAGGGGTCGTTTACTCAGGAAGCCTTTGGGACCAGTTTCTGCTGCACAGGGGGTGTATGAGGTGGGGAGTGTGTGTGTGTCACAAAAAAGCATCCCAAGTCATGGAGAGATAGTGAAACAGAGAATGCTATCAGAAGTTAAAGCTGTCTTAGCTTTTCAGCAGCAAATGTGGTTTCTTTGTGGAGTTATTTCCAGTAATGACACATGGTGGGTGGTAGGTTGTGTATTCAGCTCCCCAATTAGTTGTCTTTGCATGAGGTCTGCTTTTATCAAATTAAATAGAACAAAACTCTAGACAGATGCTACCTGCTGATCAAGATACTGTGGTACAAATGCCACGTGAATGCTGTGAGAAAACCCCAAAGGCTGAAAAATCCAGACTGTGGTTTAGTTACAGCTAGAGTTAAAAATGATACTCAT
The DNA here is from genome assembly GCA_013397395.1 of Sinosuthora webbiana. Taxonomy (NCBI): domain Eukaryota; kingdom Metazoa; phylum Chordata; class Aves; order Passeriformes; family Sylviidae; genus Sinosuthora; species Sinosuthora webbiana. The sequence goes on from VXBN01012774.1 coordinate 757,860, forward strand.
CTAAGTTCCAGCATCAAAATATCTGTTCGCTTGTCCTCTCCTACAAAAGTGGTCACAACCTGGAAACATTCAGTGCTGGTTTTATTACACTTTGCTTCAAAGTCCTTGCAGTTGTTCCAAGGACTCTTCCTTATTGGAATATTCCAACTTGGCATAGCCCAGCTCATCGTATTTCTATCATAGATAAATTTGCTGGGGAAAAAAAAAGGAGATATGAAATAGAAACTATTCTGGACAAATGGGTAGCAAGAAGTATGACATGAGTTATTCTCCATCTCATAATTCAACCTCTCTTTAGGATGCAGCAGAGTTGGTGTGGAGTGCCCTGTGTCAGCTCCCTGAACCAGTAATTCTCTTTCCAGTGTGGCTTTGGAGATCCACAGAGCTTCTGTGTCCCTCTGCTGTGTGTAAAGGAGCCCACAAAGCTGGGAGCCTCTGCCACAGAGGGATCTCAGCACCTGCCTACCCCGTGCCAAACACAGTGACCTCAGTTGTTTTTTCCCACCATGAGTGGGTGAAAAGCAAGAAAAGAAATATTACAGTGGTGACAATGGTTGGGGAGTTAACTTTACGAATAAATCAATATTATCTGGACAAATCATGCCCAAACCTTAAAAAAAAAAAAAAAAAAAAAAAAAAAAAACCTTCTCTAAAATTTGTTTCAACAAAATGCTTGAAGCATCCAGCTCTATCGGCACAGATCCCCCTCTCCATTGTACTGGCATATGCAAACTCTTCAAACTACCCATCATGTCAAGGATGTGGAATGGAAAGAAATGTGTGAAGACTGTTTCCCACAAATGTTAAGAAAAAAATCTGCAGCAGGCAATAAAGAATCTGATAACGGGAAAAGTATCTGAAGTTGTGTTACAAGGTAAAAGATGAGACCGCGGCTGTGAGAACAAACTAAAACAAGAGGAGATAAAATACCTTTTTACCAGATGAAGTGACAGTACTGTGAAGCCACAGTGTGTTGAAGCATTGTGGGAAGGGGATTTTAAGGGTTTGGAACGTGGCCCAGCTGCTTTTGCTGATGCTGATATTACAAAAAGCTCCCTCTCAAATAACCACATAAATGTAATTCTGACCAGGAGAGCACCCTGCCAAGGAAAGGCCAGGAAATCTGGATCAGGAAAGTGGGAGGTTGCATTACCCTAAGATGTGTGCCACAGTGGGATATACAGGCCAGGGAAGGAATCCCCACTTGGAGCTGTGACGCTGGAGAGTTGTAAATAAATACTTGGAGAATGTACTTCTCTTGGCATTAATAATGTGCTGCCTAAAGTATGTTGGATGTGCTTTAAATATTACATGTGAATCCCAGGCCTGTCTTGTAATAATTTTAGAAAATATCCATAATCTTGTCATTTTAACAGCAGAACAACTTTTCTGGCCTTTTCATCTTTCTTGGTGTATTAGGAGCTGAGAAATGTGGACTTTCTCCACATAAAAAATTGCATTTGCTGTTGTTATTGCCTTTGCAGCTGTGCAAGTAACAGTCGCCTTGATTTCAGACAAGCAGAGTAAATTAAGAGAAGATGAAGATCCAAGCACAATGAAGCTACTTTGGAGTCATTACAGGAAATAAATACAGAGCAAATCTCAGGTCAAATCCAGGTCTGGCATCAACATTCACAGCTCCAGGCTCTACAAGAAGTGTCTGCAAACATCAGGGTTAACTTCATCCATCAATCAAAATTTGGATTGATTGGAAGATAGTGTTAGACTTTGGAAAACAACATTAACAGTACAACAGAACCATCAGTGAAAGGTTCTTGTCAACATGACTTCCATTCATTTATTTCACAATTCAAAAGCAGCATTACTGTGCACGCAGATGAAGACTACCCAGCTCTGTACAACATACAGAATCTGAAACAAAGCTGCTTCACTTTCCTACTTCCAAATTTGCCCTAAATTAAAGAATAAGTACTAAAAAGAATGCATGGACAGGAAAAAAAAAAACAATTAGAGGAATTGTTTTTACCAGGAAGAAATGTGTCCTTTTGCAGCTAGTGTCACTGGGACTTTTGAAATATGCTTGTGAGAAAACAATTTGTTCTTCAGATATTAAAAGATACTCAGCCTGTTGCTGTCAACAATGCAAGATGGGCAAGTGACACAATTCCTGCCTGAGCTAAATGAGTGACTGAAATATATATGGATATCTTTTTTGTTCCATTTATCCCCTACCTTTGATATTGCCGCATGGTATAGGTCATGGTAACAGCTGAATCTTTCTTTTGCTGTCATTAAAGCACTGCTTAATTAAATTAATCTGGAACTGCTCTCTGACAGCAGTTCTTTCCATCTTAAACGAGGGGCTGACAGATTTAATCTGATCAAGAACTATAATGATTATTTTCTTCCTTCCTGACTATCCATTTGTGTACAGTTGTACTTACATTTTTTCTGTTTGATACGATCGCTGTGCCATTTATTTGCTTAGCTGCCCATACTGATAAGTTTATCTACTCTCACTTTGGCTGCAGAGCAGCATTTCCAACATGTTATAAATACACATTATATGACTGGCTTTCTGCAAATATTAAGGTGAATGCTGTATGTATAATAACTTTGCTGTAAGGATATAGTTTTTATTTCTGCTGTTAGCAAACATGAACTGCAATCATCCCATTCCAGCGGTGATGGGGAGGGAGGAAAGTGAATTCTCATGTTTGTGGTGGTGTGTGGGGTTGCAAAATTTAGTTTAAAACATATTATTAGAATAGTGTAAGTTTTAGTTTTCCCCAGATGGGCCCCTTTTGTTAGTGGAATGCTTTCCTATCTTGAGTTGATAACAGTTTCAATGTCATCTCTAGGTTTTGCCTAGAGACAGACTTTCATTGGCCCCTTCCCTGGATGAGGTATACCCTCCTTTGAAGATGCCCCCCCTTTTTCCTTTCTCTGTCCATCACTGAATTTGTTATCTCTATAGTCCAGAAACCTCCAGGGCCTCTGTCCCATGGATTGGCAGAAGTCTTGGGTCCACTCCCCTGTATACCTGTGATTTGCTACTAGCTATGTAATGTAGTAAGCATTTATTGTATTAATTGTTTTATTGGTTTTTGGTCCTATTTTCCGCCTTCTTTTGTCTAAAAAGTATAAAAACTCCACCACAGCCCAGGGGAGGTGTCTCTCCTGGGGCATGGTCTGAAGAAGAAGTTCCCCCATGTCCCCCAAATAAACCTTTGCTCCTTCCCAACTTCGGAGAGTCCACTTTTTCTGAGATACCACAACCATGACAACCAAAAAGGAGGTGCAGCTGAGCCAAAAACCCACATATTGGTTCTGTTGAGACGTGCTGAGCGGCCGAGGAGCCCAGCTGAGGGCAGCCGGGCTCAGAGAAGGCCTCGCACTGCAACAGTGGTGCAGTGTGTGACTACAGACAGGTCACTTCACCTCCGTGTCCTCCTCCCCTTTTTACCTGCTCTGGCAGTGATGGCCTCCTTCACAGTGAGACTGTGAAATCCTCGGTGTGGTTTCCCCCTGATGGCAGCTCTGATCTTGTCAGAGGGCCCTGAGGGCACAGTGTGGGTGTTTCTGTCCTGCTGAATGTCCCCATGGCAGGCAGGAGGATGAACAGGCGAGGCAGAGGCTCCAACTGCAATTGCTCCTTTCAGCTCCCAGGTCTAAATCTCGCTGCTGCCATGTGGAAGTTGAGCCCTTGGCAACACAGCAGGGACTGGGGAACTGTGTGAAATGCACCTTCTGCTTCGTTTTGTAATCTCTGGAGTAGGGTGTCTAATGGAGGGGGTTACAGTCTCTTTTACTCCTTTCTGCTTTTATCTGCTCAGGGAATAAACAAATATGCTGCACACACCCCCCCGAAAGCAGAGGAGATCCTGCAGGAAGCTGTTCAGTGTGGAAGTCGTAAATCACCCAAGAAATGAGTGTCACTTCGGTGGCCTGCGTTATATGAGGGCTTCCTTAGATAACAAACCCTCCCAAGGAGAAGGTAAAAATGGCTTCTTACAGCCAAGACTGCAAAAATGCAACATTTTGCAGTGGAAGAGGGGGGGGTTCTGGCAGGGCTCCCATGCTTAAATTGTCACCGAAGGCAGGAGAGTGAACATGAAAACTGGGGAAATGGTAATGCAGAGAAGAAGAAAGCTGGAAAGAAAAAAGAAAACGGCACAAAATTCGAGCTGTTAATCACATCCCTGTGTTGATAAAATATTTATGAGATCTCATTCAATTAATTAGAATAAACTATGTAACACTGCAGGAAACAAATTGAAAATTTAATAAAGTAAGTTCACTTCCAATTTCTTTTGAAGAAAGAAGCTAATTATATTTAGATCTGTAATTATAACTTTAATTAAAATATAATGCAAAATATTTCATAGAGTGAATACAGTTCTGTGATAGAAAATGGAGCCTTTAAGACAGCTTGCTCCTCAGACAAAAATTCATAACAATTTCACATGAACATTTTAATGTACTTGTTTTTAAAATCTTTTCAGGGTAATTTTTGTACAAATCCATCTTAGAAGTGCTCATTAGTGTTAACTTTTACTTAAAACGTAGCCGTTTACCTTCCTGCCTCTGTCCAGAAGTGTTTCTTACTCTGTGTTAGGGGTGTGTATTTTACTCACTCTATTTAAACTAGACACATTCTTTATTTATACTTTTCTACTGCAGCCTCCAGAACCCAATTTTTATTTAGAGAATAATTTCAAAACACACTGTAAAGTATTTCCACATAGCAGCTGCCTTCACCTGAGCAACAAGGAAAGAAAGTGCCTCAGGCAGAGAGATCCAGGCAGGCACAGGGAAATTTGGATCTGGAAATATAGAATGAGAACACTGACAAAATGACCTTTCAGTGATGTTTTCAGTGATGATGATTTAATAGCAAGAGAGTCTTCTAGGCTGGTTTAAAATGAATTTGTCTTTAGGACTAAAAAAATAATTTTTCAAATGATTTCTAACACACAATCCCACTCTGCTCTGCCCTGGCACAGCCTCACCGTGAGGTTTTGGGCACCACAATATGAAAAAAGACATTATGCTATTAGGGAACATCCAAAGGGGGCCACAAGGATGGTGAAGGGTCTGGAGGGGAAGCCAAATGAGGAGCAGCTGATGGCATTTTGTTAATTCAGCCTGGAGTAGAGGAGACTGAGGGGACAACTCATTGGGGTCTTCAACATCCTCATGAGGGGCAGCACCAACCTCTGCTCTTTTGTGGGAAATAGGAAAAGCAGAAAACTCGGATAGCAGTGTGGATGTTGGCCTAAAGTTAAAAGGATACATGAATAAGGACACAGAACAATAACACTGTGGTTTTGTGCTGTGTGGAGTTAGGCCTTAGCAAGTAGAAAAATACATTAAGCAAGGTAATAGAAAAGTTTAATAATGAGGCTCTGTGCTTTGTTTATGGAAGAGTATAAAAAGTTCCTGAATAGCAAAAAATATGAAACAAGCACCTGTTGTTAGATATAAGGTATGTGTGTAGCTTTAATGATTGTTTTATGTAGATGTCTGTAAGCTCTTAACAATTTGCAATTGGTTAGAAAACTTTTAAAAGGCCTTGTAACAAAGAGAATTTCAGCTACTGTTGGCAAGACATGAGTTGGTGCCATCTCTCTGTTGTCTGACCCTGTGTTGAAGATGATGTTGCAATAACAGCTTGAGGAACGTATCCTGGCAGTCCTATCCTGTTATTTGGAAATATTTAAATCCAACACTCCTGGTGCCCAGTGGCAGGACCTGAGGGAATGGCCTGAAATTGTAGCAGGAGAGGTTTAGGTTGGACATCAGGAAAAGGTGGTTGGGCACTGAACAGAATTCAAGCAGCGTTTGGACATCACTCTCAGGCACAGGGTTTGATTCTGGGGATCTCCTGTGCAGAGCCAAGACACGGACTGTGATGATCCTTGTGGGCCCCATCCAACTCAGAGTACTCCGTGAACTGTAGATTTTCAGTGCTAACGAAAACTCCTTCTGTTCTCCTGAAGAGGATCAGCTGTAATGAGAGTGAGTCAGTGATAGCAGTGTTAATTGAACAAAACAGGAGCTGAAAATAGAACAGTTTGAAGAAAATGCTGGATTGACATATGCTGTTTGCGTACATTTGTTGAACATTATTGAGCATTTCTAGCGCAGTAATGGGAGAGTAGGAAAATATCTGGGAGTGTTTATTTGATAGAGTTTACATTACACAGCCTGCAGTACAGCCACAGCAGCATTCTGTGATCTTTCTGATGGTGCAGTTGGGGTTTTTTCTCCTCTCTGCCGAGGAAGTTGTTATGATCAGAAGTGACCACTGTGTGAGCAGAGCTGGCGTTCCGAGGTCTGTCTAATGAACACCAGGCACAGTGGCAGTGACACCCTGATCCTCTCAGAGTGGATCAGAGGATGTGGCACTATTCCTAAAGGAGCTGCAGAGCTGACTCCTTTTCTGAGGCCATGACAGTGGATGCTTTAATCTCTCACAGTCTTTAGTTTGCTCTGCCTGGTGAGTCAATTGGGGTGCTGGCCATTCATCCCTTTCACCATAAAACCCTTTGTCCTTCAGGCCCTTTTCATGATGGAATTTCTTCATCTCAAGGAGAACAACTAAAGACACTTGCTCACAGCTGGCTCACTTAATCCCTTTTTGGCAGGACTGGCTCTCCAGTGACATTTCAATCACCCTGAAGAACTGAAAATCTAAAGATCTGGGATGGTGGACTCATCCAGATGGAAATCAATACTGAAGTCAATGAAACTGAATCAGGACATAATTTGTGCAAATCACCAGGATCACCACTGAACTTATTGGAATTGCTGCCGTGTCTGATCTTAATTAACCCTTTACTTTAAATAACGTTAGAATATGATTACTTGCTGACAGAGACACAGTATTGGTTTGTCCCCTTCATCCACAAATAAACTCACTGAACAGGCAAAGCTGTTGTAGGGAAATACGATTTAAAAACAAGAAGTTAAAAACCCCTATGCTTTGCCGACACACAATTGGGTTGAAAAGAAGTGGGGAGATTTGGTTTGAGCTACAAGGACTGAGCATGATGAACAGAAGGGTCAGATGAACATTTACATTGAGTTGGTTAAGATGGAATTAATTATTGCATCTTTGTCATGGTGGGATCAGATCCTCTCGTACAGACCAGAATTTATGCTGGGTTTTTAAGTGGCTTTAGAGAATTAGGGGCCTAGCTCCAATTAATTTAATTTGCAGAAAGATGTGGTTTATATTCTTTTTTTTTCCTGTTGGTTCCCTAGTATAGCATAGAAACTGACTGTGGGTGAAAATTATCTTCTGCTGGGTGTTATGGTTATGATTTGCAAAGGCCTTTCTGAAGTGTCTGCAACCAAAGTATCATCTTTAATCTAAATATAATACCCTGTGAGTTCTGCCAGGAATCTACTACACAACTATTTTCCCTTTTTTTTTTCCATCTCTCTGATCTTCTCCCTGTCTAGTTTACATAACTTCTACACTTCACTGCAGGAATTAACCTTTATGGTATGTCTATACATTACCCAGAAGAAAAAAGGGGTGTTAATCTCAGTGGGGGCCTCTGGACAGAATTATCCTGCAAGGAAGAATTTAATCTCTAACATGTCTGACCCTGTTGTTTTCACTGCTTCTCTGCATCCAGAGGAAAAATAATAACAGAAGGAAACAGACTCAGTTGTCATAGAGGAGATGTGAATACTTAAATAGCTGCCTGCTCTCTTTCATATTTTTAAGACTTAAAGGTTCATGTTTTTTTCTCCTGCCTGTGTTAAATGAAAACATCTTTACTTGATATTCATCATTCTACAATGGCCATTTTATCACCTAGACAACATGAATAAAAGTTATTATTCTTACTCATTAGTCACTCAGTCAGGGAAAAGAGAAAAATGGAGCATTTTAAAACATTTTACTTTTCTGTCATTTTAGAGTAAATGACACTCCTAAATGATGGCCAGTCAAACCTACAGAATCTATTAGTAACTTGATAATAAGTGTGAAGGGATGCTGGGACCCAAAGGAGTCTTAAAGTGGCATTTATCAGGCATGTCACATCATTGCTAGTGGTAATAAAAGCATTTTTGTTTTATGCTGCAGCGTCTATAGAGGATAATATTTTTTGTGCTATAGCCAAAAGTGATATTGCTGCATTCATCACACTGTTTGATATGAAATAGCCTAAAAGCACTGGAAATTGGCTGTCATTATTTGTTTCTTCCTTTTTTTTTCCCTAATGAAGGAGCCTTCTCCAGTGGTGAGAAAAGTTTTCTTTCTCTTCAACACAGACACACACAACCACTGTAACATTTCTCCATTAGAAATCTGACCCTTTGTTTCTAAAACCATCCTAAAGTTTTCGTGTCATTTCAAGAAGAACATTTCTGATTAACTCATTTCATTTTCACTTTGTCTTTCCTTATGACAGCAAGGTTCAGTGTGTTTGGTTTGCTGTTACAGCCTCTCCTGGCTAAACCTTCCCTGGCTGCTGGGAAAATTCTGTGTGTTTGGGGACTGCAAGATGGTGACTTTGAATGTTGGCTTCCAAGTGCTAAAAATCAGAAAGTAAGCAGTTGCCTGTGAAAGTGATAAAATTATTTGGTTTCTTTCCTCTTTATTTGATATTTTAAATAAGATAATTTAAACAAAGGCAATTAGGAAGGTCCCAGTGCCACAGTCCTGGTGTAGAAACCCCTGGTGAAGGGATGGTTTACACTGCTTGTACTGCTGAAAATAATTTTCCCTGCTGGCCCATAGCTACTGATGATAGAAACTAAATTCTTCAGGGGGCAGTTCCTGAGTTATGTAAATTTTATTTCAGGCCTGAAGGACACTGTGAGACCAAGTCAACTGTTTAGTGTAGCCTTGGTTGGTGGCACTGTGGGAAATAAACACTGTGCATGACTGTGATACACTCTGTTCTTCCTGAAAAACAAAACATAGTGATGGCACTAAATACATGTGAAAAATGGGAAAAAATACCTTAAAACAAAATCCACAGAAATGCCTAGAAGGGTTTTTCTTCTGTTCAGTTTCCTTCCTTCATAGTGGAAAAAAAAATCCATCAGTTATGTTGGATTGATGGGTCAACCAGTCACAGGCCTTGTGCTCTGTACCCCCTTTACAGCTGCTGCAAATTTGCATGAGAAACCTGTGTTATTTCCTATGGAATTATAAGAATGAGATAGACAAATGCATCACAGAAGCTGGTTTAATAGTAGAGAGGGAACATCACATTCATCATATTGAATTCTTTCCGAGATATTCATCATTTGCATGTAAAAATGCCATCTGATTTTTCTTGCTCATAAACCCAGTGTGATGTTTTCCTGTTTTCCTGTTGTTATTTTGGTATGGATTTAAATCTGTCACTTTTAAAAACTTATGCTTTTTAAGTCCCACTGTAGTCTGGACGTAAGGAAAAAAAAAACGGGATTTTGAAGGACTGGGCAAGTTAAAATACTCTTTGTGGAGTGTGCTTGTGCAGCACGGTAGATTTTATAATTACTCGAGTCTGTTCTGGTGTTGGGGTTGCTCTTTGAAGCTAAATTCTGCCCTGACCGTTTCTTTCAGACTACAGGGTTTGTCATATTGACTGGCTCTGTTAAGATCTGGCATGTCTTATTAACACCCTTCAGCAAAGCAACCCACTCTTTGTCTGAAGCACACAGCCAGGCAGGGCTGTTAGAACAGCCAGAGCCACCTTTGCACTTCTTAGGGGCACGATGGTGCCAATACTGTGAATAGCTCCCAGCACTTCCCTCACATTAATCTTATTCTGTCTTTGTAATGTGCTGACATATCAGCTGACTCCATGGGACATTCAGTCCAGTCAGAGTATGATTCTATGACAACTTAGTTCAGGTTTTTTAGAAGTTCAAGCAGCCAGGCAATAATAAAAGGCACAACATCCAGGAAAGTGGAAAAACACCACAAATGCAGAAATGCTTTACCTTTAGTACAGATCCACATTCAGAATGGGTGAGCAGCTTATTCCTGATTTTTTCCTTGCTTTTTATGGAGTTATTGCTCATTTTTGCACAGCAATTAAGGACTGGCAGATGAAGCAGACTGTCACTTTGAGGTGAAATATAATCACTTGCAGAGTATGGCGCTAAGGAATGCTCCCAAACATATAAACTAATTTTTAAATAAGACTAATTTATCGAACTCAAGAACTCTCTGTTTAAAGCTGTTCATCCTTCCAGAAGATATGACATGCCTCAAACCACTGTTTGAAATACCCATCTCTTTAACAACCTGCAGACCACACTGAGAAATCACAGAGTCATGGAACAGTTTGGGTTGGAAGGGACATTTAGAGGCCCTCTAGTCCAACCCCCTGCAATGAGCAGGGGTGTCTTCAGCCAGGTCAGGTTTCTGTTTCTCAGAGCCACATCCAACTTCACCTTTAATGTCCACCACCCCCCTCACCGTAAAAAATTTGATTCTTTAGATCTAGTCTGAATCTGCCCTCTTTTGTTGAAAACTGATACCCCTTGTCCTATTGCTACAAACCCCATTAAAAGTCTGCCCCAATTTGTCATACCAGAAAGATCCCCCTTTAAGCATGGAAGGCTTCAATAAGGTCTCTCAGGAGTGCTCTCCAGGCTAAACAACCCCTACTCTCTCAGCCTTTCCTCGTAGGAAATATGTTCCAACTCTCTGATCATTTTATGAATAAACTCCTATCACCCTGCACAGGCTCAATTTCTTCCATGCTCCTTTTCCCCAGCAGCATTTCTTTCTGAAGCTGTTTCTGGGAGAGATCAGTTGGGTTGGCCTTAGGGTGACTCTTGTGGGTGCTGCTTTCTGCCACTGGTTGTTTTCCTAAGCATTCCTTACCACTTATTCTGGTAGCATTTTCTGATTTATTTCTGTAAAGCTAATGCACACACTAGCAGACAGTTCTGTAATAATCATGTCTCAGCAGTTGTCTTTGGTCACCAGTAATGAGAAGAAAGGGATGAGCTCGAGAAAATGCTCTAATTAGTTCCTGTAGATCACAGTACTTCTCAGCTGAAATAAGCCATGTGTCTTCCCAGAGTTAATGTCACTGCACTTAAAAGTGGGGGTTTCTGGAGGAAAGAAATTGCGGAATGTTTTAATGGACAAACCAAAATAATTTTGTTATGCAAAACAAACAAACTGCAGCAGACCGAGGAGAGGGAGCTCAGGGTTTGTATCTGAAAATCTCAAAATCAAATATGTTTTATGTATTTATGTCTTTATGTTATGTACTTATAGCTCATATTTAGTTTGCTGTGATCTGTGCTCTTTGGCTATTTTCAGGCTGGGTTTCTTAAGCTGTTTGCAGAAGTTTTCCTTTTGTTTATTTAATCCTCAATTTCTTTCTTGCTGCTTTCAAGCATCGCTCCCTCTCACTGGATTTGAACTAGGTGAAATGACCCACTCTTTCTTTCATTAGTATCTTCCTGCAAATCTTGGGATGTTTGCAAAGGGTCCATGAATTCATTGTGCAAGCAATTGCGAGCAAAGACAATTTTTCTGTGTGAGCACAGTGAAATTTCACCAGGAGCAAGCCACAGATGTCTCCCCCTGAGACAGCTTGCCATTTGTTAGAGGAAACAGTTTGAAGCTTCTGAAAATTCACTTCTTTCAGGAGCAGCTGCCTCAGTCCTCAGTGCATATTGTGGTGAGTGAGGCAGGTGTGTGTGCACACCCATCTCCTGTGCCCTCACTTTAACCCATCCACCCATGCCCTCTTTAGACAGAAGGGAAGCAGGACAGTGGCTTTTTCCTGCCCAGGTATTTCTTGGCACGCATTTACCACTTTCCTTCAGGGCTGTTTCCCCTCCCTCTTACCATAAGAATGAGTTGTTGGTCAAACAAGGATAATCTATGCCAATACATTGGCAATTAGCAAAAAACAATACCTGGGAAGGAGCAATGATTCTCTTCTCTAAACTCCTGCTGGGAAATGCTTTTACTGATATTTGGTTGAATGTTTTGCTGTTTCTGTTTATTCTGGTTGAGAGTGGCTGATAAAGTTTGGGCACGGAGCAATCTTTTTTCTTCCTGGCAAGTGGAGACTCTCTGGATTTGAACAAATATCTGAATTCTTAAATTCTCCTTCCTTGTGAAACTTGACATAAAAACTGACATCCTAAACAGTTTAGCTCACATAGAGTTAAAGCTGGAATATTAGAATGAGTATCTCTGAAGTCCTTAATTTTTACAGGATGTCTATAACTACAAGACAAAATTTCCTAACTAAATGGGAATGAAGGATATCAGCTACAGCTTATCAACTTATACCAATAGCACATCACTGTATTTGTTATCCAGCCTTACAGAGAACACTCAGTTCACTTGATGGAGAATAGAACCAGATGCACTGTGCTCTGTTGAAGTTATGAGTGTTAAAACGTTACCCACCCTTAAAAAGAAAACTAGTGAATGTTTTTGCACGTTCACCAGTTTGCTGCAGTCTTGTATTACTTGTGAAATGCCATATGTGATGGCATTTCTGGTCCAATCCTGCATTCAAAAACTTGGCATTTCCTTCTTCTTGAAGAGGCACATCCACTGCTGACATTACCAGTGATGCGTAAACCAGCAATGATAAATTAGACATTACATTTCCCAGTCTAACTCTGAATGATTGTTTTGAGAGACACCTCAATTTCTTCAGTTCTTCCTTTAGCATCTTTGTATTTGTGTGTACAGTCTGTGTGTGTGTGTGTAGCTCCAAATCGAAGCTGATGAAGGTAGGAGGAATACAGAAAGATGGAAGAGTAATGTTTACAGGAAAAGAGCTGAGAAAAGGAGATTTTCACTTATCTGGACAGGTGGATTGCTGTGGATGGCAATATTTGATGGAAGACCCATGCAAATGTCAGGCAGGAAAGCAATACATTCTGACAGCTATCAGAGATCTAACAGAAAGATGCTTCTGAAGAGTAAAGTGAAGATCTACAGCAGCAAACCCCTTCAGTGCTTTCTGTGGAGTGGAGATGTGGCAGGTAAGACAGAGTAGAAATTGGATGCTTTGGTACAACGTTTCTAAAATCTTTCTGGAAATGGAAAGCAAGGAGGGGAATTGTTAAGCAGACTTTTTGCAGATCTACCACCCAGATATTTGAGCCAGCCAGGAAAAAGAAAAAAAAAAAAAGATACAATTTCTAGTGAATTTATTGCTTTTCTATATTACTCAGAGCTTGAATAAGCAAGTTGTCAACTGTAGCTCACAGGGACAGTGAAGAAAAATGGAAGACAAGGCTATGACAGGTTGGGGTGTTGGGACTGAATACAGAAAGGGAGAACATCTGTGAGCTGAATTTGAACAGATTCCAGGCAGCTGAGATGCAGACATGTCACCTCCCAGTCTCTCTGCACAAAGGAACTTACATGGTCAAAAATCCTCTGGCCACACAGAAAAGTGAATACTGCAGAATGGTTTGAAGAGGTTCAGTGTTGTGACCTTTCTACTTGGGAAGAGTGATACAGATACAGTAACTCAAATAACCACTGTTCCCGCTGCCTCGGTCATTCTCCTATGAAAAATAAATCAAGATTCGTGCTTATCTTTCTGGCTAACAGTTTATATTGTAGTAGGAAGGCGTCTGTAAATTATTCGTGCTTCTAAAACCTTATCTCCTTGTTTAGCCCTTTCTCCTAGGTAAGTCAGAGATGATATAAAGCAGTCCCTGCAGCTTGCAGAGGAGCAGAGCCTGCTTTCCCAAGTGTAGGAAGAGGGCAGTGTTTCTTTCAGTTCTAAGCTTCCCTTTTCAAGGAGAAAGGGGCAGTATGAGTGAAATATCTAAGATGCTAATTTGGAGGAGGATTTTTATCCCAAGTGGAGATGCTTCAGATGGGATTAGCCAGAAATTCTCAGACTTGCCCACACAGGGAAGTGTCAGAACCACAGATTTAAGGGAGGAAGCATGTATCTGTCTTAGGTGTGTTTCCTGGCACTTAATTTTTATATCTACATAAATTTCTGGTGGCTTTGTGGGTAATTGTTTGCATCCACCCATCTGACTAACCTTTGCAAAACTCTTACCTACAGGTGCAGCCAGGAGGATAATTATTTAGAGCAGCACTTTGCACCAATTCTTTTCAGCTTAGCCATGATTTGGTATTGTGTAGTTACTCAGATATACGTTATACCCTGCTACTGGATTATATCTGATTTAAGTTATTCAGGGATATAACCTCAAAGCTTGTGAGTATTTGAAAAACTGGTTCTAAATACAGTTGTGTTCCATCTCAGTTTCCACCACGAGACATCCAGGGTATTTGGTAATATGAATCTCAAAATCTAAATATTTATTTTTTTTTTCCCCATTTACTCTTGAAGTTCTTCTCCTTTGAAATCCCACGTTAAGCAGAGGTTGCTGGGCAGTTTCTTTGTTAGGTGAGCTAGCATGTTATTTATATCACTTTGTCCTGCTCCCCTGTCCATCTAAATCATCCCTGACTTAAATTTCACACATAAACAGTGTATTTTTTTATAACATGAAATAGGAATGATTGCCATCTGGCCGAGTGGAGCTGAAATCCAACCCCACAGTTTGTGATAATAGCTTCAGAGTGTGTCCTGAGGGCTGGCGAGCCACTGCCGTTCTATTGATTTCAAGATATTGCAAACAAGTCCTTAAAACGTGTTATTAAATAGGATTTTCTCCTGTTATTTGCTACGAGTGGAGTGTGAAACAGCCCCCGAAATGCCGTGGTAGAGGACAGCTGAGGAGGCAGGTGAGTGCCACTCGAGTCACTGCGCTGCTGACGGTGCCACCTCACTCCCACAGAGCTGCCTTTGTTTGAGGCGCAGCCACAGCAGCTCACAGGTGAACCTCTCCATTTTATTGCATGCCAAGTTCATCCCCCCTTTGACTCTTTATTGAGAATTTTAATCCTGCAATTTAAGGGAAATGAATTCCAGCCACCGGCTTTTGCATCGCTTTCTAATAGCTGTAAAATTGCCCAGGTTCTTTGGAAATTGCCCAAGAAGCATGAACTACAACAAACCTTTGGAAAATATTGTTATAAGTTCCAGATGCTCTTAGGAGGGTTTCCAACAGCCTTCAGCAATAAAGGCTGGAAGATTTCCAAAGCTGGGAAATGCATCTAATTCCCTCCAGGTCCAAGAGCTGCCACGACCTCCCTTGGAGCCTTCAGCCAGGAGCAAGCTGTACTTTTGTTGGGCAGCTCAGACTTTCCTGTAGCAGATGATTGGAATGTAATCATGTTAGCAGTGAATTTTACATTAAAGCAATGCCGAAAATACTACCAATCACTTTAAGTTTATGAACCACATCTCTCAGAGATGAACCTGAGGAGCAGGAATTGTGTGAGAGTCAGATAATCCTTCCAGCCGCAGAGAACTCATCCAGCAATTGTTTTAAGATGTTACTGTGGGATGAAAGCACTTCTTTAGCTGTCCAGCAGTTATAAATGGGCTTTTTCTTACACAGCATTTCTTTTTCTGGCAATCACCTGATCAACTGTGTATTTTAATCTGATGCTGTAATGGTCTACCTCAGTTTTTCTCTTAGTGCTTTTCAGACCAGAGGCATTTTATATAATTTACTTCCATTCCCTATTACTTCCCTATTATGCATCTCCCATTGTGATGATCTCTATTGTTTTGAATGGTACTTGATCTTAAAGATACTGCAATTATTTTAGCCACATGAATTTCAGCCTTGATGGGGTGCGCAGTAGGATTGCTATTTTGTCTAATAGCAGGTTTTCTACGTTAAATCTTCTCCTTTGACCTGTACCACAGAGGATTCTGACCTAATAGCTGGAGAATGTTTGGAAGTGAGCCCATGACTGGCTGTATCCAAGATGTAAGAACTCACCAAGTCCACCTGCCCAGTCAAGGCATGGCTGGGGACAGTAATATCAACTCTGACAGGTAAATCCTATTGGAATATCTGTAGGGAAAACCAAGAGCAAATATCTGTTCAGCTTCAGAGCTCAGCTAAGCCGTAGCTGCCAATCTTGGGTCTTTTTTCACTGGATGGGACAACCTAGGCAGACACAGACCTTGTGTATGGACAAGTCCAAAACACTTGGCTTCACTAAAGGCTTCAACAGTCTTCTGAGAGATTAAATTTGGATTGCAAGTACACCTAGACCTTCCAGCTCTTTTACCTGATCCTGACTGACACACTTTCCTTCTCCTTGCAGGGATACCAGAATATTTTATGAAAGATTGCTAAACTCATTCATTTTCTAAGTCTGGGGACAGTGGCCTCTTGATAAGACAGAACCCATCCTGCTGTGTGGGGCACAGTGCCATGGTTACATTGATGGTTTAGGAACCTGAACATCCGTGCACACAAACATCCAAACCTGTAATCCACTAGGGATCTTCTCTAGGTCACGGGCTGAGATCAGTTTTTTCTTCTAAAGGACTTTATCTCTGTGGTTCTACGTAGGATTGTGGAGAAGTTTTCTTACTCCAGATCCTGTTCAGGCAGAAATTTTGGGACAATAAGATGACCTGGCTCTAGTCTCATGCAGATGCATTTTTATTCTCCCCTTTGTGGGAGAACTCTAAAAGTCACTAAATGTTAGAAAACCAATGATGAAGACAAATCTGTCAGCAAAACTTTTAAAAGATTTTTTTTTTACTTTCACCTGCTTCCAATAACTCATTTGTGCATGGATCATTAGACTTTGAAACTGTGCTCTGCTTGTGATTTAGGTTTTAAATATGGACAGGCTTCAAAATGGAGTGTTAGACTGCACTAACAATGTTTTTCATTACACAAACTCTAAATTTTGTGTGTAAAACTGTATTTTCTTGCAATTTTTCTTCAGTGTTTGTGGTGACTGTAATGTCACCATCTGCTCAAGAAGAAATAGCTCAGATGTGTCAGAGACATTAAAGCCATGTAATGTTCCAAAATTCCACATTATGATAAATCTATTTGTTTTCATTTAATATATGTCTATACTAGTAATTGTTTGTAGTGAGAATGCCCAACTATAGCAGCCATAAGTGAGAAACTAGAGACTGATTGGATCCTTGAGGTGAAATCTTCCAGGGAAGTTGAAAGCAGATTTTCTTCTGACTTCAGTTTGCAATGTTTCTGAAATTAGCTCTAAAAATTACCTGCTTATTTTGGGCCTCTTTAATAAAACCCTTCAGTTCAGGGCACACACTGCCTTAGCTGATCATGTTGTGTTCAGTCAAGACCTGCATTTCAGCTGCAGCAATCATCAACCTTGATGCTTTAGTGAGCAGGATGCTTTTATTTTATCCTTGTCTGAGACAGACTGCCAAAAACGGGATTATACCAGGTGTAAGGTCTTATACCTCGGCACGTGCAGTGTTCAAGACCAAATTTTATGACTAAACAATTCATTGTGCATCCTGATTTTATCTAGTGACTTTTGGGTTGGTGACCCAAAAATGGAAAATCAATCATAGACTTTTTTTTTTTCTTTTTTGCAACAACTGCTTCTATTCCTACAATATTTATAATGAGAATTATTTAAAGAGATCCCTTTATGTAAAGGGATATTTGCCAAGCAGATTGCACATGAAGGAATGTTTATGACATCTATTTGATGCAAGCTGCTTGGTTCTGTAAAAATATCCAACAAGGCTGATGTCCTCTTTGGAAGCATTCAAACCAAACTGGAACCTACAAGGGGGACCAAACCTGACTACATTTTGACAGGATGCTCTTCTGGGGTTCAAATCCATCAGTCTGTGCCGTCTTGTTGGTTCTAAACTCTTCAACATATTCAGTGTCCAAAGCACATGAGGCTCCTTCTGCCATGAAGAATCCTCCTCTGTGACAGGATGGATTAGAATCATTGAATCCCAGAATGGTTTGGGTTGGAAGGGACATTAAAGCCCATCTTGTGCCACCCCTGCCATGGGCAGGGACACCTTCCACTGTCCCAGGCTGCTCCAAACTCCATCCAACCTGGCCTTGGACATTTCCAGGGATCCAGGGGCAGCCACAACTTCCCTGGGCCTCCCCTCCTCCTCACAGGAAAGAGTTTCTTCCCAATATCCCATCAAAAGATTTCAATTTAAAGCCTGTCACTACACGCTCTTTCTCAAAAGTCCCTCTCCAGCTCTCCTGGAGCCCCTTTAGCTGCTGGAAAGCTGGTGGAACATCTCACCAGAGGCCTCTCTTCTCCAGGCTGAACAACCCCAGCTCCCCCAGCTGAATGCCTTCCCTTGACAAAGCTCCAGAGTTTGTCCCAATGTTAAATATCAGATAAGAGAAAAGAATGAAGCTGTGCTAACAGTGATATTTGCACCAACAAGGAATGCTGTCAGCTCTGTGCCTCTTGTGAGGTTCTCAACAACTTCTGTCTTCAAGGCTTTATGAGGACCTTTCTTATTCTGCCCCAAATAGAGTTTCAAGCCTCACACTGTGATTTTAAATACATTTTCCTGCCAGCATGGAGCTGCTGCAGCTACTGCAGGTTCAGAAGCAGTTGCAGACATCAGAACAGGGCGTGAAGGTCTGACTGAGGAACTGTTCAGCCTTGCAGATATTTTTAGGTGGATGAACATCTCACTTAGGGTGACTTGTAGGAATACTTCTCAAGAGATTTACATAATAGTTCCCTTCCGTGTGCAGAAGGAATTTTTCTCGAGATTAATGTTGCAGAAGTTATAAACAGTTCCTGTACTGAGTACCTAATGATGACAGCCACTCAGAAAATCAGTGTTCAGATTATGATGAAGGCTCTTCCCCAGAAGTGTTCTCTTACCTTGTCCTCTGATTTTGGCCATTATTGGACAGAAGGATTAGACTCTCTGCAGGAAAGGCTATCTTCCTAAATACTGACATAACCAAATGGGGATGGGAAAGACAGCAGGACAATAATAGGCTCATATCTAATTAAGACAAGCAAAATATTTGCCAGTGATCACCT
Organism: Sinosuthora webbiana; assembly: GCA_013397395.1. NCBI lineage: Eukaryota > Metazoa > Chordata > Aves > Passeriformes > Sylviidae > Sinosuthora > Sinosuthora webbiana. The sequence continues at coordinate 776,707 of VXBN01012774.1, forward strand.
CACAAGAGGCTGTCACAGGCTGTCATTCTCCTTCAAGAAAATGTTTGAATTTAAGGTTTAAATTTGATTTACCAAAATGGCCAAGCACTGCATAGATGAAGATTTTACTAAATTAGCTAGGCAATAAATCTGCTTAATCTCACTCTAACATAAGCCAACCATCAAGTGCATAAATGCGAGGAAATGCAGCAATTTTCCTTCTGGCAACTAGGCCAGTTTCTGGGAGTGCTGAGTAGGAAAGGATGTACCAGGGTACATATTGAATATCTTGAAATAGTTCCTCAGTTTTGTCTACAGCAGTTACAGCAACTACTCAGTGTAAGGAACCTGACACATACTCCAGGATCAGACATTATTTGAAGAAATAGTTATGTTTTAGAACAAATTGTCTCACTTTGAAGAAGAGTCGGTGCAACAGAAATATTCATTCTTACTAGATGGGTTAGAGGGTTGGCACATTCCTGGTACAGGGCAGCAGGTGGGATTCAAACAGCTTCTACAGTTTGGAGGTCAGGAGTTCTCCTGGGGTACTGCATCATGGAAGATTTTGGCAGTTCAGCAATTCCTTTACTAAAACAAATAAACAAAGGAAAAACACAATAACAATGGCAATAAAATAAAGCACAAATCTGTGTGAGCTGTGGTATGTAAAGTTCAAGCTGAAATCTAATGCATGCTTCAGCAGTTTACATTAAATGCAATATTTCAAACTCAGATACTTCAGTATCGCCACAAAATGAAAGTAGGAGATGTAATCTTCAAAATCCCTAAGGCTGCTGCTTTTCCTTTTTTTTTTTTTTTTTTTTTTAAATTTCAACCAAGACCTTAATCAGTGTAAGAAAACGGGTGAAAAAGGCTTTAGGCATGTATAAAACAACCCAAAAATCATGGTGACAAATCTCATGCAATGGACAGCATCAGATGATACATGCAGCCCTGTCAAAATCCTTTTTTACACTGACTTAAACGAGTCCCTGGGCATGTGAACTCAAGCATGGGAAGAAGCGAGCAAACGTCTCTAGAGAAGTTTAGTTTCTTCATGACCTGTTGAGTTTGTTCTCTTGCCTCACTTCAGCATGAGATACTCACAGCTGCCTCAGGTACGAAGTAACAGGTGCGAAAAAAACATGGGGCAATTATAGAGAAGGCGAGATCAGAGGTCAGATCCCTGCCTTTTAAAACAGCTTTGTCTCCTGTCATGCTGCCAATCATCTCTTGAGTAGTGTGGCTGGTACCTGAAACCAGAAGGGCTGCATAAAAAATATAATGGTGTAAACCAATTGCTCCCTTACGTAAAAAAGGGGGAAAATAGTGTTTGACCCCCACGAGCTGACTGGCGTGTGTCTGGAAGTATGAGGTTTAATTAAACAGATGGTAGCATACATTACCGCTTTAGAAATGTGATTAATCATTATAAATGTTCTAGGTCCTTTAAAAGAATGACTAGAGCATCTGGCTATGCACACTGAAACAGTGAACACCCACCTGACAGGAATCCATCTCCATAAGGTAGACGATACTTGTGTTTATGTTAATTATTTGGAATCTTTATGCTTCAGTTGAACGAACGAGTTTCTGGCACATTCTTTTAAATGAGGCAGATTCATTCTGATGTTAGGCTGCATTTGGATTCTGCCTACTGGTGAATTTTAGCATCAGCAAAAAAAAAGCATGAAGTGAAAAAAATCCAACCTTAACCCAGCAGTTTTCAAAGATCCTGGAGCTGAAATTTGATACAGAATTTCAGACTCATCTCCAAACATCTCTCATCTTACACACACATGGGATCTAGCTTTATCAGGGATGAGAATTGCTGCCTGCCTGAAGTTCTCTGATGTTCATACATGGGATCCTCTCACTCCTAACCACAGTCCAAGTATCTCAGGAGTTATTCCTCATGCAGGTTCTTGGCAAGTGCCTGTCACCTTGCATGTTTCTCTGAGGAGGCAGCATGAACACAGGGAGAGCTTGGCTGCTGCTGGTCAGCTCCTTCTGGGTGCCTTTGGTTACCAGCCTGGTGATTTATTTGCTTCAAATAGATATTATATTTTTTAGTCTTCTATATTTATCCACGTTCTGTCATTTAGTTCCATCTGCTGTACATGGGAAAATGCAGTCTTTATTTTAGAATCCAAACTGCTGTCAGCTTGAGGCTTTCAGAGACTGGCAGTGCTTAGATCTGGACAGGACCTTGCTTTCAGTCTGTTCTCTGTTTTCAGTCTAGAATCATGCATTCTACAATTCTATGAATCTTTGCCTCTTAATTAATTTTTTGCACATTGCTGGCGGGTATCCAAAGTACAGAGCAATCATACAGGAGGTGCTTGGGGCCTTGCATGGTGGGGACGTGCCCATGCAGCTCTCTGGGATTCCTCTTCTTGGGAATATTTTAATAATACTCAGAGAAATAAGAGATGAGGCAAGCCTGAGACTGACTTACAGCCATCAGGTCAGAACCAGTGTTCTAAAACAAGTAGTGTAAGCTTAGCTGCCAACCTTTATTGGTTTTCATTTGCTAAAAATCCCAGTAAGGGCCAAAGGTGCTCCAACAAGCCAGTTTGCTGTTCCTCTTGCTCAGCAGATCAATGGATTAATACTCTCTATCATTTTCATAGGGCTCAGAAAGGCTTACAGAAATAAACTTGCTGTAGAGGATCACCTTCCAGTTTCCGTGCATTTATAAACGCCATCTGCTCCTCTCTGAGAGCTGGGTGTTATGGTAACCTGAGTGTTTAAACTTGAGCTAATTGCAGAGTACATGCCCAGGCTCAGGGAGCACAGATGCATGTGGGTGCATAATGCTGGCACGAGGATGGCACAGGGAAATTCCAGGATATGGGAAGCCTTTGGATGGATCTCTCTTAACAGGGGTGGGGTTGGAAGCAAGGAGGTCATCTCCTCCTCAGCCCCAGGAAGCAAGGAGGGTGACTTGCAGGACTACCACATGCCCAGAGACCACGGAACAAATTATCTGCTTTCTTTCACAGTGTGGATTGAACTCTGGGGGAAAGACAAGGGCAGGGTGAAGCCTCTGTGCTGAAATTTTATTTTTCTTATGAACTTTGAGATGCTTTGTGTGCGGTTCAACGTGAAAGTACCACAAGTTCATTCCATCTGTACAAAGAAAAGCTCATGATCACTGTGGCTATGAAGTGAACTTGAATCATCCTGCACACGACTCTGTGTGCCTTTACCGAATTTCTAAGATTATTTTCACTTCTGAGAGTAATTTGGCATAGGTACACAACATTTTTCCAAATGCCCTGTGCTTTTTGAAGTGTTTTTCTGCATGCAGCCACTTGGGTCTAATAAAATTAAGTAAAACAGTTTCCAAAAGCTGGACAGGTACACAACCTCATTCCCTGTAGTTGACTCTTGTATTAACCACTATCCTGCTCCTGTTTTCCTGCTTTGTGCATCCATTAATTATGTATCAATTATTCAATTCTTTAGGAACTCAGGTGAGCCCTGGGCTACTGAGTTGTGAAATTAAAGCAATGCCACAATGAACAGGAAAGAACACACATTTACTTCAGAGCCATCCTCCTTCTGTACTGATATTCCTGGGACAAAAATGCTTTCCTTCAGTCAATAATTAAGGCAATTGGTGTGGTTTTCCTTTTCCCCACATTGCTTCAAACCCTTCCAGCATGTTATTTATCAAGATCTTCTTTCTGAGTGACAATCTTTCCCCATTTTTTAGTGGCACAATCAAAATCTGAAAGCCAAATGCCTGTTATCACTGTAGGCACAATTCACTCTGCTCTGAATGTTTCCTAAATGAAGCACAGCACAATTACCAAAAGAACAACTGCTTTACAAAGTGAATCTTGTGCTTCAGCAAAATGCAGCCACCAAGGATCAGCTCAACAAATAGAGCATTAATTTTCTATTTGACATGCTGGAAAAGGTGTCAATCCAAACTGAGAGCAGTGGGTTCTCAGCTCCTGGGAGCAGAAGGAGCAGCACTCTCCATCACATTGCTCATTTGGCAGTCTCCCTCTTTCTTATGATTGCACTTTAATTCCTCCAATAGGAGCTGGTTGAATCAGTTTCCCTTTACCTTTGGGGAGTGAAATTTCTAGTGACAAGCCTTTTGCTAATAAAAATTGTTTGCTTTTGAAAAATGCTCTCCAGTGTAAGAATCTGAATAAATTTGAAACAAAATATTTACACAAAATCGAACTATGCTAACAAATGAAGATAATGGCCTGTTTTTCATTGCTTTACTCTTTGTTCAGTCATCTACATCAATCAAGTTAATCAATTAAGCTAATTACAGGAAAGATCTAACACTTTATAGCTTTTTTTTTTTTTCATGGAGAAGAAAGGGGAATTAGGCTGATATTGTTTTCAAATATCTGTTCTTCTGCTAAAGTGCCAGGTCTTTCTAGAGTGCTGTATTCAATGCACAGTCTCCCTAGTAATAACTGCTGTATTGTAATTTATCTTTAACAATGCAGCAGGAAGTCAGCTCTCCATACACAGTCAGGAACGTCTGTGCTGCTGAGAAGCAACCTGCTGCTGTCAGAATTCTTTGAATCCTCAGGACAAGGGGTGCAAACCAGTCTGAGCAAAGATTTCCTTCAGCTCTTTTACAAAATGATCCTTCTATGCTGTGTAAGAAAGGGTTGATCACGCCACTAAGCTGAGGCTGCCTTGGATATCTCAGAAAAACACTACTTAGAACAATCAAATTTGGGAGCCCAGCCTTCCTCTCTTATTAGTGAAAAAATATTTAGGGCTTCTAGTTCATTTGTGCAACCAAAGCTGGATATAGGATGATGCATAGTTTAAAAAAACCTTCTTACTTTCTAATATTCCAGGTGGACACATTTTGTTATTTGGTTTCCAGAGAGGTCATCATGACCACCTGTGATGGGAAAGATTGTCTTCTGTCACATGGTCTGTGAAGGTGAGAAATACATAAAACAAAAGCTTCAAGCGTTTCTTTTGTAATTTATTTTTAGGTTGTAGCATTTAAAATGGGAAGGAAACTTCCTTCAGGGTAGTCACATAGCAATGTTTTTTGGTTCATGCAAGTAGCCTGCAATTATGGGCTATTTAGGCTGGGCTTGTTCACATGATGCTTCCAGAAGTTCTCCCTGAGCAGGAAGCAATGGTGCATCCCAGGAATTCAGGGAAACTTTTTGGTTGTGTGATTGACACTGAGTGACAATGTAGAGAACTTTTTCTAAATAAAAATGATTAACCTTTGAAAAAGCTGCATTGAAAGTTACTTTGTCAATTTAGAGATGAAAGGGTAAAGCTTCTCTTAGTCTATTTTGAAAGCTCCAGCCTGCACACATTTGCAAGTTTCTCCCAGAAAATACTGCTCAGGTGTAATAGCTGCCAGAGGATGGTGAGACAGTGCACTGCTCTGGTGTTAGTCATTCATTGACAAACTGCCTGCTTTTGCCACTAGATTTATACAGCCATTTAAAGAGAGAAAATTCAGGAGCTGTAGACTAAACCAGAGCAGCATAATGTGCTATTTCTCCACCTAATGGAAATGTCTGCTTCCGTGGTCACTCTCCTGTCTGCCCATGAAATCCTGTGCCTTGAAAGGCAGGCGTGTTTTATATAGGGCAATCTAATTAAAAGGGCTCTTTTATTCTCCTTCTAAGGAAACATTTTTTTGAGGTTTATTATCTGTCTATACAAGGTTCAACCCCACTCTCAAGGCCAGACTTGTCCATCGTCATTGACAGTCCCACTGTTCATTTGTGGGGCTCTCCAGAGAGGGATCTCAGCTTTGCTCATTCTCATGGTCTGTCTGGAAGAAACATCAGTAACTTCAAGTCCAGACTCCTTCAAGTTTCAAACCCATTTCTTCCTGAGATGAACAAAGACATCTTCAACTTACCTGTGCTGGAGTCATAACAATCCTATGGATGAGTTTGCCCAACTCCTCTCCCAGACCAGTGTCTTGCAGTACAGACTTATGCATCACTTACACAATTACACAACGCAGAAGTTGGTTTCTGCAGGAACCAGGGGCTGCAAGCTTAGAAAAGTTGCATCTCTGGACCTCAGTTCAGCAGTCCTTTTAATGGGGCCAGTCATATCAGCTTCCAAAAGCACCTTGAGCAATTTAGATAAGCCATTTAGCAGCAGTGCTATTGATAGACTCTGTCAGCCCAACGGGGATAACACTTCTCACTGCTATAAATTAGAGTTTTTCCTTTTCTCATGAGCAGTTGGAATAGTGTTAGCAAACACTTTTTCTGACTGCTTTTTTCCTTTCTGTCTGACTTCAGAATACATCTCTTTGGGGACTGTATCACTTTCTGAATTGCTCCTGTTTGCCTCTGTCAGCAGTCTGGGATGCAGCCCCTGACATCTTTCACTCCTTGTCTCGGAGGCACATGGTGCTGAGCCCTGCCCAGATGCTCCTGCAGATCTTTCTGTGAAGTCTAAGGATAGAGCTGTTCGACTGAGTGATACTCATAGCAAGAGAGGCAGTCTTGAGAAAGAAAATCAGACCAAAAGCAGCCTTGCCTCAGATGTTGCAAGCAGTTGAAGAAGAATTTGATTTCATTTTAAAGGGTACTTCTTCTTTGCCTGTTCTGAAGTGCAGTGTGTGGTAATAAGAGATGATTAGGCCACACAATAGCCTGAATATAGTCACTGAAGCAGGGTGAAATTAAAACAGATTTCTTCATGTAAGGCATGATGTAATGATTTCTGTCATGCTTACAGCCAGCAATGAAATTAGCTACTCATTACATACCCAGACTAAGCAAATATTTAAGGCTGCAGGTAGTACATAAGTAATAACACCAAAGCCAATCTAAGGACCCAAAGGCTGAGTGTATTTCCTACTTAATTTATCAGACCAGAATAGAAGAAACTAGAAATAACCATCCACCTGCTCTGAACACCCTGCCAATTATTTCAAGCTACAAACCCAAAATGCAATATGAGCAGCTCCCTCCTTCTAGCAAAGCACAATACCCACTCAGATATTCCTACCCCCCCTTTCCAACCAGCACTTTAATTCATTTCTCTTTCTCCCAGTGCCAGGTCAAGTAGATGAATATTGCAAGCACTGCTGATAGATGCAATAGCAAAGCACTCTTTTCCTCATTTTTCAATGAAAAGTAGGGAATGCTGCCTAAAGTGCAATGAAAACATGTTACAGTGTCTGTTTTTAGAAGCAGGCTTGTAAATTACTAGGCTTTTGTTCCTTGTTCTGACTTTTCTTGAGAGACTTCCTTTTCTCTTCTCTTCTGCGCTTAGCTACTCAGTAATATTTTGACCTAAGACCTTCTTCTCTGCTCTGTTCTACCTTTTAACTCACTAAAGCTTGAGAAGATGAGTGGCAATATTGCTTTTAGCAGGAGAAAAGTATCTGAAAAGCTGCTGATGTTCCTGCTGTTTAACCACCACATCTTTAATCTCACTAGAGGTTAACAGTATGTCATGTATTATCCTGAAAGAATGAACACCTTAACAGTTAACATTCTTAATAATTGATTTCACTGGTATTGCCACTATTTAGGTATAAACCAAGAAAACTGTTTTTCCCAGACACATGAGAGCAATTCTGCTTTGCAACAATAGTTTTGAAACCATAGATGAAAACCTATCACCCTGGAAATCTATGGCAGAACTTCTTAGAGTGCCAGTGCCTATACTTTCAAACAAATCAAATGCCTGGATCCCTTTGAAAAGCTCAAATCAGTCACAGGCAATGTCATTGCAGCACACAGATGGTTTGGGTGGGTCTGTGAATCTGTTTACAGATGTGACCCCGTCGCAGTGAGAGCAGAATTTAGCAAAGGTACTGCTGAAAGAATTTAAGAGAATCAGATGCCCACATCCATGATTTCTCCTTCCACTCCCTCTACAAATATTTCCCATTCATGCCTCATCTGACTGCCCACAACTGGGTGTAAGGCTGCACACACACATTCTCTTCTGGAGCATCTGTGTTGCTTAAAGAGGTTCTGCCCACAGCTCACACCCATCTGTCTCCTCTCCCTCTTACTCTGTCTCTAGTTTCCTAAAGTCACCTGATTCCCTCCAGGCCTTCCAGATGTCTATCCAAATCTCACTGATATTACCAAGAACCACTGAAGGCTGGGCCACAAAGGAGGAAATGAGGAACTTTTTCACTGGAAGGGAAAAGCATTATTTTCCCTTTTCTAATTAAGGAAAATAAATGGAAAGGATGAGATATATATATATATATATTTTTTTTTTTTTTTTTTCCCCAGCACGAATCCATGACAAAAGGTGGATTTCTCATTGTCTTCACTTTGTTGTTTCCTTCATTTTTTATTCAGCAGAAAATCCAGCCTGGTGAATGTCCACCGTTTTTCAGCTCTGCGCTGAGCTGTGCTGCAGAGGAACCAGCCCTTCTCTAGGGGATGCGCACAGTCCCCAGCCACGTGAGGCTCTCTGTACCTTTCCATCTCCCCTACTCCAGCATGTACCCCTCAGGTTTTGGTACAATATATGGCATGTAAGCTCTGAGCTGCAACTCCATGTGTGTATTTTTTACTCTGGCATTTTAGGAGACATGTTCACTTGATAGATAAATAAATCTGAAGGTGACTACGCCAGATGAAATATTAATAAAAACTCTTTACCATTTCTACCATACCTTTGGTGATTCTTTGCATCCATACAAACCAGGTAAGTGACTTCTGAGCTGCAGCAGCTGCTGCCTCTTCATTCTGGTCCCTCATGTGTCCCTGCTGCAGCTCTGGAGCTCTGGCTGGCTGCCCCAGTAATTTTGGTCTCTGTGTGTGCTTCAGCCTCCTGCTTACCACAGGATTACAATTACAATTATGAATTCCCTGAAACCTGGTCAGCTTTAGCTGCTCTGTTAATCAGGAGCGATATTCCTGATCCCAAAATATGGGATTACCTGATGGCAAAGGGTAATTTGCCCTTTCAAAGGATCCTGCAGCAGAGGCTGAGAATAAACAGATGCTCTCACTCACAGGGAAACAAAAAGTCTTTGCTTAATCAAAAGGCCTATTTAATATTAATAAAATTGTCTTTTAAGCATAATTCAGAGAAAGCTTTGATACACAACTTGCTTTCTGTCTTTTATAAAAAGGCTGAAAAGTGCTTCAGCATTTCTGGATTGTCCCTTTCCATTGTTTGTGTTGCAGCAAACAGTGAAGTGTTACTCACAAGTGCCTTTGTTTGGATGTAAAAGCTTTTTTGAAGTAGCATCAAGAGCTCCTTTAAATCCCCCGGCCAACAAAAAGGGGGAAAAAAAACCCAGTTTTTGGATGTGGTTTCTAAAATTCCATACTCAGTGCCCTTTGGTATTGCTATCCCATGTTCTGGAGATTCCTTCCAGATATATTGTCAGATTTAGTGTGTAAAGTGAGTAAAGGTGAACTTCAGTCAATAAGTTCATTATAATGGTGTTTCATGGGTTTGGGCTGGCGATTAATGGATTGTAAATTTATACTTTAGGACTAGAAGAACATGATCATATAAATTGTCTTATTGAAGTTAACAGGGCTGTTCTTTGAAGAAAAATGCCACTCAGCAGAACACTTAAATGCATGCATAGCTCTAAGCATATATTTAAGTTCAAATGAAAGCAATCTTTTGGTTTTAAGAGAACTTGACTGTGCTTAGGTTCCTTAAAACATTTATATTAATATATAGGGTGGCTGCTGCAGTAGCCTTGGGGTGTCATTAATGATTTAAAAACCATAGTCTTTCTAAGCACTCATGAACATTAGGTAAGAGAACTACTATTAGTTGGCAACAAGGTTAAAGCCTTAAAAAACTCTGTCACCTGATATGTTTATTAAACTTTTATATGCATTTTGCAGAGGCAAAGAAGAGCATTTAACTGCATACCAGTTGCTGAAGACTGGTACCTGCTGCCAAGTGTTGTAAATAAAAAGTTGCCAGAGTGCAGTTCAAGAATGGTAGTAAGGAAAGGATTTGCTATTGCTAATATTTCTGCCTACATATTCAGAAAAAAAAATATTGTGGATTTGCTCTGAAAATCATTTTCCTTGGGTTATTTTGGAATATCCTTTTCCTCACAGACTAACAGGACTTTGTGGAAGGATGGGAAGGAACTCTCTGTGGTCATACTTCTCTGTAGTGACACGGCACAGCGTGATGAAGGAGCACTGCTGACACAGCAGCCACTTCAATGCATCTCCCTTACAGCAAAAACTGCTCTGTGTAAGGGTAGTTTGAAGGAAGAAGTACATTTATTATATTTCTGTAACAAAGACACCTGATGTCTTAATGAGAAGAAACCAATACAAAACTAACAGGAACATTCTACATTATTAACCAAGGGTATCGAGGTTGAACACACTTTTTGCTCTATACACATAGGACACTGTATATACAAAGGAAACTTTTAAAGTAAAGCCTTCCAAATCTGAATCTCAAGGTCCTTATCATAGGTAATCTGTCAAGAAACACAAAGCAAACAGCACAATTAATCCCCAGCTTCTGAAGTGTACCTGCGGGTTACTTGGCAGCACAAAGCAATCACATGCTCCACAGAGCATCCTCTCCCTCGTTGGGACAAAATCAGCCCATAATTTTTTTCTCCCCTTTAAATTCCAAGTTAATTTTGATGTGAGACTCCAGGTCTTTACATATCCACAGCCACCCCTCTCTCCAAAACTGAAGGAGAGCACTACTGCATTGGTGGCTGCTGTTCACACCTTAAATCAACCCCAAACCTACTGATTTCCTTCAACAAGGAGTTTCCTTCACATCAAAGAGGTGAATAACAGGTGGTATCAAAGGGTACAGTCCCTTTGGCCTTTTATCTGAAGTAAGAATAACGAAGGATAGAACAGCAGTGGTGATGATTGATCAAGTCTAACCCCTTGTCTTGGTTTACGAAGACAGATGTCTGGCAGGGAAAGCCAGAGTTTCCCTTGAAATGGAGAATGTAAACCCTCTCCCTCCAAATTATTATAATTTTGAAATTAAGGGGCTCTCAGGCAAAAGTATGGGAATAGGAACGCCAGTTCTTTACTAGGAATATTAAAAATAAAAATGTAGTACAAAAAAAGCAAGCAAACAAAAAAAGAAAACCATGACAGACACCCTGTTGGTCAGGGTGTTGGTGTCAGTCCAATCAAGTCCTCCTGCACTGACAGATGTGGTTCTGTTGGAGCAATGAACCAGTAGAAGGGTGGAGTTTTCCTCTGAAGGTCCAGTGGTGGTGACATGGGTCCGGTCTTCCTCTGGGAATCCAGTGGAAAACAGGCTGTCCTGGTGTTCTGAATCTCAGCTTTTATCCAGGTAGGATTGCTTGGCTCCTCCCCCTGGGTGGAGCATCTCCCAATGGGATGATGTAATGTCAGCCATTCAGTGAGCCTCGATGGCCCATTAACAGAAGATATTTCCCCCAAGCATAGATGGGTCATGGAAGAGATAAACAACACTGCCCCAGCTGGTTTTAACAGCTGGCCCTTGAACAGAAGGCACCTGCCCCCTCCCCCTGGAATTATGAGGAATGGGTCATAGAAGAGAAAAAACACTTCCCCGACCAGTTTCAACAGATAACAATAGAATACACACTTTTGGTTACATCTTGCATTGCAACCCAAGACACCCCTTTGTATTCGAGCAAACCTCCTGATCATCATTTTGCATGACCATGAGATCAGTCATGGCTTTGCAAATGACCAGGTACACCCATAAAACCATGGAGAGGGAGGGCCTGTGAGCAGATATCCCCAGAGCCCTTAGTGGCCATTTCCCACCTGTAGCATCAACTCTGCTCTATAACACTTGGTTGCTGTTGTCTTGGAAAACACCATTCTCATTTGCACAAATGGGTTGATTATATGACATATTTTAAAGTTTTTTTTCCACATAAATGCACAGAAGTAGTGGGTTCATATCAGGTTTTCTACTGGGCACAAGTGGTGCAATTCAGAAGAAATTCAATACTGCCTCTTTTTTAAAGCCTGGCACAGGTATCATGCATTGAAAATAACAAAAGTCCTTATCTGGCTGTGGGTATTGAGAACTAGGACAATGGGTAAATGTTGATTAAATTTCAGATACACTGCACTGGGCACTGTTTAAATCAATTTTTTTCATATGTTCCCAAAGAGATGCATATTTTAATTTAAAAGCTCTGGAGAAATAAAAAAGAAGACAGTAGTGCCATCACAAATAGGATGTAGAAAAATATCAGAGGCCTCATTCAAATATTTTCAGGCTTTTGTACAGCAAATCTATGAAGGGCTCAGAAATGTACAATATTAGAAATGTAAGTTTTTAACATTGCTGTTCTGCTCCAGTGAATGGCCAGAAATATGATATTTATAAAGTTCTGTGTTTGTCACTCAAGGACCCAGTATAAAACCCATTAAGTTCATGATTAGAAATAAGAGCCGTTCCTTTTTCCAAATTCCAGGTTGTACTCTGGAAGTCAAAATGCATATTTTCTATCACAGGCATTGACAATAAAGATGAAGATTCAATGCCTCAATGTCTTCATATTTTAATGCACCTGCCCAAGACTAAAACTTATTTAACAGCTTTTAGGATGCAGATGCAAAGGAGGCAACTTAGATTCTCCTCTTACCTTCGGCTTGGCACTCAGGAGCTGAGAAGAATCAAAATAATTTCTGTCATAATAGTAGGATAAGGTGAGTGTTGTGTGAAAAGGACCTGGGGCACAGGGAAAGGTGCTGCTCTAACAGGTTCTTTTCCAGCTGGAACCGCAGTTTGAGTTGTAATGAATACCTTTTTGTTCTCATACACAAATTTCCCTCTGAGATTGTGAGAGGGAGCTGTCAGCAAGTTATCATCTGGATATTCATTGATTTCAGCTAGAAAAACAGAACATAGCAGTAGTCCACCCATAGCTGACCAGTGAACAGAGCTGGCTAGAGTTAATCGTTAAAATTCATTGTGCTGTGCAAAAATAAGGCAAGTGTGATCAAGCAATGTGTCATTTACATGCTTGCTGCTATCAAAGTGCAGAGATGTTGTGGTCTAAATAATTCTCCAACAGAAAGATGTAGATATTTGTTTTGGAAGATCACCTCACTTCATATTTGGCACTTTACTTCTTAACAAATTATTTGAATAATATTTGGAAACCAACCTTTAAAAAATAAATAAATAAAACTTACAGATATGATATAAGGTTGGCCTGTGAGTCGTCTGAGCATTCTCATAAATTTCTTTTTGTTTTCAGTTCTTCCTTGAATTAAAAATAAACTTCTGGTGAATGGAAATTTCTCCTGACAGTTGCTATTTAGAGAAGCATTTCTGTAGCTGCAGCTTAGCATGGATGCTAAGGAATAACAGAAACTTTTTTTAAATTATGGAACTAATTATCTACACGCAGCTGATCAAACACTTTGCACTTCTAGCTGTGAGCACAGCTCACCACATCTGTTGGCCTCTCCCTGGGTAAATCTGCACTGCAGTTGCTGCTGTGAGTGTTATGGAGTGGAGACACACCAAAGGCAGCATTAAACTAACAAGCCTTGGATTTGTTACATGACAGCACAAAGCTTGGTGGTGGCTTTTTGCCTGCAGTCTTACCCAGCCACTTGCTGGGTGCTGGAGCCAAAGGAGGTTTTGGGGGTGCCACAGAGTTGGGCAGCTGCAGCTGCTGCCAGCTGTGAATGCTAATGCTGCCTGTCCTTCACAAACTCTTTCCTCTGCTGGTTTTTTGGGTGTTTCTTTTTAAAAGCTGCTTCAGAAAGCTCACTGAACTCACAAATTGCATTGAATGTCCTTGGAGGACAAAGGGATGGCTGTGAATTGGTGCAATATCAGAAATGGAAAGAGTCCAGCCAGACTTGAGGTGGTTTATCCCTCCATGAAAAAACTGAGTATCCTTGAGTTGTACAAAGTGGATGAGTAAATTTTTTAAGATAGGCACAGTGTCCTCTTGACTACATTGTATTGTGTCTGCTATTTAACATTGCAAATCTCCTTGTCTCACTTAGATCATGAGGACTCCTAGAGCCACAAGCACAATTAATGTACAACCTGCTCCCCCTCGCCTGTCACACGAATGGGCTGTATCAAAGGTTGTTAGACTGCAAGAACAACCTTCCTGCAAACACAGACAATTCCACCTGCAAGGCTGCAAACATTCCCATCCACGTGCCTTGGCACACCCTCCACTCCTGTCCTGTGTGCAGTCACTGCCTTGTGCCATATGTCCACCTTTATGCATATCCATAAGAATAGAAAACCATATGATGCTGTGTTTCATGTTTATGTATGAGAATAGTGCTGCAAAGCTTTCTGATGCTCCATATTCTCGTTGCAAGCAGAAAAGAAGAAGCAGTTGCATCCCTTTTCTTCAGACTTCTGCCATTTTCCCCCTTTCAGGATCAGCAATTGTCAGACCGTTGCTTAAAAATCCCTTGTGCTGGTGCTGTTTGTGGTGCCTAAAACTCTGGCTTTCTCTAACAAAAGGCTTTTTATTGTTACTTTTTCCTCCACTGAATGAGGGAATAAGGGCAAGCAATTTTTGATTTAACCTCCTACTGCTGAGTTTTTCAAATTTTAAAGTGTTAACAAAAGGGAATGCATGTTTTCAGTGTTGAAAGCTCTGATTAAACTATGGTAAAAATTGATAAAAATCAAAGGCAGGCAGACAATAGCAAGTTAGAGATATGTGACTCTCTTTAACTGCTGGCCTCCTGTAATAGAAATGGAACCTTGTCAAGAAAGCAAGCTGTAAAGAGAGACTGTTCTACCAAGTCTTAGACTGTATCCATTTTTGATAGATTTAGTTAACCTACAAGGGAACAACAGTATTGACATATATCACTTTGAAAAATGCCAGCTGAATGAGGTATTTTTGTTTCCTGGGTTACATGCTGAAGCCATGTCATTTGTTCTGGTTTTTTTTTTCAATCCCTGCTAACACATTCTGTTCCTGTATTTTATGATTATATGTTCACTCTCTGAACTACCCCAGAGATATTGATTGCATATTTTGGAGACTGAACAGTATTTCAGTCTATATGAAACTCTCATTTTTGTTCCTATTTATGCAATCTTTTGGACTAGAAATACAATTAGATGAGTAAAATTACTCTCCTAAAGATCCTTTAAAGCTGGTAAATTATTTTTGGTAGGGAAACTTCTGGTTCCATAGTTTTCCTCAGCTGACATAACACATAAGAAAGACTTACTCCCAAAGGAGGAAACTAATGAAGTTATTTAAATTTGGGTGTTGTCCCAGTGGGTTTTTCCTAATAATTAATCACTGCCTGGTCCTGTACGTTTCAAGTTTCCACCCTGGAAGGATAATGAATATTAAGGAAAGTAACCTTTAGATTTTTTGAGTCTTCATTAAAACTAAGGATACAGCTGCCTGCTGAGTCACCTCACAATGCAGACACATATCTGAGATTTTAAGATTCAGATCTGTTAAGATTCAGAGCATGACCAGAGCACCAACCCAATATGGTCAATGTCACCACTGCCATTACTCACAGACTATTTGGAGAGAAGAGTTTGGGTCAGGCTTGTCAACAAGGTTTGATGTGAACAAAGCCTTTACAAGAGAATTCTTCTCTTTTCCTTTCATTCTCTTGTCTTCTACTTCCTACATGTGTAGTGAGTGGACGTCTGTGTGGACAAACTCTGTTCTCTGTGGTGTCCTGCTGGCTCCCCATCAAATCTGTGTGCAAAAATCCTGCTGGTGTGGCTCAGGACCCTCCCTCACTGCTCCCTTCCATCAGCCATCACTTGTTGTTTGGGAAGGGAGCTGATAGCTACTGATAGGAGTGTTGATAGCAGCTCTGCTCCCAGGTCAGTGCCAGAAAACAGATGTGTGACGTGCCCTGTCCTTGGCAGATGGACATGCCACATACCACCAAAAGTGGTTCTCCAACTTTCCCTCACATTGTGGGTGAACAGCTCTTCTCCTTTGCACCAAAGCCTTAACAGGCAAAAAGGGTGAGCTCCTGGGGGAGGTAAGGAACTCAAAGGAAGATTTCCCAGAGTGTCTCAGCACTGGATGACTGTAGCAACGTGGGATTTAGACGGTGGTTGGTGCTACCTAATTCCCAATCAGCATCTCTTTCAGAAAGGCTGCTTGGGTGAGCACCCAGGCAAAGCAGTCCAGTCCACACACCACACACACCACGGCTAGCTCAGCCAAGAGAGGCAAGAAGGGAAAGAAGGGCCTTTTGTATGACAAATTCCAGCAAAGGTTTATTCCAGCACACCAAAGGAAATCAGGGACAAAAGACCAGACCATGTGGTGCTCAGTGGTTAAGTACGGGGTCAGAAATCAATGGTCTGAGGGCACAGGAGGGGTACAAAGGGCAGGGCAATGGGCAGTGCCCTATGGGGGACATGGGACAGGCCACCAGGGATACCACAGCCAATGGGGGAACAGGGAAAGGAGAAACCACGAGAATTAGGGACGTTTGGGGAGAGCAAAACTGGGGTAGATCACACAGTGTTGCAGGGCACCACGGGGGAAATCTTTTCTTTCAGCCTATGTGGGGAGACTCTGTGGCATATTCCTCCAGGGCAAGGCCCTGGGGGTTCCCCTGAGGGGTTCAAAGGTTTCCACAGCTGATTGTGACCCTTTCTAGGGTCCCTCTATCTGAGATGTTGCTGTGTCCACAGTCTCAGCTGCTCTAACTCTGGGATTACTCTAATGCACATCCAAGTCTGAACTAGTTTACTTTGCTTTTTCCTAAGGCAACTTTGGAGCCTGGCTAATGTGGTCATGAAGGATCTGGAATGGCTTGGCATGAAGAGCCAGCTCCCATCTCCACAGAGCAAAGGCAGGAGAATAAACCTTTTGTATCGCTGAATTCCAGGAGGAGTAGTTCCAGGAGAAATCAGGAAGGAGCAGAAAGCTTCACAACAGCCCAGGAACAGCTGCAGACATAATTAATGTGCTGGTTGGATATCTTGTTAAGGTGGGATGTTTCCAGCCTGTGCTTCAGGTACTGAACTGCTCCTGTGTTTTAAGCTCACAGTTGGTTTTGGTGCCATGAGAGATGCTATGAAATTGTGTGGTTAAATGGTGTGATGGACCATTGTAAAGGTTCTTTCTGATATTCAGGAGCAAAATTATTGCCATCCCACTAGCCACTTATGGCCTTTATAGGAAAGCTGTGATGATCCATGTTTTATTGTTTTGGGGTATAACCAAAGGGACTAACCCCATTTTGGTGAACAGCTGAAAATGTTTACTATGGGGAAAAAATGAAATTATACTGAGAAAATTATACTGAGAAAAAGCAATCTTTTATAAAACAATTTGTGCTGAGAAGGTGAGTCTGCTATGAAAAGCACAGGATTTTGCTGGAAACGTGCCAGAGCAACACTGTCCCAAAATGATTGATTTGACTTCACTATAAATTTGTTTAATTCAGATGAATGACTGGGCTTTGGGCTGGTTGGTATTTTAGGTGGAAATGATACAAAATGGGAGTTGAGTGGAAAAGATTTGGGAAAAGTCTTCATAGATAAAGACTTAGACCCAAGCCAGCTCCTGAGGAATGTTGTTTTTCTGTCCCAAGTTATTCAGAAACCCAAACTGCAGGAGGATTGCAACGAATGGGTTTGATTTTGAGAGTCTACAGCATAATGTGAGACAATGAGCACATTAAAACCTACATTGAATTCAATAATGAGTAATGAAACTACCTACAGATTGAATAATGTTGAATCGATACATGAATGGAAGTATGTGACAGGGGTTGCTATGGCATCCCCCTTATTTAATAAAGGAATAAATAAAGGAATGGAAATCTCCATAAATGGTCTCAGCAGAAATTAGAGCTGCTCCTGGTGGCTCTAATACATGCAGTAGCATTTTTTGAAAATTAATTATCTTCCTACATAAACAAGAAGGGGTTTTTTTGATCATGTTTAAAATTATTTTAATTTGTCTAAATTTATGCCAATTCCAGTTGAACTGTCCCTGAAGCTTCACTTGGGGAGTAGGGAAGTTATGAGCAGAGGGCTGTACAAGTGTTTTGTTCAAATTTCTGGTTTCTGCTGGATGTGTCAGAGGATAGGCCCAAAATACAGCCCAAAATGCTGTTCCTTGGGGGATGGGGCACCTAAGCCTGAAAGAGCTTGAGCCTTGAACCTTAATTTTATGACTTGACTTGACAAAGAAAGGACAGCAACAGGATTTACTCAATGCCCCTGAGCTGGAAAACCAACCTTTACATTCCAGATGGAGATGCCAGACCACGGCCTCACATGTAAGATCAGGGTGTCCATGGAATTAATTGAATTACACAATTTGGGTGTGGAGACATGACAGGGCAGGGGAGTTATACACAACAGATTAGTAACCTGTGAAGTTATGATCTGGTTTTACTTGTCAAACACCGATTTTCTCATTCAGCCTTACCAGGATGTGATGATATCACACACATTGAAACAGTTTTGCCTGATCTGAGCTTTCAAGGGATGGTATTTAATGATGCATCATCAATCATGAGTTGTAGTTCTTCATCTTGAGCAGGACAGTGCTGAAGCTGCACATCACATCCTGTACATGTTCAGATGTGTGATTTATTGGCCACAGATATTTATATTTTGTCAGTAGCATCTCTTATTGATAAAGTCTGTATTATTCCAGCAAACATTTCCATGCAAATCAACAGCAAAAGGGCATATCATGACAAAAGAAAATATAAAGAAAATTTGGATGAAGCTTCTTAAATTTTTTTTTTCTTCCATCTAAAGGTTAAGTGGAGGTTTCTCTGTGCTTGAGCATTTGTTACCCCTTAAATGTAACACACCCACCACATCTCCTACTGTTCCTGGAGACTGTATCAACCTCTAAATGAATAATTTAAAGCTAAGTTAACTTTCCTGAGAAGGGGTTTACTGAATAGATGTAACTGGTGCCCGCTAGTTATCACATTCCAGGGTACTTGATGAATAAATTATCTTTTTTTCCCCTAGCATGAAACAGTCCTAATTTTTGGAAGTACATTTGCTCAAAATATCCAAAAAGAAAAAAAAAAAAAGTCAAATATATTTTTATGTGTGAAAAGCCTTCACTCACTTGAGTCACAGCCATCTATTTCCACAACAAAATGTAAAAACCTAATGACAAATGATTAATGTTTTTCTTAGGAGAAAATGTCATTGTTCTGCTTGCAGAATCAGGCATTTCTATGTGCTTGATTTAAAGCTTATCAGTCACATGAAGGTTGTGCACCTCGTGTAGGTCAGGCAGATTCAGAACCCATCTTTCCCCAGATTTTTGTGAAAAGAGAAAACAGCTCATGGGGATATTTAAAAGTAGCCAAATGAAGTTCATTCAAAGGGCTCCTTATCTCTTGCTGCTTGTCTGATTTACAACTGAGGAAAATGGAGCAGATTTTTAGGAAAACCCTTCACCTGGTGAGCTGTGGGCCTGGGCAACCTCCCTGATATGCACTATAAGGGATGCACTTCCAGTTACTTACAGTCAGTGAACTGCTGGAGCTAATTAAAAGTATAAATAATTTGCAACAAGAGGATGAATGGGGCTGCAAAAATTATTTGTCCATGTATTAATTGCAAGTGTATTTTTCAAGTTCCCCACGATCTGGTTTTTTTCCCCACGGGTAGGGAAAAAGTTTGTGCCAGATGATTAACTGGAACCTCAGCACCATTTGAACTGAATTCAGAAGTGCTGGACAGTTCTTGCCTTTCTGTAACTCTGCTCTGTGAATCAGCAAACAAAATTTGGCAGCTGAATATTTTATTCTCAATAATAAACTATACTTGAGAATGCATTTGCTCTCTTCTGTGGATTTGCACAGACACACTTTTCTTTGGCATTGCATCACTTTTCTGCCAAACTGTATTTTGAAATTTAATGAGAGGCTAAAGGATGTTTATTGAGTTAATTAATTGCTTTTCACTTACCTGTCAGGCTGCAATTTCATCTTTTTACGAGAAGACATTCAAACACCTTTTGACCAAAAATTCCCAGTGGGAAAGGTTGTAGCCACCCTGATTCACAAGGAGATTTTACGTTTGTCACGGGTAGGGACAAATAAACAACTGAATTCACTATAATATCACTCCATGCAACTTTCTCTTGCCACTAGTTAGGCCTTAACACACTTAGAAGGTTGCTCTTCTAATTTGAACTGTGTGAGACTTTGGCTGGAGGCTACCTCTGTGTCCCAGTGATAAAAGAAGACATAAAACAACCCAGTGCCTGATCATGCTCCCTGGCTGTCAGTGAATCATGTTTAATAGCATCTCCATTGCAGTTTTGGCCAATTTGCTTGCAATGGCATCCTTTTCCATGGGCTTGCTGCTCAGCAGGCCCTGAAGCAATCTATGAATAACTTCCCAACAGATGCTGTTTATGAATTGGAGCAAATGGCTTCCCTGTTTCTCTTTTTTCTCACTTCAATAATTTTCAGTTACATTACGATGAATATTTATAGTCCTATAGCAGTGCATAAAAATGGGAACAAGCAGACCTGTGCATTGTTTCATACGTGAGTGCTGTTCTAATGGCTTTTGCCTCAATGGTTTTAATGTTCTGCTGATGGACTGAAAAGAGAATGCAAATTGTAGATCAGTCACTTCCATTCACGGTTTTAGCAGACTGGGCATTGATGGAAGAGTGTATTAGGAGCAAGTGCAGTGCACCTGATCTTCTGGAAATAATACACCCCCTCACACAAGCCTACAGTGCCTTCCTACTTGGCTTCACCTCCTGGGAGTAATCCCAACTCTCTGCCTTGTTGAAGGCAGGGATTTGCACGAGTGCAGGCAGTTCTTGCTGGGGCTGTTGGGTTTGTGGCCAGGTTTTGGGAGTGGGGGGCTGCCAGAAGCTTCTCCCATCCCTGATGGAGCCAGCCAGGGCTGAGCCTAGCAGTGACAAAACCTCTGGGATAATGTATTTAAGAAAAGGAGAAATATATCTTTGCAATGGAAGCTGCAGCTGGAGGGAGAATATGTGAGAGGAACAGCTCTGCAGACACCAAGGCCAGTGAAGAAGGGGGAGAAGGAGGGGAGGAGGCATCCAGCCCTGGCCAACCCACTACACTGGATTCATCGGGCTCCAGGTAAAATGTTCTGTGACTTAGCATAAAATTAATGGTTGGTGCTAGAAGCAGCCAGTGTTTCAAGTAATTCAGTTGGAAAGTGCAAAGGACTAACTGGTTTGTGTTCAGCCATCATTCTCTAACAGAACAGTGCAAAATTCTTACTCAAGACTAAAAAGGCCACTTTACAACATTTTATAATTCTGTAACGGTTCTTCAATGTTGTTTTGCCAAGAAAAGTGGTTAGATTTACAACTGTAGATGTTTATTGAGTTTTTTTTTCCAAGGGAACTGCTCTTGTTGGTGCTTCATTCATCTCCAAATGTCTGAACTACTTGTCATTTCTATTAAACAATAGAAGGGCTAAAGAAATAATGCTCTTACTATCACAGTAATTCCAAGATTAATAAACCCCTCTAACCTATTAGATACACTTGTACAAACATATTGTCTATAAATCTATGCAAGATACAAAGCATGCATATTTAAATACAGAATATGTCAAATTGTGGCATTTTCCACTGCTCTATAATAAATTCATTTATACAATAAAAATAATTGGAGATATGAATGACCACACACATTATTCACACTACACATCTTTAACACAGCAGTTTATTCCCAGTAGAGAACCTGGAAATAGGAAACAATCTGAACAATTCCTTGTATCCTAATATGATGGCACTCATGTGGATTGCAGCTTTTAAAAACCCACTGTAAATAGAGCACACTAAATAAATATGATTGTTGTGCCTAGGAAACCCAGACTGCGTGATTTCATCACTTTTGGCTTCCCATAAATGAATAAAAAAGCATATACCGTGTTAGCTTACATTATCAATTGCTGTGTCAGAAAAGTAAACTGGAGATATGCAGCGTGTCCTCAGTTCTAGCCCATTAAGTATCCAAATAACACAATTACAGCCATGCCAAGCTACACTTGTAGAAGTATTTCTTCAGCATTCTGAAGTCTCTTCTAAAAGGCACAGATGGTGGGAGGCTGGACTTTCTAATGGACAGGATAAATCTGATGTTTGGAAACGTGCACTTGTTGCATTTTCCATCCAGTCAGTGACTGGAGGAGCTGTCCCATTGGATTTTTGAGGAGGCCACAGCCAGGCACCAAATTTAGGTCTGGCTGCCCACACTGGGTGGTGGGACCAGACCTGTGGCTCTTCAGAGAATTTGGCTCCAGCCTTTGACCCACTCATCTTCTTCTCCAGCCCTTGTCATCTGCTGCAATTTCCTCATAAACCCCTGGCACTCCTTTCCTGCATCCTTTGCACCAGGAGAATGCAATGTACCAGTGCCTTTCTCACATCTTTGCTGAGGTTTTTTTTTTTCTTTCTGCTCTTCTCTAAGCAGTCCTGCATAAAGTATAGAATCATAAACAAGTCCTTCCCTCGAGATTACATTTAATTAAGGAAGGTACCAAACCCACAGTAATGTAAAGGCCTAATTTAAATTTTTCACTATCTTTTAAGAATGAAAAAGTGCAGTAAAAAGTTGACTAGATACTCACAAAAATGTCTTCTCCCTGTCAATCACACACAGTGGGTTTTTATTTAATTATTCCATATAATTTATCTTCACAGTTCTCTCCATAACTCATTTCCATAGCTCCTTGCTTCTTGGACAGGTTATTGATCTAATGTGTGCAGAGGAGGTTTTTTCAAGTCAGTCTTTTAATAATAATCACCTATACACAAAATCAAGGAGCTTTTTAATACAGGCAGTAGTAAAAAAAAATTGATCAATGTGAGCATTACAGCATTGGGCCTTAAATTAATTGTTTCAGCTTACACTTAAGGTAACTTTGACATCACTTCAATACCTGATCTTTTCAGAATTTTATCATGTAGGAAACGTTATCTTCATAAATCACTGTCAGCTAAGAAAACATAAAACAAAGTAAGTGGCCTGAATGATTTTCCAGGGGAAGTTGGGAACTGAACTAGATACTGGCCCTGGCTTCCAGCCCCGTGTCAATGATTTAATACTGCAAAAATACCAGGGAAAGCACTGAAAGAGCTCCACCCAAAGCATTTGACAGAAATGTTTGGAATGTGTTCCAGATAAACTGCCACTGGCACATGGCAGAGATGAGTTCTGCTGGAGAGCAAGGCTGAGTCTGGGCCTCAGAGCTTTTTTCTTTAGTTCACCACAGAAATTCCGACTAAGGAATATTATTGGAATAAGAATTGGAATATTGGACTAAGACCAAAAGTCTAAACCCATTGCTCCTTCCTTATTAACATCAGTCAGTTTTTTCAAGTTATCACAAATAATTTATTTTAAAAGAAATCTGAAGTAACAGGTAGACAGTGAACCGGGGCGGGGTCAAGTGTGAAGACATTTTGCATCACACACTCCTCAGCTCCCCACTGCTCCTTGGGGATCATCAATCCCAGAGGCAAATTCCCTTTGGGAGCAGGAATAGCAGAGCAGTCAGTGTGCCCCAGGAGACGTGAAGGAAGGGATAAAATGGGTGTTCTTTGAAGGAGGAGGAGATACCTATAAAATGCCCATTTATTCCTTCAAAGGGGTTTAATGGTGGGCACGTAGTTGTGAACTCCTGTACATTTAAACAATCATAATGCTGGCTGCTTTAATGAGTTGTTCATTACTGTGGACCAGCCATTTACCACACACCAAGCAGGCTATAAATACTGATTGATATAAATTATTAATAAAATCAGCATCTTTTATCACTTTCTTGCCTGACATAAACTACAATGAGCTGAAAGTCCTGCAAATGCTTTTAAGTGGTTCCCCCTCCACCCTCCCAGCACACATGAAGAAAACATTTAATTTTATAAAGCAGTGGAAGTGCTTTTTCTGTGGCTAGAATAAATTTCCTCAGTGTTTCTTTAGTGGAGACTAATAACCAAAGTGGCTTTGTTATTACCTAACAAAAGGCTAACATGTTTTATCTATAAAAAATCGTATCTTTTCTTTTGTCTGTTTCATCTCAGCCTTGTTTTCTGCTATAGTTAATTACTTTTCTCATAGACAAAATAAACTCCATTAGCAGTAACAAGGGAGATCCAGATTAAGGGCTCAGGGAGGCTTGGATCTTAAAGTTAACATTATTGTGTGAGCTGGAATTTATCAATTTGGGATTAAAAATTAAACACCGGCAATGTTTAAGAAGCATGATTCATAGTCAAACCAAAATATTAGAATGTTTATTTGATTCCATAGAAAAGATCGTTGTCTTTATCTTAACTCTATGGGAATTGCACTGGAATTCAAAAGGAATATGTCTTTAACAAAGCTAAATTTGAAGCATCATATGTGATTTTTTTTTTCCCAGTGTGACAGGACTCAGACAAAAATAGCAGGATAATATCACAGATGTTCCTTTACACCAGTCACTGGTGTGGTTTATCCAAATGATGTTTTAATACAAACACACAACTGCTCCTTCTGTTTCATCGTTGTCAAAATTTTGTTTCATGTGTAATAATAAATGGAGCAATGTGAGCAGATGTGGCACTGACAGTTTGCTTCCTCCACTGGGCTGCGTGGCAAGCTGGAGTCACATCTGCATTTTTTAGAATATTTAATTCTGAGCCTTTTCCAGCCAGTCTGACCCTCCTCAGTTGGCTGCTGGGGCCACTGTGGATGGGCTGGGGCTGTGCAGGAGCTCTGGACAACTCCTGCAGCTCAGAGCTGTGCAGTCAGCGTTTTTTTTGTTTCTGCCCCTGGAACCTCAGGTGCCTCACTGTCTTCTTGGAGAGCACTGGGGGAAAGTCACTTTTCCAGCCATGGGTGGCTCCTGCAAGCTTTGATGGTGTTTATCCCAGATTTTTCCCTACGTTTGCCGTGGTACCAAGCATCCCTAGCTGCTGCACCACTTTGGTTTCTGTCCCAGCTGTGCTCTCATATAGCCAGTGATAAGACTTGCTGCCAAAATTAGATGGATGGGAGTCTGCAGCCTCTCTGGGATGTCTGGAATTTCAGAGGAAGGGTATTTCTGGTCAGGTGGAGGCGTTTTAGGGCATATGGATGAATTTGGGCAAGAGAGTCACCAGCCAGCAAGGATCCCCTAACCTATGGAAATGGATAACCTTTGAATCTGGGAACCAGGCAGTGGGAAATCTCAAGGAAGAAACTATTTTAGTACAACAACAGCTGAGGCCATAAACCACTGTGAAATAAATATACTTTATAAACATCAAGTGAAAAAGTAGTCCCTCACTTACAGTTTTTATGTGATTTATGTCTTTAATTTATTTAAATCAGTGACCCATCAAATGCAGACGCAAAATTAGAAATTCAGAAAAAAAAATTCAGCAGCCATAAGGAAACACTGAGGTTTTATTTGTTCTCCTCCTGCAGCTGCCTCTCCATGTTATAGGAATTTATCTCAAAATGAAGCACAATGAGAAATCATCTTGCCAGGATATTATTGATCTGCGTTTTGGGTACCAGGCTCAATACCCTGCAGACACAGATGTGAAAGAGACAATTTACACCCTCTCACCCCCAAATTTTTCAGAGGGCACTTAGTTTCAGATATATAAATCTGTAAAGCTTTTCACAGCAGTTTTGTGACCAAATCTATGCCACTTTTATTACTTCTGGGATTTTCCAGTAAACCAAGAATGAGTCAGTATCCTTGAATAATCAGCTGGTCATGCTTTGAGAGCTGCTGATATCCGTGCACAGGGCCCAGAGGGTTCCTCACACAGCCAGGCTGGGCTGGGAGGTGCTGAAGGGAAAGGGTTTCTTTTTTCTTATTCCTTTCTTTTCTTTTCCCCCCATTGGTTACAGTGGGATTTGGTTGGAGCTCAATAAATTCAACAACAAGCACCGGATCTTCAGCTGGTGTAAATTTCACACATTTGCTTCAAAAGCAGACGCTGCCTTTCACAGTGGGAATTTTCCTGCTATCTTGGGTATACACAATTTGCAAGTGCTGAAGTTGGAGTGTCCGGCTCTGTAACTTGGAAAAAGACACTCAGATTTTTGATGCTTTGCTGCTGGCTGCACAGTTCTTTTCTCCTTGTTTCTACTGTCTTTGTTGTTGGCCAGTAAAGTGATTATTTGTAGAGACATTTTTCAGAAATATGTCAACAAATTATGCCCACAGCATTGGAGTAAAACGTGGTCCATGTGTCAGGACAAAGCCAAAACATTCACAGAATGATATTTTCTTTGGCCAGCCCTGCTTAATTTAGGAAATCAAAGTGTTTGTAACATTACAATCTGACCCTCCCTACCGAAATAATCCAACTCTTTCCCAATATTTACAGGGAAAGCTACACCAATACATCAGTCATTAGTCGTTGAAAACCATGTATGAGCACAGGAAAAAGGGAGTTTTGAAATACTCTCCCAAATTTTGATTTCTTTTGCAGTCTCTGAGAAGTCGAACAACCTGTTTGGCTCTGCAGCAGCCACTTGTTCAGGATATTGGTGCTCAGGAAGGAAGGGCTGGTGGGGTTGAGTGTGAGTATGGGCACATGGCCTGGATGAAGCCCCTCTCTACACAGTTGCCTCAATAAAAAGCTAGTTCACTTTTGCAGGCTTGGAGTTGTACTACCTGGAGAAGCTCTTTTATCTTCCTTAGAAGGGGGTTAGTTCAGCTCATGAGCATATTTATTCCTTGGGAAGATTTCTTTAGGATTAGACTCTTTGAAGTGCAACAGAGACAGGTTGCACTTCCTCAAAGCTAAATCATTATATGTAAAAGCTCCTTCTGGAGCCTGGCCATTTAAAATATTTTAAAAGTTTGGTTTTTTTTGTTTTTTTTTTTTTGTTAATAGGTTGAGCCATAAAGATGAGATAATGGCAGTCAAATATTTGTTCCTGTTCCACAATGATTACCTTTTCCCCTTGTCCATGTCAAGGAGGAGCTCTTACATTCACAATGAAGATTTCCTGCCAGTGCTTCTTCAGAGCTGTGCCCAGCTCTGCACAAGGACAGCAGCTTCCTGAAGGGCTACCAAACTCTGCCCTGGGACATTCTGTGATGCCCATGGGAATTTCTTCCCCAGCAAGACAAGAGAAGGAAACTGATGATTTCTGCAGCACAGGGAGCAGGACTTGCTGCCTGCTGTGCCCTCCATTCAGTGTGTCATGGGAGTGGCACCTACCTGCAGCTGTGCCTGTGCAGCCTCTGTCTGGAGGCACCACAGCCACTGGACATGGGCCATGGCAGCTCCACTTTTCTTCTCATTGCTGGGGACAAAAGGTGGTAGAAAAGATGCTCTAGTTCATCAGTTTTTCAAAATGTAACCCAGAAATTTTCGGCTGGTGCTTCTGACTTAAGAAGCTTCAGAAGCTGAATTTGCAGCACCATCAAACCTCAGCTCCAAGAGGAGCTGATAATTCTCTTTACAATGTCATCTCTATTGACCTCAAAATGAGATTTGCTTTTGCCATACTCTGTGGAATATGGAGCCCTCTAATGTCAAGAAACTGCAGTGGGTGAAACTTGTCCTCCACAGCTCAGCTCCTCACCCTTGAGCAAGTTGTGGGTCCTGGCAGTTTCACTGTGCTGTGCTGGAACACAGGGTGATATCCTTGATGAATGAAAGACTTAAAAAGTCTTTCAGTAAAGTGTGTTGACTCTCCATGCAGATTGCCACAATGATAACATCTGACTCCACTGGTACTTCACCAGGCCCAAACCCAGCATTGCACCTACAATGTTTTTCTCATTACAGATGTTTTTACAACATTCCACCAAGTGCTGATGAGAAGCGAGGTAAATAAACACTGTGTGTTGCGTGATGATTTTGTTTGCAGAATAGATACAAGGCAAATTTCTGGAAGAAGCCAGTAAGTTAAAGTTAGCCATTAAATCCTTCCAAATCCTTAAAGTTGGGGGAAATATGTGGTTACCAAAGAAACAAAGAGTATGAAGAGATAGCCATGCCATTGAAGCTCAAGCCTTGTTCAATGGCTGAAAGCAAGAGCAAGCTGTATTAATAGGAGAGAGCTCAGCGTGTAGCAATGAGAAAATCTGTAATAATGGCTTAAAAAGCCAGTCTAATTTTCCATGACCTTCTATAAGCCCAGTAATACTCATTAGTGTCTACATGAATTTGTTAAACCTTCTCAGCCCTGCGAAAACATGACTTCATTCAATTTGGATTTGTTTGCATCTAAAACTTCCACATGCTGGAGCTTCCCTGGGAGTGACAATAACTGGTATTTGAGGATTAAGGAAAGACATAATATATTCCACACCTCAATAACACTAGCTAAATAGTGTAATCTACCACATTTCAAAAAGCAATCAAATGCACAGATCCCTGCCCTTTTAAGTAAGAGAGCTTGCCTGTAAGAGAAGCATTCTGAATTTCTTAATTAAATGAAAAATGAGATGAATGCAAGTGAGGCTATGAGCTGATGCAGCTTCGTTGTAATAGCAGTCATTAATAGTTATTAATGATAACCGGGATAAACTGTTAGATGTCATCCATGTGACATGAACAAATTATGAATGCATGTATCTTAAGGGAAAAAAAAAAATCCTTGGCTGAGACTTGGGTGAACTTGCAGGCTAGGAGAGTAGATACAAAAATTACAGGAACTGGGCATTTGCTTTGATTTTGGACATATTGTGTTTGAGCAAGGAACCCAGCATGTCACAGTGGCCCAACAAGGAAACAGCAAAGATTTCACAAGTTGTGATGGAATGTCCCTTTTGGCTCAGAATCCTGTGCTCACCCCTGACTAATTCCATTACGCTGCTCAAGCTGACATCCTGATTAAAAGCAAGTCATTCCCTTTAATCATTAGGTAAACACAATATGAGTGCTGGGTGGGTTTGGTAAATACAAGGCAGATCGGTTCTTGCTCCTCAGGTGCTGATAGCACTAGCACCTGCCTTATCTCCTGTGTTATCAGCACCACAGGGACATTCTCCTGTATTATTCTGCCACAGAGACACTGCTTGAAACTGCAAGACCGTAAACAAGAAGCCTTTGGGTATTTGCTTTTCTCTCTTTCAAATACACATAACCACTCAGCAATACCAGGATGGTTAAATTGCCCTTAGAGCCAGATGACTTTGAGTTAGATTTCTTCTCTCAACTGCATCAAATCCTGATGCACCAACTGGTACCTGTGGAACTAATGCACCAGAACAAAGATCTTTTCTGGGGAGATATTTTGGCACCCACTTACAGCCCAAGGTGGATGGAATGCATAACCCCCCTCAGTGGTTCACGCTGTGATACACAGACTGTGCATTTCTCCACATGAGAAACGCTGAGCCCACCCACCCACTCCCATGTTCAGTTGGTGGCCACCAAAGAGATTTCTCCTTTGTCGGTGCTGTCACTCCTTGCTGAACAAGGACATTTTTGACTTAGGTGTGTGACATGCACTTTCCAAGGCAGGCGAGGGCACTGCAGCAGCACGGGGGGCATTTTAAAAACCACTGCTCTAGATCCGGCTCTTTGAAACAATGGGAAATTTCCTACTGGATTCCACGAGAGTAGAATTAGAGCACAGCTTTCCAAGGCGCTTCTGTGCAAAGCATGTTGTTCCTATTTCAAGATTTAGGGATCATTGAGTCACAGAGTAGCTTGGATTGGAAGGAGCCTTAAACATCATCTTGTTCCAACCCCCTGCCATGGGCAGGGACCCCTTCCACTAGACCAGGTTTCTCAAAGCCCAGTTCAACCTGGCCATGATGGTTAAACTGAGCTGAGCTGTAGCACTGGTGGGCATCTTCCTTTTTATCTCACTCCTTTCCTTGTATTTACACTGAAGTGTAAACTATTTACCATCCTGTATTTGCCATCTGAAGTGTCAGGGGAAGGATGGGCAGGTACACAGAGCTGGAGGGAAGGAACTGCAGCACAGACTGTGCTTTTCCTTGGACACAGCCCACCCTTCCCTCAGATCCACAGCAGCATGGAGCCTTGCTGTGCTGCCGTGCAGCGGTGCCACTCAGGAGGCTGCACCTAAATCCTTCTGAAAAGGATGTTCTGTCATTCTGCAAGAAACAACCTCTGAACATCTCTCAGAATAGAAGTTTTGAAAAGCCCTAACTCGCAAATTAATATTTTTCAGGCAATTCCTGTCATATTTATGATTACATTACTATTACTACTATTATTACATTACTATTACATATTTATTATTACATTACTATTACTCATGCATTTTCAGAGTGAGGATAGAATTGGAACCCAATTAATTTTTCCCAATTCTACTCTCACATCTCTGAAACCCAAGAAATTCTGCAGTTGTCACCAGCCTGCCTATTATGCTTATTATTTTGTTCCCTGACTCCGTCCCAAAGAGGGGGCATCAAGATAGGCTTATTCTTGAGATCTTGCTGTCATTTCCCTTTGTTTCCTGTTTGCAAGGTGCTGCTGGTTGGTTGCAGGCTGGAGGAGGCTCATCAGCTGTCTGGGCAAAGTGAGGGGGTGGCATAGCTGGAAATAAAACCTCCTGGAGATAGATGCTGGTTCAATACTGCTTGCATGGCTCTCACTCTTCAGTTTGCAATCACCCTGACTTCAAAGAAGTGTTTTACAAGTCCCTACCTTCAGAGCTTTGTAGAGAAAAGTATTGGTTCCATCTTCCCATCAGGAGCTCTCAGAGACAGACTTACAGCCACTGGTAAAAGGAAGGGAGGCATTTTTTTGTCCTGATTCCCTTAAAGCAGCAACACCCTTCAAAACTGCAGGACAATTACAGGTGCTGGGAGGTTTTTTTGCTGTCTCCCTTCCTAGCTTGTGTATTCCAGTTTGATACATCCTCACAGCCGTGATTTTCCATGATCATAGTTAACATTTTGCCTTCTGAATGCAAGAAGATGCATTTTCTGGTCTGTCTGGAAGCTGAGCTAGGGAATATTGTTTCCCACTTGATAACACTTTAATGTTCTTGGGAAACATTGGTCTATTTGTTGAAATTTTGTTCAAATAAAACCTCAGCCAAAAGTGCTGTAGGGCTTTTTTATATTAATCTTTCCAATGGCCTTGTTTAAAGCATGAATTTTCTTTAGGGGCTGTTGTATAAACTTACTTATTATTAAAGACATTGAAGATTGAGAAAAATAAAGGCAAAGCTGCAGACTGCTGAGCTGGGAGACCCATATCCTAATCACAGCATCCAGTGAGATGTAGAGGCTGTGATTAGGATGAAAGTCTGGTCATGAAAAGTGACAAAACACTCATTGCCTTCAGGAGGATCAGCATTCCTCCAATGTCTCTCTGTTGAGAACAGAGGCTCTCCTTCTCTGGCTAAACCTCCTTCCTAATTAAGTCACTGATTTCAACCTCGCAGCGAACTTCATCTATTTTTTTTCCCCACCACTAAAAATTAGACTGCTTTAAAATGAACTGTGAATTCTACAGAAATATTCTGGTTTAGACAAATTTGCCATTGAGTAACTGGGTATTTTTTTATTGGAAAGTCTTTAAGATCACGGCACTTACTTTACACTGATCCTGAGAAAATTTCCCCTTCAGGCCCCTGTCTGAGTCTCCTGTTGGTTTGATTCATTGCAGATTTTCCCCTTATCGGGTGAGTAGCTTGACCATTTGATTTTATTGTTGGTTTCTTTCCAGATGCCAGAAGTACTGAGTATTTAAATATATATCTGAAGTTCAGCAGGAAATTGAAAATTGATTCTCCACAGCAGTTATCTGAGATATGGTTCAAGTTCTCGCTTCAAGTTAGCCAGAGCAAAGAGCTGAAGCACTCTCTGGGGAATGCCAGCCTGACAGATGCTCCACAGTGATTCCTGTGGCATCTTTGAAGAGAAATCCAGAAATTATGCCTTTGTTTAAAGAAGTCTCCTGTCTCCTCTTGGTTCTTCTAAATGAGGGCAGAGGGTAAGAAGAGAACAAAAAGGGTTTTTAATTCCTTGGTTCCAGGCTCCCATCAGCAGAGATGTGTGATGAGGTGTCAGGTGGGTGATGCTCAGGCTCCCTGTGATGTTCTTTAGTGTTGTTGGGACTGAGTGACACCATAAAAGTTCAGAAAGCCTCTTTATTATGGCCCCATTCTGTCTTTTATACAGTTTTTACAAACCTCAAGGGCAACCTCTAATTGGTCAATAGCTTTCTTGTTAATTATTCTCTTGGTTAGTAAAAGGCATTTTACTTGTCCATCAAATCTATCTATTCTCGGATGGTTTACGTATTTTCTTTACTGATTCTCATGGGACAATTCCCTTGTTATTACAGCTGCTCTTATTTTTCACTCTCAGAACAGAGGGTGAAATTTTTCACCTCAGAACAAATTGTTGTGTTAAAGGAATTTCTCATTCCCAAAACAGCTTCACATGGGAAGGTACAGATTACTTGTTAGCTGCACTTAAAAGAAATGACAGGCTGGATTTTTACCCTATTCCTACACTTCAGCTGTGCTGGGGCATGGCCACAGGCTGTAGTCAGAGCACAGACAGCTCTGCTGGATCTCATGGATGGGGCTGTGAAGGATGAGGTGACTTCTTCCCAAATATTTCAGCGTGTTGGGCAGGACCAGGATGACCAACCATGGCTGGAGCTGGGGTGTCCACAGGGAGAGACACGAGTGTGTGGGTGGATGTTCCCCACAAGCACAACCCACTGCTGACTGGTGCTGGAAGCTCATGCCTCAACCTCTGCTGTGATACTGGAATTACCCTCCTTTGCAAAGGTTCTTGCTTCCTTTTTTCCTTGCCATGGTTGGGATTAATACATGGGAACAGTAGGTTTTGTGTTCGGACTCGGCTGTTTGTTGTTTCTCATCTATTTACAGAATCACAAGCTGTGAGTTCTAGCCAACAAGTTAGAGAAATGAGGTAAAATGGAGAACTTCTAACTCTTTCCAAGGTTATTTAAGCAATAATTGCCCAATAATACGGTGACACCTATATTATTTATACTTTTGACCCAATAATGACCACCCAAGCCCTCAATGTGGACCTTTTTCACCCAAAACCACCCAAACCAATGAAGAAGGAAGAAGAAGGTGAAGAAGAAGGACTTAGACAACGCCCAGAGCCCTCCATCTTGACTCACATGTATTACTGTGTATTAAAACCCCAAATTCTCAGTTTCCAGAATTCCAACACTCCTTTAGTTTCTCAAGAAGTTCTCAAGGCTGCCTCATACTGCTGAGGCAGAGGAGGCTCCAGTAGAGCCAAATGCTTCCTGTAAAAGTAGAGTGGCATGACATAAAGTCCTATTTTTACCAATATTTCTATGAATTTGATGTCCCTGCAGAGATTTACTGGCTCAGACTGATGCCCTTTGGCATTCTGAGCTATAAAAAAATGAATGGTTAAAACGACATTTGGAAGCAGAGTTTATTGATGTTTTTTCTCAGCAAAATTAGTGAAACTATTCCTGGGTAAAATATTTACCAGACTGTAAGAGCGACTTAGATACTTCCCTGCCTAAGTTTAATGTGTCTCCAGCACCACTTGCAGTGGTCACTTATCAAATGTCTCTTGGCCTGCAGAACTTGGGATATGTGAGACCTCAAACCCTTTTATGCTCTGGCAGGAGAGCGAGTGCAGCAATGATTCACTGTTACAGGCCAGTGTTCAATACAGATTGATTTGGTTCTGTATCTCTTTTGTTTAAAATGCATCTCCACACAAATGAGTCTGGAGCGTTCAAACTTCCTAAATAATCATTTTACCAAAATTCTGTAATAAATAAATTGTCCTCAGAAATCTACTGGATGCACAAATAAATCTGCAGATTCTGTGTTCAGCAGCAGCAATAAATCCTTCCTCTATCACATACAGTGTTTACATTTGCCTAGGGGCTCTAAAACATTATGAGATGAAATGATTTTCCTGTTCCTTGGTGTCTGACTGCCATAGAATTTAAGTGTTTCATGAATTTAATTGTGAAGAGAACAGTTTAACATCTTTCAGCCCCCTGTGGGAAAATGGAAGGAGGAGTCAGCTGGATATTGCCTGGAAAGTGATTCATATTTAAAATTTAACAATGATTACTGTATCAGGGGAGGTTCAGAAGGGCAGCAAATGACCCCATGTCCATTAAAGACCTGTGCAAACTGGCAAAAGAAGGGTTTGGTATCATAAGTAGGGCCTAGCCTTCTGCTTGTGGTACAGTTGCATTTCAGATTGCATAAATATCTTTATTTATGCAACATTAAGCCAATTTTCAGCATTTTCCTGAAAATCTATTAGTTGCTTTCAAGCTCTCTGAAAGGTATTCTATGTCACTGCAGGAGAATTCATCTGCCATGCTCTGAAGAGGGTGTTTATATCTCTAGCAACAAAAAGCTTACAAAAAGGCAGCGGCAATTTTCTGCTGGAGCAGAGGTAGATGAAAAAAAAAAACCTGCTACCGTTGCTTAGATGTAAAAAAAAGAAATTCTGTTTTCAATGGAAAAGATTGTCCTGACTTGCCTTGATTACTGAAATCAAAGAAAACATAACTTCAGTCTATCAAACCATTTCTGTGCCAAATAGGGAAAGAAAGAGAGGATTGCTGTACAAACTGGGAAAGAAAGCAAAACTACCAGTTGTACCTCCTTTAAACACACAGCCCTTCATCGTTTCATTTTCCCATCCCTATTTTGTCCTCCTGGCCCTCTTTTATTCACCTTTTTCTTTTCAAGAAATACAAGAAGGAATTCTAATGTATTGTGCATGATCCTTTACTCTGACTTCCCTGCTTGGTGCAAAGAAGTCAGGGTGTGACATGAACAACAATTTGATGTACAGAGCCCGCAGTGGATTCTTGGATTTTATTCAGGACTAAATGACAACAGAATCTTTGAAAAGAAAGATTCTTCTTTCTGAGAAGAAAGTGGGATAGTAAAAGGGATGTGTGGGAGAAGAGGAATATAAAAAAAGGATCAAAACAGATAAATTTCAGTTGGCAAGTGCTAATATACTCTTCACTTTCCTAGCATTAAATTTGTAGCTTCCAATGTATTTTAGTGATGGATTCTGCATAGGAAACTTTATGTAAATTAGCTATTATAAATTTGTTTTCTAACAAGAAAAAAAAATAATTAAATATCATCTTATAAATTTTGCTAATGTGCTTGGTAGTGAAGCAGAATCAGCAGTAAGAAAAAGAATGCTGCTGACAATTTCAGTGGAGAAGAAGATCATTCAAGTGTAATGTTCATCATTCCTTGTTTACTGGGATAATTTGATCCTGACGTTCTGCACTGTGATGGGCATGGCTCGCTTTGTTCAAGATGTTACCCATTTTGTGTCTTCAGGAGCTGTCTTCTTCCCTTGCCACCAACATAATGCACATCCTTTTAACACTCACGCATGGGAAATGAGCGTTCCCAGAGCTCCTGATTGTCCCAGCACCTCTCTAGGTGCAGCTGACACAAAGACAGATGAATCTGCTTGCAGGGACGCATTGTCTGGAGCAGGGCTTTGGTTCATTAAAGCAGTGCCTGAGCACTGCTCAATAAATGCTCTTTATCACTGAGAATTAGCAGCGGCGTGAGCAGGTCCGTTGAACTTTGCAGCTCCGCTCAGGGTTAAGAATGGCAGGGCCTGAGTGCTGGGAGCTGGAAGAAATAAAAATCTGAGATCAGAACAGCCTGGAGACTGGAGCGTTCATTCCCGCATCCCTCTTAGGGTGGGACTGTGCATTAGCAGATGGCAGCCTAAAAACAATATGTGCTGAGAGAGCTGGAGATGTATGGCAAGATTTTTCAACACCTACACAAGCGTTCTGAGGAGTATTGTCTGTCAGGGGTGGCTCAGGAATTCACGAGCTGCTTTTGTGTGGATTCCTGCAGCTATTATCTGCCGACGATCAGCCGGGAGATGTTGGAGGCAAATTCGAGGCAAATTTTTACAAAATGGAATATGATAACTAGTCAAAATATTAATCCCTAAGCTTTGATGTGAGCCTTGTAAAACACATGTAAGAGCAGCCCAGGCCCCTCTTTATTGGTAGGCTGTGGAGATGGGTTGGGTTGTGAGAGGCAGCAGAAAATTGTGACTGAAGAGCAAACCATGATCTCGCCATCTGCCTGGAAGGAACTATTACATAGGGATTGCTGTCAATCACCCAACCTGTTTTGAAGCAGAGGCAGAACAGTATATGATTTTTTTTTTTTTTTTTTTTAATCCTGTTCATTTCATGCACTAATTCCCTACTCAAACTCACCATTTCCAGCACCAGCACAGCACTCTGGGCTCCGGCTGCAGCTCCTGCCTGGCCCAGCAGACAGGGAGAAGAGGTGTGGAAGAGAGGGCTTATCTTAAATAAGGAAAAAGCCCATAGCTGTGACAAGGAATTAAATCTTAATTGTATAAGCAATGGCATCAGGGAATATCGGCTGCTCTATGTCACATGTTCATGATAATTCTCACTTTTTTTTTGTTCCAGTGGGAGATCTTTCCCCCCAAACTCTCCTTTCCACCCTCTTTAATGGTGTCTTTTGTGTTGCTTTATGATTTTTTCTTTTGGTTGGTTGTGGGTGGGTTTTTTCATGAACATAACTGAAGGCAAAAATTGTTGCTGTCTGCCTGCTTTATCTTTTCAATGATTTTCCTACGAACCCTAGGCTATAGTATTGCACAGCAGTGTATTTCATCCATAACTACATTTCCTCATGTAGCACCTCTAGTCTGAGGATGTCCAAGCACGTTAAAATAGGTGTGTGGAAGCCACACTGTGCCCCTGCACAATCCAGGGCATTTTAGAAGTAATAAACTGAAGTATAATTTAATATCATAGAGTGATTCCATTATGAGAGTCCACACTGCAGGGGACCAGTAGCACAGAAACCTCTCAATTTGATAATGTTTTTGGTTTTTTTTTCCCCACCACTGTCTGTATTTATGACAAAGTGGAAGGAAATACATGGGTTTGCAAATCAGCTGTTTGGTCAGTCCCCTGGTGTAATGTAAGAGCTGAGATTTGCTCTGCAGCTGAGGCCAGGGCAGAGTTAGAAGACTTTAAAGTGCTATTTTCAGGGCAGCACCTGCACTTAAAGAGACCAGAAGTGCAACACTGCAGAGCTGATCTGGCCTCTCACATTTTCCTTTGGCACCAGCCAAAGCTTCCTTTCCAAAGGAGGTGCTGGGCTAGGCCAGGATGAGCATTTTGGATGTGCCCTGGAGCACCTGGGCAGACCTGGGTGTCTGGAAACATTTCACAGCCAGGAGATGCCCTGAGCTCCCAGCAGTGCTCCTGGCACAGAACCGCCCTGGCACCTTCCCCACACCAGCCTGGGTGTGCCTGAGCATTGGGCTTTACTCTAACCAAAATAACACTTTGCACCTAAAGGTGTTTGGAGCCTTTGTGCTCAGCAGGTTTGAGTTTATAAAAGCTCCCAGTAGGGAGGAAGGACACTGAGAGGAAGAGAAGGATGGTGGGTTTTGTTCCTTTGAAGCTGGGGAAGCAGCCAAAAGGTCTTAGAGAAAAAAAAAAAAAAAGAAGGCAGTCTAAGGTAGAGGAAAACAAACAAAAACTAAACCTGTCTTTGACTTCAGATCCATTTTTTTGCTCATTTTATTTTATTTTTTTTAAGGTGAGCCTCTAGGAAATAGAATTTTGTGGGTTGTGGAGTGCTCTCCTGGTTGTGTCCATGGTTTGGGCTTTGAGCTTTCATGGTTTGTTGGGGGAATTTTTGCTTCTGACAGTGGTGGGGACTGGAAAAGAGTTGATGTATTTTTAAGCTTTGGTCTGTGTGACAACTTTAAGTATGGATTTGGCTGCTTTTCCTACAATGGTCCCTGTGCCAGGAGAAGGTGGAAGCTGGCTGGGCTGGGGAAGGAGGAGAGAGAGGGGCTATCAAGCTGGGGCTGACTTGCTGCAATGTTTTAGGGGGAAACTATCTAGTTTCCTAGATAGTCTTGTTTCTATGCTGCTGTCTAAAATACCTCAAATTTGACAGAGGAGGCTTCTTTTAAATGCTGTTGAAGCCTCCTTTTTTATTGCTTCAGGATAATGACAAAATCACAGAGTGGCTGGGCTTCAAAGGGGCCTCTGAAGACCATCTAGTCCAACCCTGCTTCTAAAGCTACTGAAATAATAATGGAGACCTGTTTTTTTATTAAGTTTAACTGAAATATGAATGTAACCCAGTGAATGCAACCCAGTGTAACCCATCTGAGCTCTCACCACAGCGAATTTGCTTCCCAAAGTTTCTGAATGCCTTTGCTTTTCTTGGACTTATTTTATTTATGCTGGAAATATTAAAAACACCTGCACCTTCATGTAAAAGTTGACTTTTCAGCAAAAAAAAAGCAGATGCTAAACCTGTGCTTGAGGACTGATGTTTGATTTAATGAAAGTGATATATCAAATGCCAAATGTCCCCTCTGGCTATAGATACAGTAATTTTCAGTTCATGAGCCTCTGACCCATGATTTGCCCACAGTAGGTGGATCTTGCCTGTAATGTGGTTTTAGCTGGGCTGGAAAAGCAGCTGCAGCCCGACAGAAGTAATAGTTTGTTTTCAAACTGGGAATATTCCATTAGCATTTTATGTAATGGGTTCAAGCTGGCTCTTTTAAGAATCAGCTGGAGGCGCTGAGTTTGTGCTGGGACAAATTTGGGAATCCATGGAAAGATTCTGGGTTTTCACATCAGGATGATCTCTCCAGCTAATGCCTAGATAAAGGATAATAGTATCACTAGAAGCCAGGAACTGCTATCAGTTCATGGGCTGTTTTAACTTAGATTTCTTTGCTTTTTTGGTATCTCTGAACTGAAACTAAATGGACAGACAACTCGTGTCCATTACATGATGGTTTAGCTGCCATGATATCCTGAGCACAGTCATGTTTTGCTGGTTATATTTGAAGTTTATTGACTGCTATTGGAATCTTTTTTTTTTTTGGCATGATGATAATGTAGTGCACACACAATTCATCTTGTTAATCCTCAGCAAGTGCTGATCTTGTCAGCTAATGGCAAGTTCTAGATAAGGGTTGAGACTTCTTGTGTGCGTTGTCCTACATACTTTAAAAATAACTAGGACGCAAAGTTTTGTGATATAAACTTCCCTGACAAATATAGATGTGTTCTTTTTTCCTTCTCTCCCCTCTTAGGCTTTGGGAAACTGTACAGAGCAGAACCCCTGCCTCCCAAACACAATAATTGTGAAGACCAGACATCCTTCTGACAAGGAGTAGCTGCAAGTTTAAGGTGGGCTGGAAGGAACAATTGTGAGAATCCTTCCTTCAGTGTTCTGTTCTCACTTCTCCCTGCTTTTGTCAACATTCAGACTCATTATTTGATTCTTTGTTGTTTTCCAGTGCGGGCTACTTATTGTGCTCTTGTTGTTCTGTTTGGTTGGAGTTTTTTGCTTGGTTTCTTTTTCCCTGTGGTTATGTCATCTTCCTGGTTGGATCTTCCCTGTGTACTTAGGGGTGGTTGACAAAACTGCTGCTTCTGCCAGGCAAGTTTGGTGCAGCTGAGGCAGCAGGGAGAGAGGCAGAGCAGCGATGTGCCATGAGATAAGAGGGTGGAAAGGAGCCACCAGCTCTGGGTGCCAAGAGAAGCAGGTGGAGCATCTCCTCTGAGAGTGCCTTGGCTGATCCTCCACATCCATGTGCCTGCACCTGTGCTGGAAGCAGAGCAAATTTTCCAGCATCCTGTGCTTGAAGTGGGACAATAACTGTCTGCAGCAGCCCCTGGGATCCCGTGGGAAGTGGCTTCCCTGCACATGTTGTCCAGCTCTGCTCTTTCAGGCTCGTGGTGTGCATGGTCTTTGTGTTGGTCAGTGGAGGCTGTGGTCACAGCCAGACAAATCCTTGGTGTTTATTCCCTTAATGAAAAATGCTGTATCTTTCTAGCTAAGCTTTGCTTGTTTGCCTCCAGGAAAAACACTGCATCTTCTCTTGTCACTGGAAGAAGTTACAGGAGAAGAAAACATGACAATATAGACAGAAGGATTTCGTGCTGTCATTGGAAGAGCAAGGAAGGAAATGGATTCAGTTTGGTCATTGAGGTTGGATTGGATGTCCTGCAGGAGAGAGAAAAAAGTGGTGAGGAATGAGAAAAGGAAGTCTCAGGACAAGGAAGGTTTTCCTGGGAATATATCAAAAGTTCTAGACATGAAGTGGAGCACCTGGCTGAGCAGAGGGAATGTGCATGCAGAGCATCAAACATTGCTGCACTCATGCACCGAATGTGGGTTGGGAGCGTTTGTCTGGGCCAAGCTGTGTCCATGCAGCTGATAAACTTGTGCTCTCCCCACACCAAAGGAATCCTCTTTGTGTTCCCTGTTCCACAAGGGGAAAGGAAAACAACCAGGAGCAAGAAACACAGAGAGGCTCAGGGCCCTGGATGAGGATTTCTTGGCTGGTTTTACTCTGGGCTTGCTAGCATTGCTTCTCAGGCAAGCACATGTAGGCAGCTCAATCTTCACATGCTCAGCTGCTGGTTTTCCATGTGGGATGGCTCCCAATGGAGGAAAAACTCTGTGGGGAGGTGAGGGGGCCAAGCAAATCTGCTCTGCCAGAATTTTGAAAAAAGCTTCCACAAATGTTGTGAAAGCTAGGAGGAGTGTCAGAAACGTGGCTTTTGGCGGAACTGAGGTAAAACCTGCTGTGAGACTACACTTGGCTCACCTGGGTAGGGACATCTAGGTAGGGAGGAGCTGCAGTGTGTGCAGTGCCTGTTGCCCAGGCAGCAGCCAAGGCAGAGCCTGGGATGAAGGAAGGAGCTTTGTAGGGTGGGTGGAAGCAGCTGGGAGGGGTGGAGAACACAATCTGTGAGAAGCAAAGCCTCATTGTCCCAGGAACACACTGGAACTGAGGAGCTTTGCATTTCCAAGGTGGTGAGCCTTCTCCAGACCCTGTGAAATATGAGCCTGGGATGTGTCTGTCGTGTTAAAAAACCTCTTCATGGGGAAAAGGCAAGTGTGGGGGAGGAGGAGAGAGAGGCAGAGGAGGCAGAATGCAGAAAGCAGAGGCCAGAGGCCCCTGTTTGGGTGCAAGCACCAATCTGCCGTCTGCGCGAGCCTGCCTGAGTTGCATATGCTCTCCTTTTCCATGTGCCCAGAAAATTGTGATAAATAGAGGTCCAGGCAGGGAAGAGCATTTATTTTTATTTGCCTATTTTTGTCATTCACTTGGCATCTCTAGATGAATGGTGGAAGCAGGAGGGAAAGGCTGTTCTCCTTGTGCATGCAGCCCTGGGTGTGGGGCAGATTCTCGGAGACAGCTGGATTCCTGCTGACCCCTTGCAAGCTACTTTCACCTTGGAAAGATCATCCAGTGTAATGGTCTGCTCGTGGCAGCTGTGCCAGCAACCCCGTGGAGTCATTCAGCCAGAGCTGTGGACAGGCAGTTTCCACGCTCTCCAGCTGGGATAGCCCAGGTGCTGCTCTCTGTCCTCTCCTCTGTCCCATCAGGTATCGGAGAGAAGCAAAGCTTCGTTGTCCCAGCACCGTCAGGTGCTGCTCTCTGTCCTCTCCTCTGTCCCATCAGGTATCAGAGTAGGGATGGAAGAACCTTCTCCTGACACTTCACCTCCCACCACTCAGACACACACCACATAACCCAAAGGCTGTTCTGCCCCTCTGCAGGGCATGGATTCATCCTGCCCCAGCACTGCCAGGAGCTTCTGTTCCACAGGACGCCACCTTTTGTCCCATCTCCCTTTTGTCCAGAGACAAATTGCTTTCAGCCCTCCCTTTAAATGAGAAAACATTTTGAAACGTTCAGTCTGCTCACTCGTGTCTTTTTTTCCTTCCCTTTTTTTCTCTTTCCAGCGTGTCAGTGTCAGCTGCCCTGCATTCAGCATGGGCCAGGGGCGCTTGTAAAGCATCATCCCCCCCCTGTCAGAGCCAAGTGAGGAGGCTGAAGTAAAGCCCCAAAGCATCAGGTGAGTATGACATTGTGCTTGGCAAAGAGGGCAAGAGGAAAGTGTTTGATGTCTTGTTGGTCCACTGAAAGTTAAAATTGGCAGCAAAGACATCAAAGCAGGTGTGAGGATGCTTCCGCAAGGTTTGCCAAGGACTCCTGTGCTCCCGTCTGATGCTGGGAGCCAGGGCAGGGGAGAGGCCGCAGGCACAGCCTGTTTAATATTCGCTCTGTCCCTCTGATCTCCCCCCTGCCCTGCAGAAGCAACATGTCCCCTGTTTCTGCAGAGCTTGTCCTGAGCAATAGCAGCATCTGTCAGGGGTTATGGTGGCATTAGCCTCATGGAGCTGGGAGTTAGCAGTGCTTGGCAGAGTGACAGTTCTGCTGTACCTTACATAAATCTGTATCTTGCATAAATCTGTCTCTGCCTACCCTGCCAAGGTGTGTGGTCACAATTTGTCTGATTCTTCCTGCTGTCCACAAGGCTTTTGAGCTTCTTAG
Source organism: Sinosuthora webbiana (assembly GCA_013397395.1). Lineage (NCBI taxonomy): Eukaryota > Metazoa > Chordata > Aves > Passeriformes > Sylviidae > Sinosuthora > Sinosuthora webbiana. Next base: position 818,947 of record VXBN01012774.1, read on the forward strand.
AAGACTACATTTGCTTGAGACCCTTCTCCTTCATCTTTGTTCACACCTCCCCACTCCATGGAGTGAAGTCCCTTTCACTTGTATGTTTCCCACCAAGTTCTGAAAGGGATGTCTCTTAAATAAGTGTTTATTTTCAATTAAGTTCCCATCACCTGTCCCTCACAGGATCTGCAGAAATCTCCCAGTATTCCTATGGAATTGAATTCCTTGAGCCTCCCTGTGGCTTTGGGAGCAAACCCCAGCAGCTTCCTGCTGCTGACTCCTGCTCTGGGCTGTGCCTGATCCCAGGTACCATCATTGTTCATCAGTATTCATGGTATTTGGTTGCCTCTCATCTGCTTTTTTTTTGAGCTTTCTAGACCCTTCTGAGGCCAGAAAGCAATAACTACCTCAGCTCTTCGCTGTCTTTCAGTGTCTAAGGGCATTCTTCAGGAAAACAAAACCTTTATTAAACACCTCATTATATCCCCAACCATACTCATTCCATGTGTTTTCAAACAAAGCACCTGAAAAGAAAATGTTGACCCCCTGAGAGGATCTCTGGTCACATGAGGCTTGGCCTGAGCCATTCTCTTGTCCCCAGCTCTGTTCAGGGACCTGCTGTGGTGACCTGTGGTGATCTCCTGTGTCACTTTGTCACACCCACCTGCCACCAGTGTGCTAAGGCTGTAATAAAGTCTGTTCTGAGCATTGTGGCAGAGACCAGTATAACATTCCTGTTGGTCTGCAGGGCCAAACGCTTGGTGTATACTGCCAAGGAAAATACAGCAGCTCCAAAGGGGAGTGTGATCTGTCAAGTAAACTCATTGCACCTCTCAGTGAGTCTCCACTGAGATAGATGTCCTCAGGTGCTGAGATGGAGGTGCTCGAGTGTAAGGGTACTCAGTGCTGGTGTTATTTATGATTCTTTGGTGTCTGGTGCTGGTGAGCAGTGAAGGTGGAACACTCTTCTTCCACAGGTTATGCAGGGGAGAAAAAAATAATCCCCCATTGTGTTATAGCACACATCCTGAGCTCTTAAAATGGAAGCTTCTGTTTTGTCTCCAAGCCCTTTTTCTTTTGTAGGCAGACATAAGAGCTGTAGCACCAAGTGAATGGTATGTACTAAGTCTATACAATGGCTCTTTAAAAAAAAATAATTACATATGGTACAAGAGGGAGAGGAAACCACTCCATTCCTGTAAATGGCCACTTAAGACGTGGAGAATAAATAACTGCAATAAATAATCTGGCATAGCTGAGCTTCAGCAGTTGGGAGTAAATCAGAGCTCTTTCCCCATTGTCTGCAGAGATGCCTCGGAAATGGAGTTGGGAGGAAAGATTCCACCCAGAGTTGTGGCAAGGTGTTGGAAAGCCCCTGGGAGCGTGTGGGAGTCTCCTGCTCTCCTGCGGGTCTCCTCACACTTCCCCTGCACCACCCTTCCCCAATCCCAGGCATGTGCAAGGGAAGATACTCCCTCTAATTTGAGTCTCGCTCTCCTCTCGTGGAATTAAGTGCCAGAACAAGGCTGGGGAATAAAGGCTCTGCGGGCGGAACCAGCTCTCTGCCGGGCTGCCCAGCCCCTCTCCTCCCTCCTGCCCATCCCTGCATCCATCCCTGCATCCATCCCTGCATCCATCCTCCCGCATCCCGAGCGGCCGCTCCCCTGCGCTGTGCGGGCTCCGCTGCCGCTGCTATTTAAATGCGGCTGCAGCCGCTGGCTCGGGGGCTGCCGAGCGAGGGCTGTGTCGCTTTAAGGCACATGTGATGCTCTCCCGAGCAGGGAGGGATGTGTTGAAATAGGCTCCGGTACCCGGGAGCAGCGCTCGCACCGCCGCCTTTGCCTTTTCCTCGCCGCCCGTGCGGAGCCGGGGCTGCTGCTCCTCCCGGTGCCCTGCCGGCTGCACATCGCCGCCACATCACCCCAAAAGGGCTCCTCCAGCACCAGGGGGGATGCTAGGAAATGATTTAGAGGTGAAAATGAGAAGCTTTCCACCCCTCAAACCTCGGCCACTTTTCTGACGGCGGTCTGAGAGATCGGATGTGTTCTCTACTCTGGAAACAGGATTTGTAACGGAAAAGAGATTTTTTTTTTTTTTTCTACTGTTAATCCTGAGAAAGAAGATTATTGGGAAGCTATAAAAGAAATCCCTTATTGTGATACAGATGGATTTAAAAAAGTATTAGATCTTTCCGATGAACACTACTAGAGTGCTCTGCTCTTGGTTGGATTACTCAGGTAAGCATCTTCCTCAGGATTTGAGATTCAGAAAGCAGGTCTGGAACTCATCAGATAATAAGTGGAAAATATTCTCTGCTATGTTTCTAGACTAATGATAAGACGATCTCTGGGTAAAATTGTGTGTGTGGCTGTTTGCTGACGAACGAGTGCATGAAGAAATGTTTGCAAGAAATACTGGGTTTGAGCAAAGGTAGTAGTTTGAAATAGCGCAGTTTGAGAGAGGTTTTTATATTTAAAAAAATAAACCACAAAAACTAATAATAAAGCTTGAGTGGGTAAAGTAAGTCTGCTGTCCATGTGCTGAGAACATGATGCCGGAGGAAAGACACGGGAGCATTATTTAGCAGGTTGTGGAAGTTTCGCTCTTTGACTGGGATTTTTAAAGTTCGGTTTAAATAACCTGAATCCCTGGAATTCCCCATGCGTGAGACTCACCTTTCCCTGTGCCTTGTGGTATAAAAAAGCACGGGAGCACCAATTATGACAAGAAGGTGTTAATTCCTGGAGACACGGGAAGCCTCCCGGGAGCTCCCTGATCTGAGGAGATTGAATCTATTTTGCAAGATAAATGGGTCTGAAAAGAGAGGAGGAAAAGTGCATTGTATACTGCAAAGCAAACAGTTGGAAATGAAATTAATTATACACCAAGCAGTGCATCAAGCACTCAGTACAGAGAAAGGAAGAGCCTCATGCTGATCAAAATAATGTTTTGGTATTCTTTATTAATTATACTTGTCAGTTTATGCGGTTCATTTCAACTAATTAGGCTTAAAAAGCTTCCCAAAGACTCTGCTGCTTTAAAATCAGGGCGAAAAAAGGATTTACATGCATGTATTTTGTTACCACAGCATTTCACTATTTTAATATTGTTCATCTTCCTACCGTAGAAATCCCCATATATGCATGCAGATTTTTTTTTTCTTTGTAAAGACATGATTTTTTTTCCATGTGAGAGATTTAATCTTTCAAAGTCTTTCTTGCTCTGCGAAAACGATGTTCAGCTGATTGGATTATTAGATAGGGAGCAGCATCCCGCCATTGGCTGAGTGAGGAGAGTGCCTGAAGTTTGATTAATTTGGCCATCTGAAATGCAGCAGAAGGTGCTGTTGAGGGGACTGGACGATGTGGAGCGTAGCTGAGCCTCGCAAACCTCCCGATCCTCGCAGGCACCGAGAAAGAGCTGCTGAAGTTAACAAGTCAGAGGGAAATTCGGCCACTTAGTGCAGCCATGAGCACGAGTGTGAAACAACACGGTTGTCTACACTGGATGGCCGAGAGCACCAGCAGACAAAGAAATCGCCTTTTCCCTTTGCAAAGGGAATATTTTTAAGATTTTGCCACAATCTGCTTTGTGGATACCTCAAATCTTCTATAGAGCATACCTGAAATTCAGTCTGGCCATACTCCAGTCCTTGTACATGCACAGGTCAAACAAAAGGAAGCTGATTTCATCTGGGGAATAGAACAGAATTCTGAGAAACAATTACTTTGTTTGGTAGGCAGAAACATGATTAATAATTAATGCTTGCAAAAGAAAAAAAAAAAAAAAAAAACCCAAACAATGTACTGTTACCTTCTGGGTCAGTAATAGCCTTTTTAGTTTTGGGGATGGAGTATTTTGGCAATGTGTCTTGGATATCTGAGGATGTTCTATGTCTTTCTGCAATGTGTTTAAAGCAGCTTTGATACTATCTGGACACGATGTTGGTTTTTTTTCTGGCTGGTATTATGACTTTTTAAAATTTTAAAATAATTTAAAATATTTTTAAGTCCCCTGTAAATTGAGCTATGGATCAGTGTGAGGATATTTTCCAGCTTCCATTTATATTGTGGGTTTTTTCAGTCCTCAGATTATTACAGTTTGATTTTTACCACTGAATTATTAAAGTTATCCAGGCTCCTGTGTTGATGTCTCTTTACCTCAGCTGTCCTTTTTGGGCATGACCTTTGTTGTACAACAACTGCATCCTGCAGGGGGGAATAATAATCCAAAGACATTTAGCTAAACGAGTGAAAAGGAAAAATACTAAAAGCACTGATGTAATGGAAGGTGACTGTGAGGCATTGGATAATAATGTGTGTCTAATATTTTGTTTAGAGAATGGCAGTGGTCTCTGCAATGTCCTGGGTCCTGTATTTGTGGATAAGTGCCTGTGCAATGCTGCTCTGTCAGGGGTCCCTCCATCACACTTTCCAGCAGCATCACCTGCACAGACCAGGTAGGACTGAGCTCAGCTCTGGCCTTGCAGGCTCTCTGCCTGTGCTCGTGTCTGTCTTGATAAATGACTGACTAATCAAAATTCTCTTTATCATTTAAGTTTTATGAGTTGTTTGCCTTTGTATTGCACAGCATCTGGTTTTGGTTTGTTTGTTGGTTTTTTTTTTTTTTGTTTTTGTTTTTGTTTTTTTTTTTTTTGGTGAGTCCAATGTGTGTTGTGCTTTGCCAATCCAGTGTGGGAATAGCCATCCCTTAATGTCATTTTTTAACATTTCCCAGCATAAGAACCCCCTTGTGGGTAACAGTTCAGTTTCTGTGTCCTTGTTTCCCACTCCCCTTCTCCCCACTTGGTGAAGTTCTGGAATTTCTGGAGAGCTTGGGCACTGTGACAGCACAGCTTGGTGGAACTTTGTACTTTTCTGACCCAAACTGGGTTCAGGTCTGTTCCTTAGAGCACCAAACCTCCCTCAGCCATCTGTGTGTGCTGGAGGTCAGGGGTTTGCCTTGGATGGAAGGAGACACACTTTGAGCTTCTCAATTTTACCTCTGAAAATTGATGGGGCTGCTTTTGCCCAGCCTGGAGGAGAATTTGGGGCTGTGAATAGAGTGCAATGCCTGCAAAGGCAGAACCAACCCCACAGGTTAGCAGTGGAGGAGAGCACAGCTCACTCGGACTGCTGGAACTGCAGGGGCAGCACAGTAGTGGTTTTATTGTGTTTTTATTAATAGAAATGGATCACATAGCTCCTTCAGCTGCTAATTGCACTTTGAACAATGTGCTATGCTCAGAAATTGAGGTGGTGGCATTTTTCTAGCGCAGTATTTTCATCTGGTTAAAATTAGACGGGCCAAGAATGTCACTTAACCAAATTTGAATCCAAAGAAAAGGTGGGAGAGGCTTTAAGAGTTGTGGAAATGAAAGATGGAAAGCGTTAACACACAGTGATGAGTCATTTTACAATGTGGCAATTAATATTTTAATGTTTTTTGATCGAATGACATCCCTCCAAAGGCAGATGGTCTTGAACACAGGCCTTCAGCAACTTTAAAATTCAAAGTTTTCCCAAGTACGTTTCTTGGCCAGAAGTCACAGGTATTGGCATTGCCTTGCTTTGTTGTAATAAAACACAAATGTTGTAGAGGAATAGACCAAAATCCTTGCTAGGCCAGGTCTCGGTGCCCATGTTAGAGCATCACATTAACCAAGGGTGTTACCTTTACCCTTGGCACTGGAAATTTGGGAGTGACTGAAGTTTGAGGGGTGAGGGACTTATTTGGGACTTGCAGAGATTTATTATAATGCAATTATCAGTCATGCTGCTGGTTATTTGAGTGTGTGTCCCTAGTGAAGGAAAGGGGAAAAAACCAGCCCAGCTAAACAGATCTGTAAAAGGAAAATATAATATCATTTTATGGAATCAGTTGAAACAAGTGACATTATGAGAAAAAATGAGAGCTGGGCAGATCCAAGAGCTCTGCAACATTTGCCTAAGCTTGAAAAATCACCTTTTTTATGAAGCAAGAACAGCAAGACGCTGAATGCATACCAAATGTTGGGGAAATGTGAAAAAATGACAAAATCTTTCACTCAGAGATGTGCTACAGATAGAGTGAAGGTTTTACAGCTGCCTCATCACCTACTTAGAAGCAGCCAAGCTTCCCCTCCTGCGAGCCTGGCTCAGGCAGCTTCTCTGCACCCTCCATGAACAAGATTGATGGTGTTCTGATCCCAGGCAGCCAATTTCAGTCTCTCAAGAAATAATCCACTACGTTGACAGATGAGTGGAATTTGACATGATGTTCACCTCAAATTCAGATTGTGCTGCACCTGGGAAGTACCAGCCTGTGAGTGTCCTTTAGGGAAACTCTTAGATATTTTGGACAATTTCTGCTGTCACAACAGAAAATCAAGACAGTGGGGTTGGTTTGTTTTTTTTTTTTTTTTTATAAGGCCATGAATTTGCAGTCTGCCAACTGAATGTGAAAGGTTGTACATAAAAGGGATGGAAATATGTTAACTAGCAAACTGAGTGATTTTAATGTATTCAACTGCAGTCCCTGAGCACACCCTATTTTTCATATTTATATTATTAGGAATGCGTAGTTTACTTCTGAGTTAGAAACTGTGTAAGTAGGATTAAAACGTTCAGCCAAATAAAAGTGAATAAAAAAAATGGATGCAGATGAGCCAAAGCCTAATTTGGGTGATTTAATATTTGGTATATGAAATTTCAACTTATTGAATCATGACAAACGGAGCTGTAATCAATAGCATGCTCAGCGTACCTTCCCTTTCAGTTTGTAATCTTCCATAGATAAGGAGCTGCTCCAAAATAAGAGAATTTGAGCAGTTCATCTCCATCATGGGGCCACTTGGGTACAAGATAATTAAAAAGGCAGGTTCCACCCCATCTTGTGCTTCTCATGCTTGATGAATAGAAGAGTCTCACTGAGCACAGGAAGGTGCAGGTAAAAGATAAAATCCTCTTGGAGTGTATTTAGCATAATAAACTTGAACTGAACACAGTGGATTAGCACAGTGAATGTATCCATCTGGACCACAGCAGTTAATCCAGTTTTGAAACCCTGGAAATCAAGGGCAATATATTAAAAGGTTAGTTTATCATCAGAGATTTCTGAGCTTGATTTTTTTTTTCTTTTTTTTTTTTTCTTTTTTTTTTCCTACCAGAACCTTTCTTAACCGAGTATCTGAATGGGCTGAAATAGATTTTTACACACTGTGCCATCACAGAGGCTTAAAGCCTCTTTCCAGTGCAGAATAATTTTTCATTTCTATAATTCAGTATTTCTTTATTCAGTTAGATGACTTAGCAGAAGGTATGAACCTGGAAACAAATGTGATAAACTGCTCTACATGACAGTATTTGTGATTGACTGTAGCTTTATTTTCTGTGAAGTGTTGGCAGGTGGGCACAGGTAGTAAGGCCATAGTAAATACTGCTTGCTTGTGAGATGAATGATGCTGTACTATTTGTGCCTGTTCATTAATTCTTTCTTGTCTCATTAACACGGTGAGAAGTTTGAGTGCTGCTCTTTAGTGCCCTTAAGTACTGGTGCCTGTTCCTTTTGACTTCAGGTGAGCAGGAGGACCTGGGAGTAAACCTGCAGAACCCCACTGCAGTGTAATTCCCCTTGGGAAATACTCATGGCTTTCTGCAGCGCTTTTTTTTTTTTTATGACTGTATTTCATTTTCACAAAAATCATGTTAGGCAAAGGATGTGTGAAAGCATTCACAGGAAATAACTTTATGTGGAAACAAATCTCCATCTCCTTTGCAAGCTTGTCATTTCTGTGTGATTTAAGAAGAGACAGTGGTAATGAAAAGAATTCCATGCTGGTGGTTTTAGTCTCTGAGATACACACGGTTGTAGGGTTGTTCAATTGGTCTGGTGGGTTAGAGTGGACATGTGATTTGCAGAATTATCTGAGTGCTTGTGATAGTTCATTGATCATCTGATTGACAGGATTGACCCTCCCAGCAATGGGAAGTAGATGCTGGGATTTGGTGACACCACAAGATATTAGCAAAGTACAGGATTCAAGATGAAAAAAGTTTAAAAAGCAGCCATCACCCTTTCAATCATGCAATTCCTTGCAAAATTTTGACTTTGTTCCATGGCAAGGTTTTGGATGTGTCAGCTAATCATAGGTGACAACACTGGCCATGTGTTACTTGGAAGGATACAGGATTCACCTGTAAGTTTGTGCAAATGAATTAGGCACACATCAAGTCAGTCTTGTGTGCAGTGTAAAGATGTGAGGCAGACACAGGCAGAAAAAAGTACCCACTGTAGCACTGCTGACATTTGCAAATATGTTAATTAAAAATAGGCCTGTTCAGAGGAAGAAATCATGGACTGCATCAAGGCTGGAATTTTATGATGCTAAACATGAAGTACCTTTTTATTGTGACAGCAGTTAATGATGTGCCCATTAAAAATCTTCTCAAGAAGTGACTCTCTACTACATATTACAGAGATGGAAAAATCAGTCTCAAAGCAATTCTGCACCAACTAACAAGGAACATCAACCTAAGGATGCTCTGAGCATGTTTCTCAGTAGACAGCATTTTGCAGAAACTGTAGTCTGTGAGCAAAAAATGTCTTAGTTCTGATCTCGGCCTTCCCACTGATTTTTTTATAGCCTTGGGGTACACTGCATATTTTCACATTTCAAAAGGTCTGCTATTTTCATATGCCCCATATATGTGGCTATCCAGTACAAAACAGGCAGGCTTTTGAATCTAATTCCTCAGGAAAGTGTAAACAAAATGTGTCTCTACTTTGTAGAACAATTGAGATTTGGAAGGTGAGCTCAGCAGGATTTTTGCTCTTGGTGTTGACAGAAGCGAGCGTGGCACTAGGCAGTTAATGTATAAAGGTTTCTATGATTAGGAAGAATTGTGTTTCATTAATCACATGGTGTGAATGCAAACTGTTGCCTTCAGTATACAATGTTCAAATTGCCAGGCAGGAACGCAGCCAGCCACGGCCACGAAAGGTGACAGCTATTGTTTCTTGCTGTGTTAATTACAATGAGCAAATTTTTTTTAAGTTCTGAGATGTGATTCAGTTTTCATTTACACCAGCAAATGCACAGGAAGCACCACGGTGGGTGCCCTGGTTTGTTCACAATCAGAACATCCTGCTCACAATCAGAACATCCTGCTCACAGAGAGCTGCTCCAGTCACTCACTGGAAAGATCTCCCTTGTGATACCTTTGTTTTACACACCTGGCCTTCACAGGCTGCTCTTGAAAATGTGAAATTACCAACTGCTAAGTGAAGAAATCCAGGCTGTAAGTACCCACGGTGCTCCTGGTCACATCCAAAATACATTTGGATGTTATGTGGACACGTATTTTGTTTAGGAAGAGAACTGGCGTGACAAAATCAACACTTAAGCATGAGGTAGGGTTTTCTAGCAGCATGATGGCAATGAACTGCCTGCTGTGCTGGTGTGATGTGCTTGTTTACAGCAGCAGACTCGATCAGAAGTATTGCACCCTGTGATTTGGATTTCTTGATTTTTTTTTTTCCTGAAAAATCAAACTTCCCAAACAAAATCAGCACGGCTCCAGGGTGTGCTTGCAGGTAGGGTCAGCCATGGGGGTTTTTGGGGTCTGTGAGCTGTTGCCTGAGGCACAGGGAGGTAAAGGGGAAGGGATGGGTTGGCACTGGCAGGGATCAGGCAGTCTTCACTGGCTGGTCAGTGGCAGGAGGAGAAGGGCAGCTGGGATCCTCACAGCTTGGTGCAAGTGGAGGAAAGCTGTCACCAGAAATACAGAATTACTAAAACGACTTAAGTTGGAAGAGACCTAAAAGATCATCGAGTCCAACCCATGCCCTAACACCTCAACTAAACCATGGCACCAAGTGCCACATCCAGTCCTGTTTTAAACACATCATGATGAACACGTTGTGGTGCAGTCACACAGCTGAATGTGCTGCCCTGTTACTTCTGATCCAGGGAGATGCAGGAGGGGGGGAGCTCGATAGGCTGTGAAGAGCAGCATGGCCAAGGTGTGCCCTGGGGCCCTGAGCAGCCCAGGGAGCTGGGGAAGTGTGGCTGGAAGGGGTGCACACTCCCTGTGAGTGGGTGTGTCTCTACAGGACACAGAAAGAATGACACTCACACAGTCAGGTTGTCAGGGCAAAAAGAGAGAGGTTTATTTTTCTACTTGGGTTTATATAGATTTTTGGTACAATGACCATGGATTGGACAATGAGGCTGACACTTCTCCTACTACACTGGTCAAACTAGAAGTCTATCAATCGTCCCTCCTCCATGGAGGAATGTAAATATCACTTTGTTTACCTGAAAATCTGTGAGAAACTCCACTACAAAAATGCAAACATCAGAAGGCTGGAAAAGATCAGGGCCACATGGGTGCACACTCCCCGTGGGTGCACTCCTGGGGTCACCCTCCCCGCACACCTTGTGGCAAACGGGTTGGCAGGGTTCTCCCAGAGGGACAATGGTGATGGCAGGGCGCTCCCAGAGGGACAGGGATGATGGCAGGGTGCTCCTAAAGGGACAGTGGTGATGGCAGGGTGTTCCCAGAGGGACAGGGATGATGGCAGGGTGCTCCTAAAGGGACAGTGGTGATGGCAGGGTGTTCCCAGAGGGACAGGGATGATGGCAGGGTGCTCCTAAAGGGACAGTGGTGATGGCAGGGTGTTCCCAGAGGGACAGGGATGATGGCAGGGTGCTCCTAAAGGGACAGAGGGATGGTGCCTCCTGCCTGGCTGCCTTGCCCTGACCCTCTGCGCTCTGCCTCAGTCCCCCTGCTCTGCCCTTCCTCCTGGCCATGCTCCTGTCCCCATCCCGTGCCACTCCAGCTCTCCCTCAGGCAAAGCAAATCCCTCCTGTCACGGCAGGAGCTGCCCTGGGGACACGGGGACCAAGAATCACCTCTTGCTGTGCTCCAGCAGCATCTCCTCCCTCTCCAAGCGCAGCCCTGGGGCCCTGGTGACTCACGCAGGGACCTTGCAGGGCACGCCACTATTTGTAGCTCTCTGCCACGGCGTTAAAAGACTGTGAGAATTCATTCTGTGCTGGTGAGGTCCCAAGGAAAATTTGGCACCTACAAATATAAACCCCCCAAAGGCAGACTGCTTTGCTCTGCACTGAAGTATTTCTGCTGATAACATCAGAAACATGCCTCTGATGATTAGCCTGCTTTGGGCCAAGGCTCATTTATATTTTAGAAAGTAATATTCAAGAGCATTGCTTCATAAGATCGATGTGTTTTCCCCTATAAGTTTGATATTATTTTATCCCGTACTGTCTATAATCTTTGTATTTCCCTCTGAATGTTTTTCTTTCCACTCTGTGAAACCAACCTTTGCTGTGAGAGAGATTTTTTATTTTTATTTCCTGGTGGAACTCAGCATTTTTTTGCCGTTTTCAGATGCCCTGCACAGAACAGTTTTCTCCAGCTGAACTTATTCCTTTGCACGGGAGTGATGCTGGAGCTTTCTGTTCGTCGTGCCCTGGGTAGGGACCACGAGGGCTGCAGCACCGTTGGAGTCTAAATTTAAGAGACTCAGGCAGTGCTGCACAATGGGGAATCGGGGGTGTAAATTAATCTGAATGAAGTTACAAAACCCAATCTTTCTGTGACTCATATTTCCACGCTCTGTTTGGATCGTTTTTTGACATCTCCCTCTTGCCTTCTCTATTTCTTTTGTGTAACAGTTTGCCCCTTTTCCTCCACAGTGGGTAAAGAAAACGCTCCTGCCCTTCTTGAAAGGTCACTTCAGTGGCAGCAGCGTGCAGGATCACTGTTGCTATCACGATAATCAATAACTGTGTCCTGCTATTCCACTGTAATCCTTATTTTGAGAAAACAGCTTGGCTTGGGAACTGAATTGATGGCAGGAATGGAAAATTTTGCTAGTTTTTGGAGGGTGTGAAAGTGATTCCTTGAGAATCAGCAAGTGAAGTACAGCACATAAACAATCTGTTGTCTGGGATGAGTACCTTCATTGTGGAACTCAGTGTCTCTGAATTCCAAGTTATTCCAGGGAATAACCTGCTCTCCATGAGCAGCTCTCACCCAGCCACACGTGCTGGGAGATTTTTGGAATTGGGCAGAAATATTTCTTTTATGAACAATGAAGTTTTGTTTGTATACCATGTACCTTAAGTCTTACTAAATGAACAGGCAAGTGAAAACCAGCTTAAGCAGTGATCCTTGTGTCTTGATTATCAGGAGAGCTGTTGGTTCAGATTAAAGGATGTTTTTAATCCATAGATCCTGCTGGATTAATTTAATTTGCTGTAGTTGACAAATCTGAATCAACCCTCATTTTGAACCTACCGAAACACAGTGAGCAAAATACACTGTCAATTTAACTGCATACAAATGAAAGTTATATCTGTGGAGAACTGGCTTAAAAACTCCTATGAATGTACATGTCATTTTGTTGGAAAGTGAGGAAGCTGGGACTGTGATTTTTTTGTGCTGTAAATAATGTCAGCAACCAAAGGTTCTACAAATCAGCCTGGGTGCAGGCAAGAGCCTCAGGATCTAAACTGCACACTCTGTTAAAAACTTTATTTTTACTGTCCTCATTAATGCTCTCCAAAACTGCTGCTAAATATTTCTGGCAAGCAAGGCTTCAGTTCAATTGGACTGTGTTGTTCAGGATTTATTAATTATAATCTTTTCTTGCAGAGTCTATTTATATTTGATCATGACATTAATTGGTTGCCAAAACAAACTAGAGTTAATGGTGTTTAATTAAGTGGTTGAGAGCAAGCAAGGACATTTTATTTGGAAAATTGGCTTCATTGATTTATATGTTTGTTTCTTAAAAGAACATGCAGGAATGAAGGGAACCTATTGGTTAGCACCTTTTTCCTAAGTGCTGCCCAGGAATCACAATAACACAGTGGTGACTTTGAACACGTTCAAGAGTCTAAAAGTATCTTCAGTTCATATATTTGCCTATATAAACATATTAAAAAGTAAGTGTTCACATTTCTGAATCATTCTGAATTTAAAAAAAAAACCAAGAACCAGACAGAAATGAGATCAAATAACAATAAAACTATCATTAAGGTCATGTTCAGAACATTGCATTTTGAAAAAAAACATGTTTTAGAGAAGAGCTTAGCTTCATTTCTGGACTGGCTGAGGTGCTGAGGATAAGGAAGGTAAAATAAACTGAAATATGACTAGATAGGTATTTCCTGTAATTATATTCATTAAAAAAACTCCATTATTTTGTTTCTATGATATAGTACTTCCAAGGCTTTCTATCATGTGTTTAAAAATTGGCTAATTTTACAGTTCAGAAACCTTTGAACACCAGCCTATTTAACGTTTTAAAGCCAAAATTGGAACCGAGTAGGAACCTCTGAGGACTTAATATTGGGGGATTTTGTTTGTTTTTAAGAATCAGTTTCCTAAGTTGAAACTTTAAAAAGTGGTTCCATATCTTCGTGCCTTCTTTATTTCTGCCTTGATATTCCTCTTTGGGTGGAAAAAAAAAATTATCTGTGCAGGCATCAGCAGCTTTCAGAAGTTGCCCTTTTTCATACAAGGATACACTTTCCATTAAACAGCAGAGATCTGGGGGAAAATCTTGCTTTAATCATAAGCTCTCATGGCTAAGCTAACACAATTTGCTGTGACTTTTCATTAACACATTAAATTCCTCTTTTTGGTTGCTTGCACGGAGGGTTTTCAGATTTGAGTGGTCAGCCAGCCAGAAGTCACTGCTGTGTTCAACAGAACAACCCCAAGGGATGAGTAGATGCTCACAGAGTGGGTTTTTTTGAGTTTGTAATTGTTTTCAGTGTGCTGGGGTAGGATCTGACAGTCATTCTCTGTGTCTAAGCCAGCTCCCACATCTGTAGTATAATTATTTCTCCAGCAATATCTTTTTGTGAAGCTTTAAAATGCAGCAATTTTATTTTTTTTTTTCCCTCCAGGTAATTAGGAACTGTTTTTCCTCAGCTGAAATCTCAGCGCTTTCTCCATTAAGTCAGCTGCCTGGGTGGTGTTTATCCTAACTTTGTTTTGAGTTTCTCCAACAAATAGATGACTCCTTTAGTTCTAATTTAGTTTCTCTTGGTGTTTCTATTATCTCTTTCTAGTTGGCAGGCAAGGAAATCAGATGTGCATCAAATGAAACCATTTGTCATGGATTAGTGCATGCAAATGCCTTGATAACAGCAGTAGACAAAAGCTGTGAGTGTCTGACTTAGGAAGAGAAAATTAACAAGGCCAAAGCAGCGCTGATAGCTGTCCCTAAATGAGATTATTCAGTGCCTAAGAGCAGGGCAAGGCTTCTGTGCCCTCCCTTGACATTTGTCCTCTGCTGAAATCTTAATGCATTAGGGAAGTTCAAAGTGGAGCCTGTGAATTTTCTGTGGCAGCTCCTGGCTTTCCCAGGAATGTGAACACACCAGGACCTTCCCTCTATCCACAAAAACCCATCTGTACCCCCAGCAGAGGTGGAGAAAGGGGCTCATAGGTAGGCAAAAGTAGAGAAAAGACATTAATGATCTCCCAGCCTCGTGTATCCCAATTTCCCACAGCGCACTGGGAGTCAGGAGAGCTGCCAGTGAATTCTGTTGAGGTTGATTGTATCTTCCTCAGTGACTTCTTTGGAAATATTTTGCATTTCCTTCTTTCCCCGAGGGCAGAATTGGGTAATTGTTTAATGCTGATCTCTGCTGTTGATAACACGCTGAATTGAATGAGTTGAGTGGTTATTAGATATTTGTCTCATGCTTGTCGTGGTTACTCCAGTTCCATTATGAGCCTGGTTGGTCTCTTCTGAGTCCCAAGAGGTAAATGTGAGCTCTGAAGTTCCCCACCAGAGGATGGAGGGAGGAGGAGCTGAAACACGGTTGTAGGAAGGGGAATTTTGAGATGCCCTGACTTGGAGCAGGCTGTGAGCAATGAAAATCCAGGGCACATTCTATTTCTAACCCTCCAAAACCACCCCTGGGAGGCCACCAGACACAGAGGCTGTCATTTAGTGCAAGGTCCACAATGAAGGCAGATTACCAGCTGTTTTCTGTAGGTTTTTATCCTGTTTCAATCTTTATTTTCTCTCTCCCTTCCTCTAAATCAGTTTCCTTTATTTTCTCTAAATCTTCCTTTTTGTAAGCTCCTATGGCTGTCACTTTTGGAAAAGGCTTTCTGAGCTCCCTCCTCTTAGTTAATTCACCTTGATGTGGTGTTTGAACAGCAGAATTCCCTTTGATTTCATCCCAATTCAGACACCAGCAATACCTTAATAAACTCAATAGTTTCAAACAGTTCTATTTAAAAAGTGTCAAAATGAAGCTATTTGATTAAAAAAAAACCTTTAAATGCTAGAAAGAATTTCCTGCTTCCTGATATTGGTAGGATAGATTGTTATTAATAGATTAAGTGTTATTAATAGATAGATTAAGAAAAACTGGGAAAGATAGAAATCATAACCTCTTCTACCCACAGGAAAAACTATTTCTGTTGGTCAGAATCTTCCAGTGGGAAAGTTTTCGTGGTGGTTTCTGGTGTCTGCACACCCCACACGTGTTTTGATTGGTACCTCCTACGGGCAGTGTGGTATTGAGCAGTTGTTTGTACCAGTCACTCCTCTGATGCAAGTCCCATGCAAGTCCCCCCATAACCCTGTTCTTAGGTGACATGAATTATTTCTCACGTTCCTTTCTTGTCTTTCAGCCTATCAAAGGAAAAGGGGTAATCTGTATTGTCTAGAGATGGAAACAAGCTACAAAGTAGTATCAGGTTTATACTGAAGTCTTTCTCCTGAGGATTGTGTGTCTTTAGTGTGCTGCTCCATAGATCTGAGGGGTTGTGCTTTTTAACAGGTGAGAAGAGATTATCCCTTGGTCCTGACAGAATCTGTGAATCAAAATCTGGAGGGGAAATTCAGGCAGAGTTTAGAATGCAAACCTGCTTTAAAATGTAACTGCAGTAAAATAATTTTCTCTGTATAATGCATTATATAAATTAGGATCTGGAGTTTCAGAATGTCTTACTCTGAGCTGTGTCCTGTCTGCTTTCCAAGTGCTTTAATGTCCAGATTTCACATAGGAGGCAAAGACATGAACAAAACTCAAATATGCCTTTGTCAGGAGGGATTATTCCATATTTTGATAGCCCATATGGGTCTCAGAACCTCATTTGCTATAAAGGCAGCCTGGTTTTACAGGGACTCCAGCAACCACTGCCTGTTTGGTTCTTTTCTCTTTGTGACCATCCCAGGGACAGCCTGTGCAGCATCCAGCAGTGCCATCAGAGCAAACAGCTCTCCCCCAGGAGCACATTTCCGGGAGCTGGGATGGAGACAAGGGAGGTTTTGTTACTCTGCTCCTCACAGCCTGCTCTGGGGGCTACCAGACACTGTCCTGCAGCTGTACCCAGAGCAGGATCCCCTCCCTCGTGCTCTGTCCTTGGCATTGGCTGGGTGATGGATCAGGAGCCTCTCAGCTCCCTCTGTCCATGGAATCAAGGCTTTGCTCTAAGCCAACTTCACGCTGGCTTAAACTTCCACGGTGGTTAAGCTGTAATGGCTCAGACTGCCCCAGCTGAGAGGTGTAAAGAGCCCTCACATTGCTGGTGCTCAATTGACAAACAAGTTGTGCCTTGTCAGGGAGTGTTTCCCTGTCCAGGGAGCGTTTCCCTGTCCAGGGAATGTCCAGGTTGAGCTGTGGACACACAGTGCCAGCTTTTCTTCAAGTCTGGAGCTTCCCACTTTCTACTTAACTGCTTCCTTAAAAAGGTGAGAAGATTGGGCTTGCTTTAGGACAGGAAGGCTTCCTCTTTAAACATGTTTCTCACTTGAAACCTACATTTCCCACCTGAGTTTAGTGCTGTGCTTCCAGCCTTTCCCAGGCAGTGTAAAATGGACTCTGTATAGCTCAGTGTATTTTTTGGAATGTGTCTGACTTGCAAATATTACCTGCCCACTGTTACTCAGTTCTTGCAGGCCAGCTACAGCAATGTGGAAATTTGTGTCAAGAGAAATGTCACCTTATAAAGGGAAAAAAAAAGAATCACCCTCTTTCTTGTGTGATAATTGGAAAATAAACCCCAAAACCTTAATCTCTTGACTGATTCCAAAACCAGATTACTCTGGGGAAAGCCCTAGATCTGCCCCCAAAGAGGACTGTGCTCTGGGAATCCTGGGTGGAAGAGAACCTGTGAGTGTTGTCTTGTTTGGGCCAGCCAAAGGTGTGGCACACACACTTGGTGGGGACAGGATGCTGTCAATGTCCTGTGTCCCTCCCCACTGATGGACATTTTTGGGCTGTGGCTGTTGAGGTTGACTGCAGGAGTTCTTCTTCTCGTTTGTTGGAACCTAGAAAACTTCCAAGCTGGAGAAAGAAAGGTCTTCTCCAGGATTTCTCTCTGTTTTGGCCACACAAAAGCTCAGAGGTTCTATAGATATTTATCAGCATTTTTGTTTTCATGTCAGGACTTTTTGCTCTTTTCACTGTCACGGAATGAATTGTGTGTCCCACTTCAGATTGGAGTCCCCTGTTTGGGCTGGGGAGTCCTGGCAAGGAATATTTTTCCAGAGGATCCTTCTCTCATGCAATGAAAAGGTGACTGAGCACCAGCTGCTGCCTGGCTTGCAGAAAGTATCTGAAGGCTCTCATTAGGCCTTGAGTATCAAACTAAGACTTGGTTCCCTCTCTACTGATCAATTAATGCAAAAAAAATGCATCATTGAATCTCTCGTGGTGATAAGCTTTCAAATGCTTGAGTAATTGTAGCGAATTTTCTGTTGTGACAATTGTTTATTTTTTAGTTCGAGGGAGTACAGGGTAACTCTACATTTTGAAAAGCAGCGTTGCTTTTGTTGTGTGACTAAAGCAGTGTAAATAATTGAATTTTTTTTTTATATGACAGCCAAAGCAAGATATCAAGTGTTGGTTTGGTGCAGTATTTACATTTTGAAATTAGTTTAGAACCACTCGATTGTTTTTCTGACTAAGTGGAAAAGAAAAAATAGACAACAGAACCTGAAACAATTTGACTAATTTCTAGACACTGAAAGAAGTGTAATGAAATGGCCAGATAAAGAAAAAAAAAACAACAACAACAAACTAGGGATGGTAATACTTCTTTCCTTAAATAGATTTAATCCAGAGTATCTCTAATCAGAAGCTGTGTTCTGCTTTAGGGGCTGGCTCTTCATCTTCCTCCCTAAAGTAGAGCTGTGGTGTTAAGATATGGCTGGAAGGGAGAGTGCCTCCCAGCAGCTCTTCGATTTCACATCTTGGATAAATAAATAAGGGAGCAGAGATGAGACATCAGGACTTTTCTGTCTCACTTTTTATGGGACAGCAAAGAGCCCCAGTCCACAGGACTCAGTCCCCACGGGTGAGGCAGTGTTCTGTGGAAGGTTGGAAGGGCTTTGAGACAGCCCCCAACCCTGCAAGAAAGGGAGGAGATGGACAAGACAGGTCTAAAATCTCTGCCACTGAAGCCGAGTTCATGGCTCTGCTCTGAGCTGCTGGTCATTCAGAACTTAAACTGTGTGAAGAGGAGGTTTTAACTAACAGAGGATGTGTATTACAGGAGCAGCTCGTTCCAAAGTTTGCCCTCTGGACAGGGAACACTGGGAGATTTTTATTTCTTTCGGAGGAAAGTTGAATCCCTGCCCCCTAACTCTGAGAGCAGCGTGAAAGACAAAGACTTTCTGCTACTCTGCTGTGTTTGAACTCAAGGCTTGACATGTAGCTTCTCTCTGAGTTTTGGGGGAGGCCAAGGCTGCCCCAGCCCTGCCCGTGGCCTCTGCCCATCCGTTCAGGAAGAAGCAGGAGCCCAGAGGGAGGGAAGGCAAAGCTCTGACAAACCCTTTTTGCCTGCAGTGCTGTTGTGTTTCGCTGACTTCAGTCATCTCAAAACCTCTGCTAATTAGTGAGCTCATTTCCCTCATCAGTGTGACAGTAATCCATGTCAGACACCAATGCTCCTCCTCTAGCACACATCTGCAGCAGCAACTCCACTGTCCTTGAAACTCAGACTGAAAGGTAACTTTGAGAGATGCTTTTAGGGTTCTGGGTTTTGGGGTTTTTGAACAAAGTCTTAGTATTAGAAATGTGTTTCTTTATCTCAGCAATAACATAAATTTTGTCATTTTGTCATGTAAAATGTGTGCTGCCTTGCACAGCACCACTGTTCTCTTCTGGAGAAAGTGGCATCACCTCTCAGGAATGGAGCTCTGTGTGATCTCACAGCAGTCACTGAACCCAGCAGTTGTGAAAACTGCACCTAATTGTGCCTTTTCCATTGCAGGAAGGGTGGGAGGGGATTGTGGTGGTTTTCCTACATGGACATATTTGTTTTAAAATAGTAGGACTGAGCTGGGGGTTATGTGCCAGGAGAGTTTAGTGAAATAAAGAGTTGTGGAAAAAGCCCAAAGCCTCACACACTTCTGGTAGGAACACACCACTTTCAGCAGGATCCAAATTTGAGTAGATTTGAGAGAGAGGCTGAGATCTGATGTGTTGGGTTTGGCCAGGTTTGGTGGCAGTAGAGAGGCTACAGGAGTGGCTTCTGTGAGAAGCTGCCAGAAGCTTCCCCCACGTCTGACAGAGGCAACGCCAGAGGCTCCAGGATGGCTCTGCTGGCCAAGGTCAAACCCCTCAGAGAAGGAGGCATCAACAATAATATGGTGGTTTGGGAAGGAGGGAGGGAATTTGGGACTGAAACTCAGCCTGGAGAGAGGGAAGGCATGGGAGGGAAAGTGGTTTTGAGACTTTTTTTATTATTATTTCTCATCATTCTGCTCTGGTTTGATAACAGATTAAAGTGATTTCCCCAAGTGAAGTCTCTCTGGCCTCTGACAGTCACTGGGGAGTGGCCTCTCCCTGCCCTGCCTTTCATTTTGTCCCTCCAGCTGAGAAGAGCAGGGATGGAAGAGCTTTGGTGGGCACCTGGCATCCAGACACACCACAACAAGGGTTTAGGTTTTTTTATTTTTTAGCAGCCCAAAGCACAAGCCTCTTTCCAAAGCCTCGTGATGCCTGTTGAAGTCCCAGCCAGGTTTTGTGGTATCTTTCCATGCTGTTCCCCATCTCAGTGGATGATCTCCTGCTGTCAAATCTTAGAGCCCCAACTTTCCGCCAGCAGAAATAGAATGGGGTGTAAAACACTTAGGATTTTGATGGCCCTTCATGTGGAATAGAAAATGTAGATTCATTTCAGAGCTGACAGAGAGGTGATTATTTATGTTTCTTAGAAGACAACGAAGAACGTCCAAGAATCTTTTTTTTACCATTATGGATGACTTTCCCTGTATTTTCACATCTTTCTTTTTCGAATCATGACAAAGTGAGATTAAACAACAAACAGCCCCTGAGATCTGTCATTTGCTTTCCAATGATTTGCATAGGATGGTGCCCATAAATTATGGAGGCAGTTACTGAATAGTGTGAATGCACAAGTACTTTGTGATACGCTTTTGAGAAGCATCCTGTGTATTATATCTGCACAAGATAATGATGCAATTCTATAAAAAAAGCCGCTAAACATTTTCAGGACACTAAACCTTGAGGCAAGGGTGCTAATTTCTTTCTTTTTTAACATAAAGATGAGAAGTTTTATGATGGATTATATAGCACTCTGCCTACCTCTCTTCTTATTTGTTTAAACATCAAAATTACAAAAATCCTCAGTGTTTTAGACACCCTCCTTTGTCTATAAATCCTCCTTCTGTAAATGCGAAGCTTGGGAAAGATGCTCTAAGAAAAGGAGCCTTAATTCTGTTCTGCTGCAAAGAGTCCTTATTTATGGCTGCTTTTATGTTATGAATTTCCATTCATTAATTCTGGAGGGGGGTAGAGGAAGGGGGCAATGTATCATCTCCCAGAGTGAGAGGGTGTGGACATGCACATGGCCAGGCTTGTCTAACTTTTTGCTCTCTGTGGCACAGGGATATTCTCTGCTGTGCATTACCTCATCTTGCAGTGCAGGGACCCATTTTTAACGTGCAGAGCTGGAATCTTCACATGATTGTCCTCTGCTCTTCCCTGATTTCTTGTCTTCTCAGTCCAGCCCTTAGTGGGATGTTCACAGCAGCAAGGTCTTAGGCCCCTCATGGGTAACTCAGTGCTAAAAGTTTCCCTTTGGCCACCAGGTCTTGCCCTCAGTTATTCAAACACTCACAAGGGTTTGGGGTCTGGCTGCATTCCTGCTGGTCCTGATGAAGACTGAAGTGTTTTCAGTCCTGCTGTTGCCGAGAGCATCTTTCCTCCCTGTCCAAATGCCAGTCTGGGACAAGATGTTTCCCCTGGGACCACGGCTTGTCATGGCCCAGAGCAGCAGCAACACCACTGTGAGGGACAGCAGGAAATCCCTCTGCTGCACTGGCCACGGGAAATGGATGCTGCTGCCTTCTGCAGATTCCTCCCCCTACTCCCTGGGAGAATTTCTGTTGCCCCAGCAGCACTGAAGGTTTCTGCCTGGTGAAGGTTTCTCTCTGCAGCTGCAGGGACAAGGAGTGTCAGAGCTGCCCTGGCCCTGCACTGCAGGAGCTCAGCACACTCCGATTTTCCATGTTCCTCTTCCCTGTGCCCCCAGGGCAGTCTGGCTTTGTCTGTCCTGGGGCACAGCTCTGACAGCTGGCAGAGGTGCTGGAGAGATGGGGCCCCAGTGGGGCACACACTGTCCAGGTCTCCTGCCTCCACAAGGCAAAGCCCCAGCTGAGCTGGGAGTTGAAAAGGCACCACTGCAGGCACAGGTCTTCTGCCATCCTTTAGGTAAAATCACTCACTCAAATTCCCTGATTTTTTGTTGTTCTGTTATCTGTCTGCCCCCACCCCAATAAAGAAGATACACTTCTAATATTTTTATTTTACATTCTGCTTTCTGGTGGCCACAGCTGGGCAGACCTCAGTGCTCACAAGGATAGGTTTTCTAAATGAAGTACTTAAAATCATAAAGGATAAATGTATGAAACCTGAAACCAGTATCAATTACCCTGCCTTTGTTCTTCTCTAGAAATATTATTTTTTCTTATTACATTTTGAATTATGATTCCTGTAACAAATTCTGAAGCATAACTATTGACTCAAGTGCAGAGAACGCTCAAAGTGTCATTAAGTCTGCCATGGCTCTTTCTGTCAATAATTCATATTTGGGTAAATGCAACTCATGCTGTAAACAAAGCCAGGGCAAACTGGGGGAAGGCAGTGCTGGTGTGTCCATCCCACAGCTTTGCATCCATAGCTTTACTGTAATCCAACTCCCTTCTTTGCATTCCCCACATTCATATGGATTTCTTCCACGGGGTTTTCAGGCACTGAGCCCTTCTGTGTGTGCATGGCAAGATCCAGGAGCTGCAAATCCATGAAATCAATCTACTTGGTGATCTTCCAGTAAATAGCACCTGAGTTTATGGTTTGTTCAGCTTTGTGATGGATCATAATTTGGATTTAGAGCTGTGTGCCAGCCTGGTGGGCAGAGGGGTAAATCTGCTCCCCTCGGGAGCCTCCAGCCTGGCAGCACCTCACCTGTGTGTGATGCTCAGAGCCGGGCAGGGAGAGGATGATCCAGTGACTCCCTGCTCCTGGTAGCTGTGGCTGGGGATTTAGGGAAGCAGCAGGCTTTCTTTACTTGCCAGAGATTTTGCTTCCATCACACTTCTGGCAGTGATAGGTTTATTAATTATCATTTTTATCACATAATAATCTATGGCCCTAAAATATCAAATTGTTAGCACATCTGTAGATTAGGTTTAACTTTTAGTGCTTTTCTGTATCTAGATATATATTATTTCTCTACTGGCAATATTAAATCATTCTAGTTGAAGTGTTAAATATCTGTATTTTATTCATTTTTCTCCTTCCACCAGAATCATGCCAACATCACAGCATCTTGCCCAGCTGTCAATACAGGAAGATGTGTTCTCCTTAGAAATCTCTTACATAGTTACACCTCATGAAAGAGTGGAGGATATAAAGATTTCATCTGTGTGCTTTCCCATCACTTAATTTATATTTCTTAATTTTTCGAGGAGGGAAACTGCCCCACCTGTGAGGAGAAAAAGAGAGGTAAACTACGAAACATTGTTCTTAATGGCAGCAGTGAAAGTGTTCTGTGATTTGGGATGCTAGAGCAAGTCTGCTGGGAAATGGATTAGTAGGCCAGGAGAGAGTATTGTGATCAAAGTGCATAGTAAATTAATTTACCTCACACTCCAGCAATTTATCACATAGATATCACCTCTACACGTGTAAAGATATATGAGTATGGATGTGATATTGCTCTAGTGCTTATATCTTATTCCTGAACCTAAATAATTTAACACTCCTGCTTTAACCTTATTGAAATATTAAAAGCCTGCCATTCCTTAGATTTGGCTTTGTTACAACTGTTACATTACATTTTTGTGTCGTTATTACGACACCCGTTGGTAACTGCAGCCCAGACAGGTCTTTGGCTGAACAGAAAGCAAAGCTGGTAAATGCAAAGAAATTTCGTGATGAACAAGGATACGCTTTGTAAAGTAGGAGGAATAACAGATTCACTGACATCAGGAGCCTTTTTAAAAACAAGTTTTTCATTTGCTCCCCCTTGTAACTTTTGGCTTGTAGTCATTTCCCATCTCTAGAGCAGTTCTGAGGGCTTTTTCAAGTTGCACTAGTTATGCTGCACAATTAGACTTGGCTGGTAAACAGTTCATTAAAAATATCTACTTCAAAGCGAGATGAAAGGCAGCTCTCAGAGGTTTTGTTGGAGAATGGAATGAAATAAAGATCCACCCATTGTTGAAGGGCCTCGAGGTCAGGGAGTGGAGGTGGTGCAGTGAAGTTGGGCAAGGAGAATTCACAGTTATGTCCTGGCCTGAATTAAGGGGGGGAAGAGTTTTTCTTTGCTACTTTTGGGCCAGAGCACTGCCCTGACACTGAGCTCTGCTGTCCCTGTGCCTTTGACTTAAACCTGCCTTGTTCCTCAGCAACTCTTTCCCATCAAAATCCCAAGGGGCTCCTCCTCAGGAGGTTTCAGCTGTACAGAATGTGTGCTAACAGCTTACAAAAAAATTCCCCCAGAAAATTCCCAATTATCTCAGTGCCTGTGCTCAGTTCAGTGAGGGAGAGCTGGTCCCTGCTGCTCTTGGAGCTGGCACAGGGCTGCAGAGAGAGGATCTTCCCCTCTCCTGCCATTCCACAACCTCTTTCTAATGATTCCTCGGCTCCTGTCTGCAGAGCAACCAGTTTCTTAGAACCCCTTCATTGCCTGTGTTCCTCTAGTTAATTACATATCTCCAGGT
Source organism: Sinosuthora webbiana (assembly GCA_013397395.1). NCBI lineage: Eukaryota > Metazoa > Chordata > Aves > Passeriformes > Sylviidae > Sinosuthora > Sinosuthora webbiana. The sequence continues at coordinate 843,166 of VXBN01012774.1, forward strand.
CTTTAAAAAATCTGTTAATTGGTCTATATGTAGCTGTCTGTTTCCTTTAAAGTCTGAAACCATTTTGTGCACATCTTATCTAAGTGTACAATCAGCTAAATTAATACTAATTACAGTTTCCGAGCCTCTCTTGAATCCATTTTCTGAAGGGAGAAAAGTTTTCTTGATGTTTATTTACAAGTAGAGGTCATGAACATCCCTGTATTAATCTTTTTTGATTACTAACACCTGATAACTCAGATTGCTTCTTCCTAAAGTATTTTTGGTTCAATTAATTTGCCTTTACTGCTGGATCTAACACACATTCTGCTGTAGTAAATCACCTGCTAATGAAAGTACATCTTCTTAAATCAGTTCAGACTTGCCTTGTTAGACTTCCGTTTGAGGAAAAAAAAATGTACTTAAAAATACTTACAGAAAATGGAAATAAAAATAGTTACTCAGATAATTAATTTTTAGTTGAAATTTTTCAAGTGAAATACTGTGACCGACCCTTAATTTTTTTGAGTGGGCTTGACCAACATTTGCATTTTTCTTTGTCATTTTTTATCATAGAGTTATTAGTGTTTCTAGTAGGTTTTTCTGTTTATTTGAGTCTCAGAACCTGTACTATCAGTATGAAAATATGAACCAAGGAAACCATGAAGTGTTTTGCAGAAGCTCATGAGCTGGTACAAATATTGTAACTCAGACTCCAAAACTGCCAAGAAAAAGGGGATGGAAGACGTTGATTGTATTTTATAGGAGAAAATCTTTCCAAAGCAAGCAGTTGGCTCTCAGCTGAGCTTTCATCCTCCTTTTACTCCATCAGCACAATGTAGGCACCAAGTAAAACCACGTTGATTCAGTGGCATTTTACCAGCATTGCCCAAAAACTGTTCCAGGGTTATACAGAAAAGCAGCTTTAGACCCTCTACCAAATGAAATTCACGGATGGCTCGTGTAAGGGATTTCAGATGAGCCAGGTGACCCAACAGAGAAAGGAGTGAATGCTTAATCAGGACACAACCAGGGCAAAACGAGTCTCTGCCAGTGAGGTAGAAAATTTGTCATGGCAGCTTTTGTTCAGGCCCTCAAGAGGGAGTGTGCTGTGTGACTGGGTCTGCAGGTGGCAGGGAAGTGTTTGGGTGGTCAAAAGGGAGGAAGGATGCAGTGATCTTAAATAAAGAGGCCAAAGCTACAGAACCACTTTGCAGCGTGTCAGACTCTTTACAAATCAGCATATGGTGGGATTCAAAAAAACAGATTAGGGGCTTAGACAACTAATAAACTGTAGATGTATTTGGATAATTTTTTTAGTTTACAATCTGCATTTATCAGTGTAATCTAGCTATTCAAATCTTAATTTAATGTCTCTAGTGCAAATCCTAGTTATGCCTGCACTAAAACCTGCACCTGGCTCCCTGATGTCCGTGATATCTGTTTTTTTAATCCGATACAATACAGTTAGAACAAAGTTCTTCTCTTGTCACAGCTGTAGCAGGACTCATCATTGTGTCAAATCTCAGTTTTCAGTGTTGTCCACTGTAAATAATTTCATTCTGCCTGTAACATGAGTATCATCTTCAGCTTGTGTCATCCTGGCTGTGTCTGAATCATGCTGCAGGAGCCATCTCAGATGCAGCTGTTGAAGTTTATATGTGCAGCCAGAAGTCTTATTAAGGTTCTTGTTTCATGCTCTGATTATTTCCACCTTCTTTCATTCTTCATAAGTTTTTATCCACTGTGTTGGAGTCTGTCCTTACATCCTGCACCTTGTCTTCCCTCTTACCTGGTATCCCCTTTGCTATTGTATCAGTTGTAGACTACCTGTTTTGATTTTTTTAATAGTATTTTTTGTCTGTTCCCAGCAGATTTATTTCCCATTCGGCGTGTTGTGGGGGCTTTCCTGTGTGCCTGGCACTGGGCAGGTTTTCATGCTGCTCATTCCCACGGAACTTTCTGTACTCTTTCCAAGCACCAGGCCCCTTTGGCAACAGCTGCTGTTGGGATGGGGAATTAGGTGTAGCAATTGCTCTGATATTCTGTAATAACTTATCTATTACTGCAGAAAGAAGGATTATCTAAAGAAAGTCTATCTTCAAAAGCCTGTACTTAGGATAACAGATAAATTATTCTCAAACTCAGGTGACTTTATCTGATCTCCAAAGATGTCTCCTGGCACAGAGTGGTTTAGGTTCCCCAATGCAGGTTTGTGCTTCCTGTGGATTTCAGCCATGAGTTTTCGGGCATTTAGTTTAATAGTTGCATCAGGGTTTCATTTCAATGCTCTTAATTCTCTGAATATCCCTCACTCATAAAATGATTCTAGGCATGTCCACAGAGTGCAAAGGAGCACTGAGGTGTCCTGGTTGGAGCCTGCATCAGCCCCAGAGGCAGCACAGGACACACTCCCTGTGCTGATTTGGTACCCTGCTTCCCATGCTGGGCTACTTTGTGTTGCTTCATTGTCACATGTGTTGATTGCAAAGCTCCTTTCTGCACTCAGGTGTTCAGAATACCCTATTTTTAAGCTATTATACCATCCATGGGGCTCATCAGACCAAAATTCAGTATTTTAAGCATTATGTTAATTGCGTGTGTTCATGCTATGTTTCTCAGATTTTGTTAATGAACTAAATTATCAGCAAAAGCTGTTAGAAGGTGTAGCTAAAATTTGATATTGATTGACTCAACTTGTGCCTGTGGGTATGCATAATACGGAGTGCCCTGGTTTATTAATCTGAACCCAATTTTACCCTCTGAAAGAAGGAAGATGTTATTAAAGTGAAATATATGTGTACAGCCAGGCTATTGCCCTACAAACTGTGGTGATAAACCCGAGGCTTAGGTACTCCTGAAAATATCCCCTATAGAGAAGGACGTGCATTTGTTTATAATAAGTCAGGGACTTAGAACAGGATTTCTGCTGGTAGCCCATGCCCTGGCAGCAGTCAGCAAACCCTTAATTAGCATCTAAACCCAACTTTAGGGCTTCAAGGGTGACCTTCAGTAGAGGGGAGCAATGAGACACTTTTAATTTCCTAATTGCTGACCGGGGCTAATGGATGCGTGGCGACATCAATTCCACGAAAACTGTTCTCATTCCTTTTGGGTTCCTTGGACTCCTTTGTGTGTATTGATTGCACCTCTGCCCTGAAAAATGTATAGGCAGTGTGAAATAAAGCTATTTTAGCCTGAGGGGCTGCGAGATCAACACCGTCACTGTGTACAGGGTGATTTAAACGTGATATTCCAAACTGAGGGCAAGGTGCTGTGCTCATCTCCACTGAAGTAATAATTATTAACTGTGCTCTGTTTTTAAGGAAATAAATGTGAAATAGGGATTTTCCTCAGAGCTGAAGGGCTTAAATTGCTCCAGTGAATAGCACACGTTATGCCATCAGTTAAGAGCAGCAGCTGAGGTCGCTGGGCTTTTCCAGCCTGGGGAAGAGGACGTTGAGGGGACACCTCAAAGCTGCCAAAAACTTCCTCACAAGGGAAAAGTGGAGGGTCAGGCACTGAACTCTGCTCTCTGTGATCAGTGACAGGACCCAGGGAATGGCTGGAGCTGTGCCAGGGCAGGTTTGGGTTGGATATCAGGGAAAGGTTCTTCCCCCAGAGGGTTCAGGCACTGCCCAGGCTCCCCAGGGAATGGGCACAGCCCCAAGGCTGCCAGAGCTCCAGGAGAGTTTGGACAACACTCTCAGGCACAGGATGGGATTGCTGTGGTGTCCTGGGCAGGGCGAGGAGTTTTCTGTCTCCACTCGAGCAGCTCAGCTGCTGGTTTGTGTACAGAGTGTGCTCACAGGCTGTCCCTCATCACTGCTCACCAGCCCAAGGGACTTAGGGCAGGTGCAGAGCCAGCAGCTCCTGGGGCTCAGACCTTGCTGCTGCCGTGGATCTGGGAGCTGGTGTGGGATTCAGAGCTCACACCACGAGTTATTTCCTTTGCAGCACTGGGATACAGGGTCCCGCCTCCCCTCCGGCTCTCTACACCTCTTGTTAACATAGCTCAAGCTTGTGTAGTGACCTGGAACCAAGTAATTGCTGTGCATTAAAGTACATATATTTACTGGTGTGAAATGCCAGTAATTGTGCCACATAGCAATTACACCAATCCAAAAATTGCTCATCTGAATCAATTTGACATGTGACGTCTTTAATGTTTTTCACCAGTTTTGCATTATGAAGAATGGTAAATAAGTGTTTGGTTTTTCCATGTCATCTGCTAATGTTTGTGCTTTCCTGTGTCCCTCCCCTTTGTTTGTCCCTGCTGGAAATTTAGTGTTTAAATTGGTTAAATGCCCTTGATTCCCCTTGCTACTTTTGCTGGTCTCCCTCTTCTTCTCACTTTGTCTTTTTTAGGGTGAGTATCTTATATCATACTAAAAAAGAGCAAAACTTAAATATATTCCTTCTGTACTATTTTTTTCAAAGCTATTATGTTTCTGGCTCCCAAAGTGTCAGGTGTTATGGCTGAACTATCATTTTTTTTTTTTCCCAACCTGACATTGTTTACTTTAGAAATAGCTTGGAGAAGGTAAAGCTGACATATGACTTTAAGTGGAATTGCATCTGTTTTGCTAACTCTTGTATCATTTAATGATTTTTCCCCTTGAAAAAGAAAAAATCAAACCACGAAAACAAAAATAAAAAAAAAATCAATTGAAATGCAGTTCAACAAATGAAAATAACAGTTAATGTTGGCCTTCAAAGTGAAGCAGGGGGAGTTAATGCTGGTATTCCCTCCAGAGCCTAGTGCTATTTTTCTTCCTTTGATAATACCAACAAAGTGGAAGCAGCTTGGGCAGATTTGTGTGGGGAGGTGTAAAAGTTGTGGGAGTGTGGAAACAGCAAAATAAATTTATCTTCATCCCACTACAGTGTGTCATTGCAGCTGTTTATTTCAGTGGTTGTTCCACAGAAAATGCCAGAGCAGAGTTTTCTCTGCTGCCTCAAACTGGCTGCAGCACTGGGGTGTTTTCAGGTGATGGGCCAGCAAGGAACAATGAATGCCCCCCAAGGGCCTTGGACAGAGGCAGGTCCTGCTTCTTCACCAGAAAACAAAATCCTGCTGCCAGGAGCTGTGCCTGTGCACAGCAAAAAAACGTTAAAACCCTCTGAGGAGGAGCTGGAGGTTGGAGAATGCTCTTTCCTCTCAGATTTGAAAAGCCATGGCCTGTAATTTTTTTTCCCTGTGTCCCCATTACTGAGGGGAGCAGTGGGACAAATGCTGAGAAGGATTCCTGTTCCTCAGCTGCCTTCTCCCTCTCTCTGGGAAAGTGCCACAGTGAGTCACTTGTTAAAAAACAAGAGGTGATCCAGGAGTGTTGCTGTTGACTGTAGAGGGGAGAGCTGCAGCACCCCCTGATGAACCAGAATTCCAGCTTTTGCAGGGCTGTGTGTTTTGGCTCCAATATCAATTAAAACTGCTACTTTTCCCAGAACTTCCATGACACTTGAGCTGTTGCATTGCAAAGAGACCTCACCATCTTCTCCCAGGTTCTCATCATACCTGGCCAGAGACAGGTGTCACTTTGGGTAGAAAGGGGAGAGGAGACTTTGGACAATTAAATAAACACAGGTTCTTTGGTGTTTATTAAAGCATAGTAACTCTCATATTTAAATAGAAAAATAACTCTAGCAAATGCAATTTTTTTCCCCCTGAAGTTCATCTGCTGCTATATGTGATTCTGGTGCTCCTATACTTAGGAATGCTTAACATAAATTATGACCTAATTAACATTTGCATGGTAATCTAGACTTCCTACAGCTTATTCTCCTAATTAACACATGACAAATGATCAAGAATTAATATTTCATTGAAACATAAACTGTCCAAGAAAGCCCATTAATGCTGTGGGAAACGTTTCATTCCCTTATAGTTTTATAGCTGAAATGTGTTCTGTTGCAGCTGAGACTATTATATAATTTTGTCATTAAAATTATTTGTTATTAGAAAAATTGTTGTGATAGGAATGAGCGAAGGTGTTTCAATTTTTTTTCTCAAGTTGTGTTACAAATAGAGGAGCACATGTCCTAACCTGGGCTAATTAGGGCTAAGGCGAGTTTGGGTTGCTCTGTCATTCCTCCCTGGACCACAGTGAGCTTCAAACAGGTGCAAAGAAGTGCAGAGCCCACAAAAAGTGCTGTCCCTCTGTGTTTCTTTGCGGTGTGACAGTGCCAAAGGGCAGTGCCTGCTCTGTGCAGTGCTGGGAGCAGATCTCAGGTGAGCCCCAGGGAGGCCAATCCCAGCACACAGACACCAGCTTGGTGCCTCGCTCACTCTGTATTTCATGTTTTCCCTTTTTAATGTGGGTGTCTCACTCACTCTGTATTTCAAATTTTCCCTTTTTATTGTTTCAAACCATCCTTGTGTTCATCCCTGCTGCAGTGGGGTCAGTCTTTGAGAGGGACCCTGCTCTCTGTCCTCACCTTTCCCAGGCACGTGTTCCCTCCTTGAAGGATGTGAGGATCTGAGCTCCAATTTCCCATCTTAAATGGATGGCAAAGTACAGCTAAAACAGAGAGCTAACACATCAGGACAAAATACTTTCTTTAGATCTAAAGGAAGGCAGCCTGATGACTTTAGTAAATATGGATAGGCTTAGAATAATTAACACTTAAATAATAATTAGCTGCTAACTCATATAACCAAGAAACTGAAGTTCTAAATCAAGGTTGTAATTAGGGTTACATGATCAATGCAGCACAAAAATCCAATGAGCTAATTCCTTGAGTTCACAGTGATTAAGAACTGGCCGTTTTCGCTGTGTCTTTTCAAGCATTTCTATTTCTGGGCACTGCTTATCCAAAATTTGAATAGAGCTGTGTTTCCTTGGGCTGAAAGAGTAAGTTTGGTTATGCTTATGAAACTCCAAAAATTAAAAATAATCAAATGAAAACAGATTTTCTTCTGCTTGAATCCCCGTGTAAATAATACCATTAAAATACTAGGTACCCTTTTGGAGGAATGTAAGGCCCATCTTTGTTGTTTGGCCATCAAATTCATTTCTACAGGCGCCACTTGCTCCATTTCTTTTAGATAATATGTCATCATTTGCTCACTGAGCAATGAATCCTTGGTGATTAATCAATCAATGCCTATCAGTTTCAGAAGGAATCTCAGCTGCTTGTGAAACACGGGCTCTGCTCTCTAAGGAAGGAGCAGAAAACATGCACACATTAGACTAACATTTGCTTTGTTTTAAAGTCAAATTAATTTTGCCTTGCCTGAAGCTGAGAAGGAACTTAATCATATAGAGAATGTGTAATAAATCCTGCTTGACATCTGGTATTTCCTTATGAGCCTCTGAGAAGGAGGGGGACACAGCAGACACGGTGTTCAGGGACAAAGGCCTGGTATTTCTGGAGCACCAGCTGAACTCCGACATTTTGGATTTGCTTTTGTGCTCGAGCTGTGTGTGTGCTTTTCCTGGAAAGAGCTCCTGACTCAGTTTTGTTGCACATGGCTGCTTGGCACAACTCTCAGGTGAAAACTCCTCTTCACAGATTGTCAGTCAGCTCATCTCCGAGGTGTGAGGTCCATGTTTAAGGTTTGAGCTTTAAGGCTATTGTTTTATAAAACCCTGAGCACTTATCTAATTGTAAATTACCCATAACCTTTTTGAATTCAACCAACAGTAAAGATATTTGGGTCTATATTTTCAGTTATGAATATCTATCTCAGCAGCTCAACATGCCCAGACTTCCACAAACTGTGGTCATGATGTGATTGATCAGGTTGGGGAGTCTGCTTCCTCCTGCAGCAAGTTAAAAACACAGGCCAAGAATATGGGGGATTTTGGACAAAGGGGACAGACTTGGTTTGTATCTGAATGGTGGCATTATGTACCACGTCATCCCAACCATCAAATGAGTTCAGGAATGCTGAGGATCCCTGTGTGTCATCCTGCCATTCTCAGGAGAGGCCTGAGTGAGCACTGGGTACCACTCATTTTTGGCCTTAATATTACAATGAACTGAATGTTGCAGAGTTGAATCTTTGCCTTTTTTGTTAAGGGCAACTGTTAGAAGAGTTCCCTTTGTCTGGGATGGGAGTGCAAATGGAAATTGGTAATATTGATCTGCCAACAGTGATGTATTTTACAGCTGAGTGTGAAGCATATCATCCCTTTGAAGCTCCCTTTTTTGTTGTTTGGCTATTTTTTCTTTGTTCTAGTTATTTTTTATGTTCTGGGATTGATGCCCACAATGCAAAGAGAACTGGATGAGAAAAACCCTTCAGAAATACAACAGTTCATGCCTGTTTACATTCTTCTGTTCTACATTAGAGATACTCAAACACATTTGACCCTGAAAAAAAGGTTTCCTTTAAGGCTTTTGATTCACTGTGACATATTATGTGTGTCTGCATTAAGCAGGTGCCATCATAGCATTTGCCCTCTACTGTACAGCTGGAGGAGTAAAGTAATAACACAAAATTTTGTGTCAGTCGCTTCAACTGTAGGTGACCTCTCAGTGCTCCCAAAACCCAGATGTGCAGGTTTTTGGTTTGGTTTTTTTTCCATGAACTTCATAGGAAACAGTAAAAGATTGTTTCTATGGAACAATAACAAAGCTGATGAAGGGAATAAAGCTCAAATCAAAGGAGGAGTGGTTGGGGGTGTTTAGCCTGGAGAAAAAGGGGCTCAGGTGACCTCATGCAGCTCCAAAAGGGACCCAGGTGGGGCTGGGTCTCTTCTCTCAGGTAACAAGGGACAGGACCAGAGAAAATGATCCCAAGTTGTGCCAGAGGAGGTTTAGATTGAATTTTAGGAAAACTTTCCTCACTGTAAAGTTGTCAAGCACTGGAATGGGCTGCCAAGGGAAGTGGAGGGGTTACCATCCCTGGAAGTGTCCAAAAAATGTGTGGATGTGGCACTTGAGGGTGTGGCTTATTGGTGAACATGGAGCTGCTGGGTTAACTGCCAGTGGCCTGAATTCAAAAGAAAGTATCTTGAATGTCTTTGATCTATGACAAAAGGTCAGAAGTCTGAGATGCAGAAGATATTGCACATCACCCATGGGTCTGGGGATGGCAGAAATGTCAGTCAGGCTCCCGGCTATTTTGCAGCAAGAGCGATTTTATGTCTCCTGTGGTCCTAAATCCTCCAAATGCAGAGCACTTCCACTCTTTTGTCCTTTGGTTTCTTCAGACACCTGAAGGGTGACTCTAACTTGGCCTACTGACTGAAATGAGTTGTGAATAATTAACTCTTGACTTACGTGGTTATTTTAGATCAGACAGGCTTTGATATGTATTGGTTACTCTTTTTTTTTATTATTATTTTTTTTCCAAAGGTTGGAGAGTCAAATACCTTGGAGAGATTTTATTTCTCCTACACAATAAACATGAATATTTTGTCTCTCTGCATTGTTATATCCTAATTCCATTAGATCTGCAGATAAACCCACAGCCCTGACTGCCTCAGAGAAGGTTTTACTTTCTTCCTGCTGCTTGAAGCAGAAACCTATTTGCAAACAAACAGGGAGTTGTTAACCGTGTCCCGTTAGAAACGCCGCTCGGCGCAGTGAGGAGGCTCCTCCAATTTGTCTGTCTAAATGCAATTAAACGCTGCAAGACTCGCCATAACAAACTGCAGAATTGTCACTGTGATCTACTGGCAGAGACACCTCGAGTTATTGGGGGCAGTGCTCATTTCCTGCTGGCAGATAAGGGATCTGTGCTGCTGTCAGGTGTCAGCGGCTGTCGGCGCCGGGATGTGCGCGGGGTCCAGAGGCTGGGATGGGGTTGGGTGCTGCTGCTGCTGCTGCCTGGCTGTGCTGCTCCAGGGCTGCATTCACACCTGCAGCTGATGCCTTAAGTTTTATCTTTCATGTGTTTCAGGTTCTGTGCTGCCAAGGGGTGCAGTTCTGAGCTCACATTTGGTGTCACTCAGTTCTTCACGGAGCAGGGAGACAAAACAAATCCTTTTCCTGCTGCACACCAAGGACAACTTTCAGGCCCAAAAGCACAAACAAGGGTGGGCTGGAGGGAGGAACAAGAAGGATGGAGCCTCACAGCCTGGAGCTGGGATTGAACAATTAAACCCCAATATGCAAACGGATCAAAACTTATAAAAATGTGAGATCTCATGACCGGTCAGTCATTTTTGTGACCATTCTAAATCCACCTTGGGTGTAGCCCTGGTCAGGCCCTGTCCCGCCCAAGGTGTATCCTTAGAGGCCTTTGAATAAATACCTACTTTATTCTCTGGCTCTGTCCAGTCTCTGTTTCAGGTCAGCCTTCCCAAGGCATCACAGCTTTCCCAAAAACAACTTCAGGCTGTAACAGGTGGGGGTAGTTCTTCAGGGGGAAAATGGAATGGGAGCAGGAATTTAAAGGGGTGAAGTTTTGGCTTTGGCACAGCTCCGTTCCCTGGCCATGGTGAAGGAACGAGCTGTGGTTTTACCATTTGGGGTCTGTCTTCAGGAACTGGCAATCACAATGTCATTTTGTTTTCTCCACTCAAACTTGTGCTTTGTACAGAATATCTCCATTTCCACAGACCAGCACAACATTCAAATGGAGGGAGAGAAAAAAAAAAATCTCTTTTTTGTTGTTGAGTTAGCTGTAAACGCATCACAGGACAGTCCTTTCTTGTTGAGAACAGAAGCCTTCCTACCTGAATTTGGTCTCTCTCTAGCATTGAACTCTCACTTGTTTTACCTTTTTGCTTCTCATCCCTTTTTTGAAATGAGAAGAGCCCACCAGAGGCTGTTTTCAGCATTAATTACTTGGCATAATTTGAGCTACTGAGAAAACTCGTTGTAGTTCAGACACTTTATTTTGGGCTGCTCTCTCTCTTACTGATTGCTGTTGCTTTTTCTTCACACGCTAATTTAGTGAGGAAAACACACACCTTTTTTTTCTTTCTGTCCTCTGCCATCCAAAGCATCTGGAAGCAGCTGCCTCTGTGCCAGGCCATTAAAGAGGGAAAGTGGCTGTGCACTGCTGCACACGCACATTTCTTTCTGACACCTTTGGCTCTAGTGCTGTTGGAAGGCAATATTTTGGCTGCTGGAGCTGGTATTTACATCTAGAGCAGCACTGTCAGTTTGCTTCATGGCTTGGGGACGTGAGGCTGTCCATCCTCGGAGCCAGCAGGAGTGGTGGAGAGCCCTTCTGCTCCTGCCACTTGCAAAGGGATCATCCAGTGACTCATCCAGTCACAGAATCAAAATGTTTACGGTGTCTGTGCCTCGGCAAGGCCGTCTGCAGCGCCCCAAACACAAATCCATCACAGAGATTGTTGCAGAGCAGCCATGTGTATTAACTCTATTTATCAGATAATTAATTTTGGTAGCAGGGAGAAGGGATGACCATAATTTACAAAGCAGTTCAGGGCCACGTGGAGGGAAGAACAACTCTGTAGTATTGTGGGCTGCAAATGGGAATTTTAAACACACCTCCGTACCCCAGTGAATATACTAAATACAATAGGCAACCTTCTAACCAGAAAGTCATCTTTGTAACAGGGTAGTCCAGTTCATGTTTCTGGCAGGAAAGGAATAATTTCTTCCTGTATGTGTTTCTTCAGTAACAGATGGGGTTTGGATTTTTGCTGGGATTTTTGTTGGTGCTTTAGTATTGCATAAATCTCAAGAGGCACTATTACTGGTTCTCTGGCAGCAGTCATGTTTTAATATTTTTTAAACAATATGGTATTTATAGGCCAGCAGAAAGATCAGGACAATTTTAAGCCACAAATTCTGCTTAGACTAGGAGGTGTGGAAATAAACTGTCCCAGGCAGGGCCTGAACCCTATAAATGTATAATCAGCCAATAGCCCCACTGCTATTCCATGGATGCATTTTGTTGCTGAACACCCTGCCAGGGACTGCAAGATGACTTTGTCTTGGTTTTCCTGCCCTTTGCTAGGAGGGAAGGAGGAGCACACATCACATCACCTGTATCTCCTCAGATCACATGGAGTGCTTCTGCCTTCCACCCCTCAGCAGCCATGCTGAGGCAAGGAGAACTTTTTTTTTCTTTTTTCCTCTTTTTTTTCCTACTTTTCCCCCTCTTTTTTCCTCTTTTTTCTTTTAATTTTCTTTTTTTTTCCTCCTTTTTCTTTTTTCCATCTTCTTCCCCTCTTTTTCCCCTCTCTTTTTTTTTCTTTTTTTCCTCTTTTTTCTTTTTTTTCTTATTTTTTCCTATTTTTTTCCTCTTTTTTTTTTCTTTTTCTTTTCTCTTTTTTTCCTCTTTTTTTTTTTTTTTTTTTTTTTTTTCTTTTTTTTTTTTTTTTTTTTTTTTTTTTTTTTTTTTTTTTTTTTTTTTTTTTTTTTTTTTTTTTTTTTTTTTTTTTTTGCTCCCCCTTTTTTTCCCTCAGTGTTTTCAGACTGGGCACTTCCATTTGACAAAAAACAAAAAAAACATGCAAAATTTCACCAATGTCTTTTCATAATTGGGGTGACCTCTTTTTTCAATAGCTCAACAGAGAGCAGGTAACGTCTTTTAAAATCTATTCTCCTTCCCTGCAGTTTCCCTCCCATTTTCTACAGTTCCTAGCTGGAGGGTAGAGAACCAAACTGAGCATTCAGTTTTATTTTCCAGTTCAGCATCCCCTGCACTCCTGCAAGCAAAGTGCGGGTCACACTCCAAACATCAGATAAATGGCTCCTTTTACCTCATCTCGAGTGAAACACTCCTGCTCGCTTTTTTTTTTCTGCTGTTACAACGTGTTTGCTGTTGTTCCATTTGCAATATTTGTTGCAAGTTCTGCTCTGATGCCCCCCACGATCCTCTTGGCAATGTCTGCGAGTGGTGCTGTAATAGCACAAGAGGGAAACCAGCAAAATTTCCTTTACTGCTGCAGGACCCTCTGCAGAAATGCCAATTCCTTCATGACGTGGTGCACTGTTGGTTTGCCTTTTATTTTACCTTGAGTGGTTGCACTGACTGTTGTCAGTGAGCGAGTGAAAGAAATCAAAGAAAGAAAGAAATCAAAGTTTACACCAGTTGGTGATTTAGAAAGTTTGGCTGCGTCCTGGGAAGTGAGACACTCCTACAAAATCATATCAGAATTTGAGCTGGTTAAAAATGTGAGGTCTCAGGGTTTTTCAGAATACTTTATATTCTGTTTTTCAACTTTGTAGTCATTTTTTACAAGTGGTGGTTGCAAAAGATTGGCTTGCAACAGGTTTAGCTTGTTTCCAGAGCCACTTAATCTCAGATTATCTAATACAAAAGATTAATTTTCTCAGCTTTCAGTTTCTCCTGGTACCCTACCTCCAAACTTTCTGCAAGGAATGCAGATTTTAGGGTGTAATACTGTCATGATGAATGCATGCATAATGTATTAAACCTATTCCTAAGCAAATACTGGCTGATATTTACCAACATTTGCTTTGTATCCAAGCCAGTCTTTTCAGCTCAATTTGTATTGATCTTTCAGCCTGATTTCCACCTTTCCCCATCAGGTTTTTTTGAACCACTGACCTTTATTTTGTCCTCTGGAGCTGTAAGAATGACTGAAGTGATGCTATTAGCTTGCTCTTTAGGAAGCTGATGTTGAGAGTGGCAGCTTTTACTTCAGGCTCACAGAAGCCTACAAGTGTGTAACCGATATCCTCATATTAGTTCAATCTCTCAGGTCAATTCTAAAATGAAGGAGCAGTTAAACCAAACACTTTTTCACCCCTGAAATGAGAAGAGTGTACAAGAGAAGCCTGTAGGTAGAGCAGACATCTCTGCTGCATTTTAGGTGTTCTTATTTCAAATGACATGGAAGCACCAGGTTTATACTCAGGTAGGGAGCACACAGGTTAAAATTTGATGTGATTGAACACTGTCCCACTCGTGGGGTTGTCAGGAATTTTTGGCTGCACCCTGCAGAATGAGAAGGATCTTCCTGACAGGATAGCCCCTAAATCCCAAGGCTGTATTCCCTGCCTTGGAGGTGGGATCCTCTGATGTTGGCACACATCTCCCAGTTTGGCACTGGTGGCTTTAAGGACTGTATGAAATATTGATGTGCCCTGCAAATGGCACTGCCTGGTGGTTACTCTTGGACCCCCGTTGTGGTACAAGGCTTGAATCAGAATTACATGGAGGCTGAATCACAACCTGTGAAACAAGCTCCTCAAAACAATCCCACCTTGTTCAAAGAATGTGGTCCTTCAGTTTGAGGATGGTGGAATTCTGTTTGTTTCCAGAGGGACTGTGCTTTTGTCTGGATTGGCTGCATCAGGAGAGAGACGAATGCTCGGCAGTGTTTTGTGAGAACATAAAAACCACACCTCGGTTGGCATATTCTATATCCTTTGATCTACTCCAGGGGAAAGAGCAGGTCACAAAAGCCATCCTGCTGGTTTTGAACTGAGTCTCCCACCATTTAGTTATCAGTTAACTGATGAAGAACCATGCTCTGCAAGCATTATTTTGGTGGGGTTTTTTTATGAAGGGATAATTACCTTTTACTCCTGGGAGTAAAATGTTGAGCATGTCACACGTTATGTTCAGTGCTTTAGAGGACTGGCTCTAAAGGTGGCATAAATATATATTAAGGTTCATTTTAGGTGTAAAAACCCATGGAGAAAGGCTAAAATTCATGACACTGAGATGATAATCTCAGCCCCACAACTCTCCTTCAGCACCTGCCTAATTTTTACATCTTCTGAGGAAACTGGACGCAGGGTCACACCTACAGACATATATGTGGGTACATAAAGATACAGAAAGATGCAAACCAGAATCTCACTGGATGTGTCACTCCATTGGTAAATGTTTTATTGTTTCAAATCCAGCTCTTGGACTTTGGCTCTTGCCTCAGCCTTCCTAAGCCCCATCTAAAATAATCTGGTTTTGTGGTAGTGCTTTGAGATAAATTTCTGAGTTGTGTTTTTGTTTTCTCCTTGGAAGATAATATAGTAATAACAGTAACAACAACAACAATAATAGTAACAACTATTATTATTACTATTATTATTGCTATTATTTTATTTTTATTTTATTTTTCATGCTATGAATTATTTCCTGCCAATCCTGAGGTGTTTTCTTCTTTGGAGCCCTGCAAGATTGATGGGCTTGTTGTCATTTGAGACTAATGCACAACTGCCAGCGCCACTTGCTCTCTCAGGGATGAAGAGACCTTTAATAATGAAAAATGGTTAATAACAACAGCTTTTCATGTCTACTATCTGGAATTAAAAATCTCATGAAAGCTTTTACATGCTCTCAAATTGTGGTCTCTTAGTGCCTTTGTACTTTTACGTGCTAGAAATCTACCAGGTACCCCCTTCATGCCTGCTGAACTCACAATGGGCTGATGTGGGAATGAAACTACAAACTAGAGCTCCTCCAGCACTTGCTTGAAGATTAATTTTCATTTATATTACTCGGTGATTCTAATCTTTGTTTCAATTATAGCAACACGTTGATAATGTGATATCTGGGCGTGGATATTAACCAAAATTTGTGTACCTGTAAATTTGATAGGTAGATCTACCTCTTTAATCTGAGGCAGAAATATTTCCGTGGGTATTAGTGGTGTATAAAAATGTATTTCTGCAGAATTTGCATTGCCAGTTAGCCAGGAGAAGTTCTCCAGGTAGCCAGGAGAAGTTCCCTGGTGCCTCTGTCAGTGCAGTGGACCAGTATGACCAGAGCTGCAAGGTCAGATGTTTCTGGATTCACCCTTGGATCTGTTGGAGGGCTGAGGTGGAGCATCCAGCTAGATTAACAGATGGAAACAGATCCCCTCTTTTCCAGGGTGAGAATTCATTCCACTAAGCCCCACAGAGTCCATGATACCTACCCTAAAAATAAACCCCTGGTGTACAGGAAGTTTAGTGCAAAATCACTTTATGGTATTTTTCAAGAGAGCACCAATATATACCTCTGGTAGTAAGTTAAAGGAGATATTTAGTTGAAGCAAAAGAGAAAATCACCACAGTTAACCTTAAACACACTGAACCTTTTTCACGTTGAAGTATTAGTGTGGATTAAACACTCCAAGGAGTCTGCAGACATTTGGATGACATTCACAACTTCCTTGGGAGTTTCCTGTCTGCACTGGAGACGTGCCCAATGAGTGCCAATTAAATATTTACACCACCACAAGCTACTGCATGGATACAGTGCTCACCACTAACATCTCAGAATTTGTCTGCAAGTGCTCCATTCTCTCCACGGTTATTTGCTAATTCAGACATAAGCACAAAAAAAAAAAATGGTGAGCAGAACAAATGGTATTTCAGACTACTAACAGTTGGAGGAGGACTGAGGACGTTCATTCACTGATTGTGTCAGTGTAGGATGTGAATTTAGGCAGCCACCAGTGTCTCACCAGTCATGTTCAAACAAAAATAAGGCAAGGTGTAAAAAGTGACTTTTAAAGCTATTAAGTGATGTGTTCTTTCATGCTTTCTTCTCACTTTGGATTCGTAGTTAATGCAGTTGTAGTGAAAAGGATCTTTCTTTTAAGTTGCAGTGATTCTCGTGCTTAAAGGGTACAGCTTCATGAAACACAGCTTCTCTTTGAAATGTCTCTTGTCAAAACTAAACATTCGGAAATTTTCAAACAAACGTCGGATGAACTCGCCGTAATTGGCACCAGTGTGTTGAATATAAAATGCATTGCTCTTGTAGGATTTGTTTCACTTCAGCCCAATATCTGGAAATGAGTGTATTCTGCACACTGAAAATGTTTGGTGGCAGGAAAAGTGATGAATGAACATGATAGGTGGCAATAATTAAAATGAGTAAGTAAGTGTGCATTCATTCTTCTACTGTGTAAACTTTTCTCAGGTCGAATAGAATCAATTTGCATATATTTGGCTGAGCACTGATAAGTTTCGAGGTTTTGTCATGTATTATTGCCGGTTTAATAATGAATGTATTTATTAATGTATTTAAGCAGCTGTTAGTACCTCTGGTTCTATGGGCTGGGTAAGAACTGCTCCATGGTGGGAGAGCTCAGGTCCATCTGCAGTGCCCAGACAAATGCACCTTTAGGTGGGTATGGAAAGAGAGCTAGAGGAATAGGATGTGGCTAAGAAAAGGCTAAAAGAATCATAAAACAATCATAGTGGTAAGAAAAGCAAAATAAATCAAACTAACACATAGGGAAAAGAAGACATAGCGCCCTAGAGGCAGGGACATAAGAACTGAAATTAAATTAAATTGCTATAAAGTATTACACCTGGAATACCCCTACCTACTGGGCCAAAAAAATAGAAATGAGGTTTCAAGGAAGACCAGTATTGGTATGGAAAAAAAGAATCAGAAAGAAAAACACATTGTCCTGAAAAGGAAACCTGTGGCATGAACACCTTCAAATATCTCCCCTGTTGTAACTCAGGGGTGAGACCATCTGTCCCTTCAGAATGCAGAGTTGGCTGGTTTTTTTTTGTCTGAGAGGGGATGGAGGGAAATACCTGGAAGCAGTGTAGTAAATACAGTGAGGAATGAATGAAAATTTCCTCTGTTGAGTAAAGGACTCAGTCTTTTTGCAGGGGTGGGGAGGGGTTTAGGATTTTTTGGTGTGTGGGGGGATTTTTTGTGGTATTGGAAAGTTGCAATCCTGGCTGCTGTGCATTTGGAGGCTTTAGTCCAGCTGATGTGGGGAAGGCAGAGCAGATATTCCCATTCTGCCCCCTCTGCTTCTTGTTGAGCATTTTTGTTGCTGAGCTGTTGCTGTGCTGCTGGGGTGAAATCTGTGCTGTGCCCGGGGTGTGGAAAGGCACCTCAGGAGAACTGGGCTCCCTGTGAGAGCCAGCCACACTAAACTCAATGAATTTCACACTCCTCTGCAGTTCATCACTTGGGCCTCTCAGAATAATACAAATTATGTGCTGTCACATTAAAAAACCTCCTCCTGACAGTACTGTTTAGAAATATGTCAGCTGCTGACATCAATGTTTGAAGTCTTTGGTTGGGAAACCTGCCTTTACCTGGTCCTTTTCTTCCTAGAAGACAATATCAAAGCTGCCATCTTACCCTCCTGCTCATTTCCTTCCTTAAATGATGAGTTAAACTACATTCTTCTTCCTTGCATCTGGCTGTTTAAGTCAACCTCTACCTGTTCTTCCTACACAGAGCCAGCACCACAAAAATGCCTCCTGACTAGGTGTGTGTACATTAACAGTTCAGTTTCCTAGATAAACCGATCTCTAAAAAGCAATAAAATCTGCTGCTTGTACAGCTTCTGAATATTTAGTTTAAAAAAATGTGCGACAAGGATCTGGTGTTTAAAAGCTCCTGGGAGTTTTATTTAATTAAAAAAAAAAAAAAAAAAAAAAAAAAAAAAAAAAAGGGG
>VXBN01012774.1:861423-888771 GCA_013397395.1 Sinosuthora webbiana
GAGAGAGAGTAGTTTTTGGGGAAAAAAACTGCAATGGAAGAGTGACACAGCATTTCTACTCCTGGGATGAATTCTGGGTCTCTTTTGCTGAAGTTGGTCACAAAATCAGTTTATGCAGCTCAAAGGCAGACCTGTCCTTTCCTGCACATCCATCAGGAGCAGGGCAGAAATGCTTCTCACACTCAAATCGCTCCAAACAAGCGTGCATGGAGCAGACTGGATTACAGGGATATTAGGAAGGGCAATCAATTTAACACTGATGTTGTAAGAGCATCAGTATCGTAGGGTTTTTTCCTCTTTGGGGTGTATTTCAACCCAGAATTTGAGTTTCTGGGGTTTAAATTTGTGAGGTTTCTCAGGCTGCCTGGAAATCACTAACCTGATGGAAGCTCAAAACAAAGAGCAACTTCGATATTTTCTTTCCCAGTGTTTTGAAATGAGGTTGTTTGTTCCCTCTTTACAATCCTGGGCGATTTAGAGGGCTGGGGAGAGGCAGATAGACAGCAGAATAATTAGTTCGCGGTGCATAAAGCATCCACACGGTGAAAGGAGGCAAATGAGCGCCTCAGGGAGGATGTGGGATGCACCTGAATTAGCCTGGGTGCCCGACGTGAATGACAAAGCTGACCCCAGGCTGGCACAGGGACATTAAACACCCATCCTCACGGAGAGCTCAGGTAGTCACACCGCAGTTTGCGCCACTAAATCACCCGCTAAATGAGAAGCAAGCAGGTGAGCAGGATTTACACAGCCCTGCTATGTCATCCTTTTACACGAATAGGCACTTAGGACGTTTGCTGCGGTTATGTCTTGCTCCCCCGGGAGGCTGGAATCATTTTTTTGTGGGGGTAGTTTAGTTCAGCTCCGAGGAGGTTTGTCTGTGCCTTTGTTTTATGGCACAGCAAACGCTGCTGATCTCCCTCAGCCTGTCTTGGCTTGCGAGCACTTGCTGGGGAACTGCGTGATACCTCTGTTTCCCCAGCAACTCCATTCATTCATTTAAATCTTTCTTATAAAGTAACTTTTGCTGTCTACCTTAGGATAGAGCGTTGTAAGGGAATTACAAAATCGATATACAAAACAAACACAAACTGCATTTAGAGAGACCGCTGCCAAAACAATGTGTGTTTGTGTTCCTTATCTAAGAAAGATTTATTTTTTTTTGCGTTGTTCGCTTTTATTTTCCCTACACACTATTTCTTTATCCATCATATCAAACGTAGGAAAGGATGCTGAAGCTACTGAGGTGTGAGTTTATGCATAAATGTGATGGAATTGTGTTATTTCCTCCACCCAGCTATGACTTAAAATGTAGATCCCAGTTTTTGTAGTATATAAACTGCATGGTGCATTTATATGGATATTTTGGAAGTGCAGAGAATATTTTGAAGAGGGGAATTGTGTATGGATTCTGTATGGATGGACACAGTGCTGGGAGGAGATGCAGTCCCATCCAGCCAGGATGATTTACCCACCCAATCATTACATTAGAATTAGGAACATCCAAATCTATTGTGTTAGTGATTAACCAGAGGATAAATATTTCGATTCAGTGGTATTTGGTGGATGCACAGCTAAGTGCTCTGCCTTTGGCTCTGGTTTAGAAAACATTGGCATGGAGATGAGAGCAGTTTCCCCACAGTGATGAACTCCCACTGCCTGCCCAGTTTGATTCCTTAGCACTCTAAATAAAACTCCCAGGACGCTGGCAGAGTCTTGATATTTCTTTGGAACTCAGGAAAACATGAAAAATAACGGGCACTAGCTTTTAATCTGTTGGAACAAACCCTTAAAAATCAAATCCTTTTGCTTTCCAGACTGTGACAAAGCCTCTTGGGTTGCAAGAGCTTTTCCAATCCATACCTTAATGGTGGCTCAACCAGAACCAGGCTTTGAAGGTGTGTCTGATGCCTTCTCACGCTGAGCAGAGCCCAGGCTTTGTGTTCTCCATGTTTTCTTCCCAAAATAACTGGGGAGCAATGGTTGAGGTGCAGCCATCTGCCCCAGGGCAAGTGGAGTTTTCAAACATTCCCAGCGTCAGCTACTTCTGCTCAGCTTTGTTCAGGCACTTCCAAGGAGGGCGGTGAGGGCCGGGCTGAGCTGCTCTCCCTGGCAGGGAAATCTGGATTCTGTTGTCTCTGCAGCCCCTCTCTGCTTCTAAAGGATGAAAATTAAACTTGCAGGAGAGTATCAATCCTGGGAAAGTTGTGCACAGTCCTGTTGCCCGTGGTCTGCACAGGGGCCAATTTCACCCTGCCTTTCTTCGTAGCCCAAGGCTGTCAGCTCCTTGCTTTCCCTGAGCCACGAGGATTCAAAGGAAAAGCAAGATAAAGAAAAACTGCTTTGATTTTTTTTTTTTTTTTGCTACCACCACCAAACAGCATATAATTAGCCTTTCTTTTACATATTAAAGCTAGCCTGATGATGCAATATCCATTATAACTCTAAAAGCTTAATCTTAAACAGAGAAAAAAAAAAAAAAAAANAAAAAAAAAAAAAAAAAAAGAAAGAAAAGAAAAAACCCCAGAGGAGGATCATATGCCTGGAAATTAGCATAGGGTTTTTTCCTCTTTAGAGGAATGCCTGAGTGCATGGATGCCGAGGGGATGTGACTCACACAGAATGAGAACAAGTTGTTCCTCAGCCTCTTGATACAGTGCCTGGGATCTCAAATCAAGTCCAAGCCCTGATTTGAAACTCCCTTGGAGGACCAATTATTAATTGGATGTGAACTACTTTTAATGAAGGAAGGACACCTCTTTTGGCGTTGTATTTAGGTGAAAAAATGAAAAAGTGGTTTTATATGAGTAGTAACAATCCAGGGCACGCAGCCATAATCCAGCAGAGAAGTTTCCTGACTGCAGGATTCAGAGCTGAACCACGGCATGAGGAGGATCCAGGCTGCATGTGGCATCTCACACAGGGCTCAGCACATCAGTCCTGTGATGCTGCTGCTGGGATTTTTTACAGAACACTTCCCCCTCAGGACAGGAGTGTTTTGCCACGTGTATTCCCAGGAAAGACCAGATCCACCTGGTGATTCCTCCGTTCAGTGCATGTGGAGAATGAATAACTGACCGGCCCTCAATTCCCCTTTCATCAGACCCAATTTTCCCCCACGCTGGCTGTGCTGTCCGTTTCACCTCTGCATGAGCTCGTTAACCTCCCTCATTAGTGCAGTGTGGAGGTCTTGGCACCATCCCGCTGGGGAATGGGGTCATGCATTTGTGACTCACTCCTGTGCAGCTGCTCTATTTAGTGGCTTTAACTATACCGTGTTCTGGGTTGGTTTTGCCTCAGTGCCAAGGCAGAAGCTTTTAGGAGACGCCTCCTTGCATCCTGCGCTGTTCCTTGGCAGGCAGAGCACTGGCCACCAGCAGCTGTAAATGGCATAGAAAGTTTGTCAAATGACTCTTGGTTAATTGTTACTCTTTCTTAGAAAGCAGATTTTGCTGTGGGTTTTTTTTTATTATTATTATTTCTTTTTTCTTCTTCCCTCTTATTAACCAGCCAAAAAATGACTTAGAAAAAATAACATTTAGAACGTCTCTTTGCCGGGCATAATAAGAAGCAATTTGAATTAAAGCACTGCTTGGAAAAAAGGGGAAAAAAAACCCACAACTTGGCCTTTGCTTTGTACTTTATACTTTTTTTTTTTTTTTTTTTTCAGAAATGATAAACTAAGTACCTGGCTATTTAAATAATCTTTCATTCCAATAGCTAAGTCACTACCACGGCCTCATTATTTAACATTGAGGGGAGTGTTTTGCTGTGCAAAATCTCACTGCTCTTCTTACCCCTTGTTGTTCTATCTGAAAACCCTCTCACCAGTTGATTTTCTGTCTTTGCTTTCATGATTTAGCAAGTTTAATATTCTGCCCTATGCTTTCTGTGCCCTGGGTGTTCTCACAGAGTTGTTCTAAAGTAGCTAAGCAAGGCTACATTAATAATTTGCTTCTCAGTAATTTTCCTGCAAGCACAAAGCTCTAAAACAATTATTTTTCAGCTGAAGGTCTTGGAAACTTCATTTGATTATCCAACAAGCAAAGAGCTGGTCTCAGGGTTGACTTGACATGCACCTTGTTCTCCCTATTCTCTGCAAGTTTTTGTAGCCACAAACTCACAGCTGCACCTGAACACCTTTCAGTGTGTATTACACAGCACAGTTTATATCTGGTGTGTGTTTTCCTTCTCACCTGCTCCTCCTTGGAAAGGGAAGTGTGAGCTGCAGCGTTCCCAGATGGGTTTTTTGACTCACACAACAGGAACATTCCCCTGAGTTTGTTCCACTCAAGTGAATGATTTTGAAAAGGAGATGTTGAAGGGTCTGTAATTCCTGTGCCAAACTGAAGAAGTTCAGCATCCCCCTGTGTGGGCCCAATATTCCTTAGAAATTTTACCTTTTTTTCCCCCCAAACAATGAAATCCTCAAACACAGGTTGTAATCCACAGACACCTTGGCCTCAGGTGGGCTGGAGGAATGGGATGTGTCAGGGCAGAGCAGTGCTGGGGTGTTGCTGCCTGCTGGGTGGGCTCTCCAAGGCCCCACAGCTGTGCCAGGGAACCATTCTACTTTATTTATTCTGGTTGTTTGGATAAGACATTCATAGGACCATACTGATAAAGGTATTTGCCTTCCAGTCTAATTAGGCTGGTGGGCACTGGCTGCTACATCTTCACACCCTGAGGTGGGTGGTCAGCTGGGGCTCAAGAAGGAGTTGGAATCTTTTGGGAACCTGTTGGTGTTAGAAAACAGAAGATTGACCTGATTTACTTACAGTGGAAGCCAAAGGGTTTATTGGAGCTTTCAGGCTGGGTTTTTCTCTGAGCAGATCTTGCTGCCCAGGACCTTTGCACCACGTGCAGACCTGACAAGGTCTGAACTGAACTCATCATCTGCACCACTGAGGGGGACAGGGAGCAACCCTTGTGCGTGCTGACACTTGTAGCCTTGGATTTCTCGAGTCTGTAATACCATGGAACTCTTCTCCAGACAGCAGGACCCCCGAATCCTATTTCATTTTGGTCACAAAGGAAATTGGTCCAACCAATTTCGTTATTTCCTCACTGAGAGTCAAATAGACCTCATATTAATTGTGCCAGAGCTTCAAATTTTCCTTTTTTACTATATGCTGTATCATTCTTTCATGCCAGTTATTCTTTGTTTGGTCTGCCTCACTGCAGGAATTTATTAAGAATCCTTATAGCCCAGATTTAGACATGCTTAGGCATGATGATTTTTCATTTATTGTTATAGAATGAACATTGCAGAGCAAGCAGGAGGCTAACCATTTAACACCAAGTGTCTTATTAATCAGCTTTTGTTTATTTAATTTAATAAGCAGCTTTTGATAGCTGTGAGAGTCTGGTTGTGTATTTAATTAGATCAGCACTTACTGCTCGGGTCTTTGGAACATCTGACTTCAGCTTTCCTGATGCTTTGCTACTGTATAATGGCCTTTGGATCTCAACAAGTTTATTTCTTCTTTTTTTTTTTTTTTTTTCTTTTTCATTTGAAAATGCAAGAAGTATTTTCTCAGAAAGACAATTTCAGCTCATTCCTGATTTGGGTGGTTATGTGTGGGTAAAAAAAAAAGCCAGGGAGCCACTTGCCTTTTGGCATTAAATACAGAGAAGCAAGTGCTGGAAATTCCTGTCTTTAAAGCCTGTCTGGTCCATTGGGAAGATGTGGAACCTTCTTGCCATCCTCCTCTCCTGTTGACTAAGTCCCAAACTACTTCAACACCACGACTGTGTGAGGTGGGGGCCAGAATCCCTCTCTGAGACCACCCTCTCACAGTCCTCTGATCATATCTGCTCTGGGTTTTCTCACACAATTGGTTTTAGAGCCATTTAAAACACTTCCCAACACACACAGTGCTGCATTCCTGTACCTGGCACCTCAAACCTTGTCTCCTTATGGATCTGGGGTCCAGCAGATGATTGTCACTCTGTGCTCCCCAAAATTCCCCAGGACAGAAATCAGACCTGCGGAGTAACAGGGCTCTGGGAAACCTTCCTTTACTTTCATTTGCATTTCATGTAATCACTGCTTATTTATTAAGTAATTAATCTGGTTTTATTTTTCTGAACTAGAAGAATGCCATATGGTTTTTTGTCTTCCATTAGTTCAATCATGTCACATTAACAGGATGGGTTTGCCTGTGCAGCCTGGAGTTCCAAGAGGCCTTGGGCAGTTTTTCCATGGATCCCGTAGCTGAAGCTGAACCTGACTGTATTTAGCAAAAACTCAAGGATTCTCCTTAATAGCCAGTGCAACAGGATTCAGGAGGATCTTAATAAATTGAGGACAAAGTGTTGCTGAAATAAATAAACATACATGTGAGTTCCGTGATATTCTTTTTCAAGCAAAAAAACCCAAAAAAAAACCCAAAAAACAAAAACCAGAACAAAACAAAAAAAACCTCTTCTATTACTCACAATAATCATATTTTTGCAGTTTTGCAGCACTATATTGACATGGAGACCATGTATTAGATTGGCTACGTATATATATGGATGTGCCTAATGTTATTCTCAGTGCTGTGGGCTACAATACTTTGCTATGAAAGAATATTCAGGATTAAGTCTCTTAACTTCACAACTCCTCTAAGCATAAATTACTTAAATACTGCGGGGGCTGGGAGGGGAGTTTCAGAAAAGCAGAGAGTTGTAATTGTCTTGGTGAAATATATATTGACAACATTAGTGTTAACTATTTGAGAAACCCTTTGGGACAAAAAATAAAAATACTGTTTTCTGTAACCGTCAGATCCTAAAGCACTCTGAGGAATACAGGGATGGACAGGACTGCAGAGTGGCCCCTGTCCTTGGCCCCCAGCACTGCAGCCTCCTACAAGTAGCCCCTATTGCACTACTCTGACACCTAAACAAGAAGATTAATGAAGGACAGCTATCCAGTGCTAAAAAGCCCAAGAAAACCCAGCCCAAAACAATAATAACAACAACAATAAAACCCCCGAACACAATTTGTTTCATTTTCTATTAAAGCTACCTAACACCCAAAATTCTGTGCTTGGCAGAAAGCCAGGGGCAAGGTTCGATTCATTTTTCAAAAACATGGGTATATAAGTAATTAACAAAGCGGGTTTTTTAACAAAGCAGGTTTTTTAACCCAATTTAAAAGAAAAAAGGAGGAGAGTTTTGAAGCACATAATCCAGCTTCTCTTTCAGTTTATTGCCATGCTTTCATTGGATTTTAGGGGCTGTTGAGTAGTTCAGTTTGGTCATTAGGATCCTAATTCTCTTAGGTACTTATTAAGCACTGAATTGCCTGCTTCTGCCATTTCTTAGTAACATGTTGTCCTGGAATGAAAAGGGGGAGAGTACAGATTGACATCTGAGTTATTCTTCCCATTGTGTTGTCTGGAAGAACAGTAAAATCAGCATTTTACAATATTTTCCTCTCTCTGCCCTATAATCAGCACGTAAGACCCTTTAACAGTGATGGAGATGCCTCAACTAAATGGGAAAACTGAAGTTGCTACTCCCCTGACTTTTTCACCCTTCCAGGAGCAGGCATCCATAACTGATTCTTGGTACTCAGTTTCCCTCTATTTCCAGATATCCAAAGGAAAAGACCACTGTGCTCAGGAGCAATGGAATGTTCCTTTTCCAAATGGGATCTGAAACAAAGACCTTAAACACAGTTGTAGGAGCCTCAGCTCTTCACTGTGAGTGGAAGGGGCTGTTGTGTGGAAGCAGCCATGGAAACTCGTTTTCCTCTGTCCATCAGCTCCAAGAATGGGCCATCTCTCACCTGCTATGCCCACAGAGCCTTTGTGGGCATCCAAAACCCATTTCTGCTGCAAATAATGTCAAAAGGTCCGTAGGTTAATTATCTCTGAAGCATTACACCTCCTTGGGGAGGCATAAGGACAAAACCAAATGCTGCTGTGTGCATTAGGCACAGCAAGTGCAGCAATCATGTTTTCAGCACAGAAAATGCCAAATTGGGAAGATATCCCACTGCAGAGCCTTGGGAACCTTGGCTTTCCCCAGAAAAAAAACCCAAGTGGCCATCTGCAAATGAACCTGAGATGGCTCCGTGTTCTAGTGGAAGAGCTGTTAGGCAGGAGTGTCAACAAGGGCTCTTTGACAGGAAAAAAAAAAAAAATCCTGGATAAAAAGATGTCAAAAATAGTCCCTGGGGAGGGGAGGCGATCAAAAGGTCACGTTGGATGAGGAATCAGCTTTGTGCAGCAAAAGGTGACACCAAGCTCCCTGCATGGGATAACAGGCAGGAAATGATCCTGAAAAGAGCTGGGATTTGTTATCCCTTCGTGACCTGAAGTGGTGTTGGCATGAAGGAGCTATTAAAGGGCGGTGGAGGCAGAGGAAAGAGACTTCTTTTAAGTGAGAAATGAGTAATTTGAGGAATGAGTTGCTTTTATTTTATTTTTTTTTTTCCTTATTTAATTGCTTTTCTCTCTCTCTCTATTAGTTAGATACCAGCTCTGAAAAATGTGCTCTTTGGGCTTCTGGGAATTCGTCAGCAGTATTTCAAGTTTGTTTGTCTATTGTTTTTATAGACTTATCAGCAAAAAAATCATGGGAGAGGGAAAATCAGAAAATCTCTAATTGTGTGTGAATCATCAGTTCATTTCCATGGGTATTTCACAATCTTATTTCCACAACATTAAATGCATGTATGTGCTTTATTTTTCATTGTGTTTATTTATTGGAAAGCTGTGTTATCAATAGAAAAGTGCTTTTCCAAATGCAGTCTTGCTGGAATTGTAATGTCATGTCTCCGGCACTCTCAATTCTGCCAGTGAGAGTATTTGTTGCTGCCATTTACAAAAATTAAGTCACAGTTTACTGTTTCCTGCCTTATTTCTGCCCTGGGCTTTTTTCCCAGATCTGTAGGGAGCTCCTGTGAGAGCTTTGCCTGTCCTCTGCACCTTGGGAGCCCATCCCTGTTGCTGAACAGTGTAAAACCCTCAAATTGCCTCTGGTGATACCCCCAAACTCACACCTCAGGGCACACCAAGGCCTGACCCAGGCCTCATCCTTCCCATCCTACATCTCCTTTATTTATCTTACTCTTTAAAAACATTTTATTCCCTTACACCTTGCTGTTGTTTCTCCCTTTTTCACATCTCTTCCTGCCCTCTCAAAGGCAAACCCTCATGTCTCACCCACCCTGGCTCTCCCTCTGTCCCAGTGGTTGCTATCCCAGGTTGCTCATCTCCTTTTTTCCTGGCACTCCAGTTTCTTTCCAGGGCAGTGCCTGGCAAACAGGTTTACACCAATTCTCCCAAACCAGACAAAATGAATGTGCAGTTATTTTTGTTCCTAGCAGCTTATTTCAGTTTACACGAAAACTGCTCTTACACTCTGCCGTGGTGAAGCAGCACAGAAAGGAACTTTTTTTTTTTTATCATGTTGAAGAAGACACCCAAGGTGTTTTGCTGCCTGATCCCTGCTGGTTTTTGGATACAGAGATGTGGGAGGTTGTGGACAGGATCTGAGGGCTGTGTTTCAACCCACAGTCTCTCCATTATCCGCTGCTTCTGCCCCCAGGTTGTTTTCAGGTGAAAGAGGCACTTCCCTTCCGCCCCAACCATCTGCTCTGGTCTCACCACACTTTTTCTCTTCTGTCTCTGAATGGGGTTTGCACTGTTTAGACCTTTTCCTTCTGAGTGGACAGAATTTGTAAACGATGAATTTTCAGCTCGGTTTTCTCACAATTTCCCTCTTTTAGGAAGAGCATGGAATCAGCAGAGCAGTCCCTCATGGATGTTAATTGGGTCACCCTCCTCAGCACCTCTCCTGACCCGTCTTTTCCACCTCAATTTGTGTGCCTGAGCTGGGCTGGCTTCCTCAGTATCTGTGCAAACATTACAACATTTTATGAAAATAGCAGTGAATAATTCTGTTAGTTCCTCCTGACTGGGGTTTCATTGCCTGTATTTTAAGCGTAGCTCATTAAGGCTGTAGTTATTTTTATTATTTTTTTTAGCTCTTATCGTTTAGTTTTCAGCTCAGATACCATCTAATGTTTATTTTTTTTTTTAACTTTGGTGTCCTACTGCTCTAATAGAGTCGTCCTGAGTTTCTAGAAACTACTGAGAGCTTGACTCTGTCAAGAACAAGGTTCTTATCCTTTTCATCTGCCTGATTTTCCTGTTATTTATGACTGTCAGTGGAACACAATGCCTTTATTTATAGTGATAAAACATTCACTTGTACCCCCCAACTCAGCTTTGGTTTTTCTGCTGCTCGAGAAGGTGATGGTTGTTTCTCACATCCCTCGGTCTGATGTAGAGGACAACCATTGTTTTGTCTTTAATTCTGATTGTGAGGAAAATATAGAAGGCACCTCTAGGGCAGGTGCTGGTTTGGAGAGGGATGGACCACCTCACCCCAGCCAGGCTTGCAGAACCTCATGAACAGTCTGGATGCCTCCATCAGCACTAAACACTCACTGCTTCACTGATCTGGTCTGCTGATCTTACTGCATGGAGGGGTTTAAAATAGGTATCATTGCCTTCAGCTTAATTAATTAAATTTTCTAATTGTATTCTCTTTTTTACTGCTGTAGGAGGTGATAACTGGTGACTTAATGGGGATAATTCAAGAAAAAAGAATCGTCTTGTTCTTATTGCTGGGTTGTGGAGTTTGTTTGTTTGTTTAAGGTTTTCCTCATTATAATACCTAAACACTTAATTGTTTAGGACTGTGGGAAAGTTTCTGCCAAATGCAGCACAGGAGAGATGCTGAGAATCCTGGGTGAAGTGGGTCAGGCCTGGCTTCCTAACAGCCCTGCAGCTGCTGATGCTGGACTTCAGTCCATGCTGGGAACCCAAACATATTCACAGTCCTTTTAGGATTAAATTGCAGCACGAGGACCACTGGTCTTGTTAGCCTGATCCCAGTTTGTGATTACTTCACTGTTCCTCTGAAATGGATGTTGGACAGGAGAAAACAGGCCCATCAGGTGTGTTATGATCACAGGGCGTGCACCACAAACCAAACTTTGTAGTTTGCTCAGCAGATCAAAATACAACAGAAAGATCCATTTGAAGATCATCATGTCTCTAAGTATGACCCCATTTCCCCGAGATGTTCCATGAATGATAATTGCTATTTTGGGAATGGCCCATTGAGGGTTTGTGGAGATTTGGCAGTGACTGGAGCCAAGGGGCTTCAGGGCTTTCCTACAGTGGGCAAGTTAACTGGTGTAATTACACCTGTGCAATTACACACCTCTAATTGAACCAGCATAAATGCCCCATGGCTCCCAGAATGGGGGTTCCTTTCTTTTTGTCCATTGTGGTTCCATGGTGACACGTTTTGGGGAAAAGGCAGCACACTGAGGCAGGGATGATGTCCCCTACCAGAGTGGTGGAGCTCAGGCTGTGCCAGGGGTTTTCCATCCTCTGCTGTCCCCACAGCCACGTGGATTTATGTCCCAGCACCATGGTAAAAGGGCTGTGTTGCACGGCCCAGTGGGATTATTTTGTCCACAGGCTGTGCTCCAGCCAGCTCTGTTATCCCTCTATTCTGCAGGGTGGCAGGAAGGAGCTCTCTAGCTTTTCTTTTTTTGTCTTTTTTTGGTAGCACAGATTCTGAAAAGAGCACCATGTGCTTTCAGCAGGATGATACTGCAGGGTAGCATCGAATCACCTCAAAAGGGTGGCATGGGACTCTTTTGAGGGATGCAAGAGGCACATCCCCAGTGAACAGTGCCTTTCAGAGCTTTGCTTTGAGGCTGGGTGAGGAGAAGGGTAGAGGAGGCAATGCAGGTGAGGGGGGAATTAATTTGCTGGAGCTTCTGTGCAAGGTGCAGTTTGAAGCATTAGGAGTCCTTGTGTAACCACTGCTGTTTGAAGAGACAAATCTCTAATTTTGGAGTTATGTGTGTTCAGGACAAAGGAATGTTGGTTCTTTCTGCAAGTCAGCATCAATAGCCAGCTGGAACTTGTATAAAAATGTTTCTCTTTGGATTTGCAATTATTTTTTGATTGAATAAAAGAGAGGGACCTCATTTTGTTTTAAGTACACATTCTGCAATATTTCTGATACTATGGGAAAGAGCACACCATGCACTTACAAATTACTGCTCAGTAATTAACTTCTTTGATCCTAAAAGTGAAAACAGCCCACCTGTGCTACAAGATGGCTTGCAGAGTCTTTTTTCTAAAGACTTTTGCTGAAAAAGCCTATTCTCTCTGCTGTGTTATGCAAACAAATGATTTTTTTTTTTTTTCATTTAGAAGAAGTGAAGTATGAGTTCGTTTTCTTTTCCTGGCTTGCTAAAAATATGTGATAACAAGTTGACTTCTGTGGGAGTTCTGCATGGGTAAAATCTGAAGGATCAGTCCCCATATTGTATGTGATTTTGCCCTAGTAATTATTCTTCACTTGAACAGCTTCTCCATGGCAACTGCTTCAAGAAAGTCTTGTATCTTCACCTATTTTTAAAAAAAGGACTTATTAAGATGTATGTTTTAAATTTTTTCACCCTAAAAAGAGAAACAGAAAAAGAATCAGACACAAGCAGAAACATATGGAGTTTCGCCCAAAAAGCCCTTCCTTCCATGCACATCCCCACCTTTTCTCTGTCCTAGGGGTAAAAAAGAAAAACCAAACTCACAGCAATTAAAAATAAATGCATTAGCTTGCCTTTCGCTGTCCCCTTCCTGAGCCTCTGAGACATTGTGATGCTGAACTTGATCAATCATCCCACCCCGGCAGTTTCCTAGCACAAACTTTCCTCTTCCCTCTATTTCCCAGCCACAGTCTGCTCTCAGTCTGGCAGTTAATTGTAGCCCTGCTCCAGTCCCACAGTTGTGCTCCTGTCAGAAGGCTCAGCTGAAGGTCAGGACCTGTTGGTTTGTAGCCTCTTTCTGCAAAGCAAAGGGAGCAAAATATTCTGCGGCTGGGTATTCTCTTTCTTACTGGGCTCAGCTGGGTCATTGCTGGTGCCTCTGTGTGCAGTTCTATTCTTAAAGCAGGAAATTCTCTAATGTTTTGCCAGAGAGGAGAAAACACATCTGTTGTCAGCAACGCAATAGTCAGGAAAAAGTATCCATTTACTCTAAACTTATTTTCTGTTTTCATTTTTGTATGGCAACTGTGCTCTCTAATAAAACTCCAAGAGCAAGGGAGTATCTCTTTCTAGGAGGTCACTGTCTTCTGAAACAACACATCCTTTAGAAAGGTTTTTTTTTTTTTCCTTGATTCATTTCCAAATGTGGAGTTATTGTTGTACGCTGGGTGTTGTATTTTGTGTTCAGCTGCTTATGCTGTGACAGGTTTTAAAAGCTAATGGAGTGAAATGGGGTCCCTCTCCTTTGTGCTGACCTCATAAATATGGAAATTTACCTGCCCTGGTGACATGGTTTTTGTCACATCCCTGACTGACAGTCTTGCTGGCAGGTTTTCACCCATGGCTTTCTTAAGCTGAGATATATACCTATATAAAATATATATATACAGCCATAAAAACACAAATATATGTGTATGCACAATGCACCTGAAATCCCACATAATGTGGCACACAGAACGTGTTATCTAATTGGCCTCAGCAGGGTTACAGCACTGTGAGAGCTGTTTTATCATTTCTAAGGTTGTCTCTGAGAGTTTTTGCAGGTTATGTCTGATTTTAAAATCACTGCTCTTGTGATGACCATCAACCACTGATGATTTTTTTTCTGTTTTTTAGCACAAGCAGGCTGACTGGTTCAAAAGGTGTGTGAATTTGGCACTTGGGGATATGGTTTGAAGGTGAACATGGCACTGCTGGGTTACAGTTGGACTCAGGTGATCATAGAGGTCTTTTCCACCTTAGTGATTTTGTGACTGAGACTGTCTCTGAGTTTTTCCTTCTGTACCTGCTCCCCCTGTGGTTTTGTGCTGCTCCCATCCTCCCAGCAGAGCACGTTGCTGTTAGAGATCCAGTCTATATTATGACCCAATAAAGAGTTTTATCTGCAGAGCTAAGATGACAACAAACCGTGGCAGAAGCCAGGAAGAGTTTTCTGGAGGATGAGAACATAATAAACCAGCTTTCTCCTTTAACCTGATTTATCACTGTGCCCTGAGCCACAACACTCGTGCAAGTCAGCAGGTGCTGCTCACTTTTGTTCTTTTCTTTGCGAGTCTCTGTTGAGGAGAGGACTCATCAGGCAGCGTCCCGAGTCTGCTGGAGCACCACAAAACACTGCCTGGTGCTGTTTCCTGACAACCACAGCAGAGAGGGTGGTTAATAAAGCCAAACCAGTGTTTTTCAGTCAAAATGTTGACAGCCACTTTGCAATTGCCATCTTGGCTCTGGCATCTTGGGAAGCAGCCCAATAATTAACGTTGCAGTGGAGGTTTTAGCTGCCTGCCAGTTCTGAGGAGCACCAAAACAACACCCAAACTCCCTGGGTGGAGCAGAGGTACCTCAGGTGGGCTGGACATCAGGCACTGGAGAGCAGCTGTCATGTTTGATACAGTGCCATCAGATGGAAGAAACTCCAACAGAATCTTAAACGGGATGCATCCATTAAGTTTTCATTATACATGTTTGGCTTGAACAGTTACAACAAGGATTTAATTGTCTTTTGTTGACATTTAAAAAATTAAGCCAGCAATTAGAAAATGAAATAAGCATAACTAGCAGTGCAAAAATCTAGGCTTGTTTTTTAATATGTCTTGGCTGTGATAATTGTTAAATAGTGATTAATGGTGTGCTGTCAGTCAGGTTAGGAGAAATAATTTTGCTCTAAAAAGCTGCAAGACAAAATTCCTTGCTACCCTCGGTTCTGCACTACCTGTTTTGTCACTTAGTCTAATACCAGAGTAATTAATTCCAAAGAGCTATCTTTGAAAAACAAATAGCCCCGGCTTCCTGCTGAACACGATAGATATCACTCCACAGGGAGGCTAAAAAATAAACAATAGTTTGTATGTATCACAGAAAATTGGACTTTTTAGTTGAGAACTATCTAAATTCTCCAAGCACTCTCTGATCAGTGATTTTGTATGTTAAATCTTTGGGTGTGATTTGGTGAAATTCTTCAGTGGTTGCGCAATTCTTTCGGTTAAAACAACACAAGAATTACAGAGGGCTCTCTGCAATGTTCACTTTATTGCTCAACTTTTTTGTGGACCAATGTGAAAGGACTATTGGTGTCTTGTGGACCACCAGGGACAGGTGGGACAGCACGTGGGATCCTTGCTGGTGGGATCCTTGTGGTCCATGGAGTGCTGCTGCTGACAGTGCAGAATTTCCATGGGCAAAGCATTTCAGCAAAAATCAGCATCCCCTCATTGCCAAGAGAGAAACCTTTCTGCAACAGCAATAAAATGATCGATGGTGCTGTTTTTCATTACAGCTAAGTCTTAAAACATCCACTTATCCCATTTGTCTGTCCCATGCAGATTTTAGACAAAGTGACATCTTCTCCATGAGTCTCCTGAGCTTGCTGCTCTCCCTGAGGCAGGGCTCCTCAGTGCTTGTATTTTCCTCAGGACACCCATCTCTTTGCCTGTGTAAGTAGGATGGTGAATAAAGTGTCCTTTTGTGGGGAATTCAGCAAGTTTATTGTTTCATTTATTGCTGCATTTGGATTTTGAGCAAAGCGGGAAGCAGAGGGGCCACACGTGAATGCTGGAGGGAAGGGTAAGTGTTGCACACTCTGCATCACTGGTTGAACTACACTCATGTGGGCAGGCTCCTGAGGAGCAGGGGACATGGAATTATGGACAACTTGTGCATTGTGCAAGGATTAATGTCATTGGTTTAGACCTGACAGCAGTTTGGATGGTGCTTTCTAAGGCTTTTTTGACTTTCCAACTTTAGCACTCGTCTCAGCCCTTTTTATTTATGAAAGAATATCTTTAGACACCTTCCAGCAATTTTTCTAACATAAATAAATTCTTCTAATCAAAACCTTTTCCATCCAAACTAGGCCTGATGTCCCACTGTATTATGGGCATTACTCTTCCTGATTTCAGCTGACACCAAGGTGTGTGTATCCAAACGTTGAAGAAAGAATTGTGCGTCAGATCAGAAGAGAGCACAAGGGAGAAGGAGAACAGGGGATGATATCCACGGCTGGAGGCCAAAAGAGCAAAGGTTCTCATCCCTTCCTGTCTCCCAGATAACAATATACACCACCTGTTCCTCAGGTTTCTGGTTGGTTTTCCCTGCTCTCCTCTCTAAGCTGTTCATATTTGAAACATACATCTGCCTGAAAGGTAGTATTAAGATAATATCATAGAACCACAGAGTAGCTGGAGTTGGAAGGGACCTTTAAAGGTCATCTTGTCACAATGTGGTACATGTGTCTCTGTCAGCTGTTCAACAGCAAGGGATATCACAAAGTAGGTGACTAAAGCTGTTTTTGTACCATACCAGGTCATCTTGTCGTCACAATTACCATGCAGCAAACCAGGTATTAGGTCTCACCTCTTCCTGCTCTTATTACAAATTAATGACACCAGGACACCAGATTAGATGGGAAAAACTCAGAAGTCCAGCTTACAACTTTAAGTCTTTAAAAAAGAAAACCAAAAAAAGAGTAAAGTAGAGCTTTATGAGTGCTAATATCCTCTAAACTTAAAAATGCCACCTAAAGGTGGCAAAGTTAACACATGTTCCTGTCAAATTCCATTTCTGGAAAGTGTATGAGCGGATTACAGCTTAATGTTTTACTCAAGGTATGTTTGTTTAAACTTCATCACGATGCAAATGTGTATATCTGCTGTCTACATATGATTTTTTATATTTGTATCCTGTGCCTAGATTTAGGGAGCATATAAGTTAAATTCTGTCACATATTAAGCAGTTAAAACTGAGCCTAATTTTCAGGATCTATTAGAATGCAAAAGGAGTCACGGCATTTATCTTGCAGACTCATGCTTTTGAGATATAAATGTAAAGAAATTTGATTTGCTGGGCTGGAGTTTCAGGTCATGCTGAATTTGTGCCTGTGCAGACTTTTCTGAGGGAAAGAGTCTTTGGTTATATCTTACAAGGGATGTGAGGTAATGGACTTTTGCACTGAGATGTTTGTACTTCCAGAAAAGCTTTTACTGACCAAGAGCAATGCCCAGCCACTCCTGCGGTTTAGATAAAATTAATTGGTAAAGAGGCACTCCACATCTACTGAAAATGGAAATACAGTGCTTTGATAATTTCAGGGACTTCTTTCCTTCCTAGAATTGACCATTTGAACATGCTGAAGGGAGAGATACAGTCCTGTTGGTGCATTGAAATAAATCTCAGGGAAAATACATTAGCAGGCAGGGTATGTAGTTGTGGATGTGGGCTAAATCAGATGGCTGTGATCATAGATATGGAAGAGAAATCCATGATGTGAATTCTACATGTATCTGTGTCTGCAAAATAAATCTTGACAAAATAACAGTGAAAGGATTTAGTGTGTGCTGTGAAGTCAGAGTTGAAAAATAGTCCTGTGAGCTGCCTCCTTTTTAGTTAATGAGGACATAGGAATTTGTGTAACATATAGAAAATCAGGACTCTGTAACGTGCTCTTTATCCTCCCAATAAAGATTATCCTGGACATAGAAATGGAATATAAGTTAGCTTTATAGGGGAAATATCGACTAGACAGGCTGCTAACACGGAGATGGATTTTATTATTTAGAAAGGCAGAATATTAGGATACATGAGCGTTTCTTTTTTTAACAGAGATGCTATGCTGTCAGCAGTGAAATATTACTGCAGGAGAGTTTTCTTTTTATACACAGTGGTAAGAAGTATGGCTTCCTTTCTCGGCACTTCAGCCACAGATGCTATCGGCGGGACCATCTGTGGTGACAGATTTGTGTTATATCACTTGGAAACTCAGAGAAGCTGGTAAAGCCTCCTACTACAGGATATAAGTAGCTCCTGCTAAGGCTGGGATGTATTACGGGGCTGTCTTTCTTCGGGGGGCAGAGCAGTGGGAGGATTGTGTGGATAGAGGCTCACAATAGCTTTCAATCACCTCCCCACCCAGCCTCGGAGTGCTGGTGTGGATCTGCCGGGGCAGCATCTACACAAAGCTCCTTCCTCTGGGTCCCACGGGATAGATCTGAGCTCTTCTTGCTCTCTGTGAGGCACTTGCAGACCAGTCTGGTCTGGGGGTGTCAAAGGGGACCCTCTGACCTCAGAGGGAGCCTGTGTGAGTGGTGACACCAGGCTGTCCTGTGGTCTGGATCTCCTCTGGGGAATGACTGCAGAAAGGACCATGTCCCCTCAGAACATCTCCTCAACTTTACATTGTCCTAAAAGTGGTCACCCTTTGGCTCATGGTGGGCTTCTTCTTGCCCAGCCATAATTTTTTTCTTCTCCTAATCTCCAAAATTATTTAAATTGGTGTTCTGGGATTTCCTAGGCTGCATTGGATGGGGTTTGGAGAACCCTGGTCTCCAAGATGATGGAAGATGTCCCTGCCTGTGCCAGTGGGGCTGGAAGTAGATGATCTTTTGGGCTGCTTTGAACCCAAACCAGTGTGTGATTCCCTGACTCCCAGGATGACAAGCTCTGATGAGCACTGTTGTTATCAAGTGACCACAGTGACCTTGCCACCGTTTGGGCACAGCTGGGACAAAAACCATGGCACCACACAGGGCCAGCTGCCCGCACCAGGGGCAGGTTTTCAGCCATGAGTAGGCAACAAAGGGATGTTGATGGCACAGAGCATCACACAGCATCTCGGTGACAAACTGCTGTTTTGGCAGAAGCGTTGCAGAAATCCTGGCTGAGCCAAGAGTGGGAACCTCCAGTCTTCACATCTGTGACTGTTGAAAGTATTTGGAGATGTGTTAGATTGGAAAGATACTCATGTCTGCTAAGCATAAAAAAAAAAGTGGGTTTAGCCGGAGAGGCAATTTTTGCTGTCAGTAACATTGCAGTAGCCTTGCCCTATGTTCAGAATCAGCAGGGCATGCTCAGATACCAAATGAGCACAGGTAATTCAATACTATGGGAGCTCTACAAATATCTTGAACTTAGATTTACATGTTCCTCAGCCCCTCATTCCTCATCTCAAATTCTAACAAAAGAGCTTAAAGAGTTGAGCACCTTTCCAGGAGTTGACATTCCATGGCCTCAAGCTCCCCACCTACAAACCAGAAGAGATCATCCATTTGGTCATGTCGAGTAATGGCCATGATTTCTTTCAGTAATACAACCCATAAAACAACCAAAAATAAAACTATGGCATTTTACAAAATCTAAGTGATAACAAACACCTACTTGTCAGTATAAATTTGTAAAATTGTCCTTCCGTTCTTTTAAAATAAAATCCTGCTGATAGCTTATACTTTAAAGGCAGCAAAGAGACTTTCCAACAGATGATCTGAGGAAATTGTTTTTTATCTTTGTCTTTGGAAATTTAGACTTGCTGCATTTCCTCCACAATAATTTTGCAGAGGGAAATCATAGCAGTGTTTCTCTGGGTGCGGTGCTGTTCCTGCATGCAGCGCAGCCACCTAAAATTTTCCAGTTGGCAAGATAAATATTGAAAGAGTCATCAAATGAGCAAATCTTTTTTTGTGAAGTCAAGTATCTCCTAAAGGATAAATTGTCAATCAGTTAAGTCCCTAGCTGGAAGATACAGCTGATGTATCTTCCTTGTGGTGGTTTCTCTCCTCTTTATTCTTTTCTTTACTCTTTCTCCTCCTTTCACTCTTCTGTGTTTGGACTCTTGTTTTACAAAGACAGTCATGCAGAGTGGCTGGATTGATTGCACATTTTGCTGCATGTTTGGCATCTGTGGTTGTCACACTGCCTCTGAGCAAATTCCCCACTCAAGTTCTTTTCTTTGCTTTTAAAAACATGAACTGGCCATCCATTTAAAATCATCCATTTTAAAGCAAAACGGTAAAGACTGCTGCATGTAATTATTTTCAATTCTTTTCTACATTCCAAAAGAATTGTCTACAATGAATGTGTTTTTAAAAGGAGAAGAAACTGTGACTGGTTTTACTTCGGTACCAGTGGTGGCCCTTTAATTGGACTGCTTTTCATGAGGCATTTGTCAGGAGGGTTCTTGTTTGTGTACACATGGTAGGATCAAGCTAAGCTGATGATCTGCAGTTTTAATAATTGTTTCTTCTTGTTTATTGTTTGTTTGGGTTTTTTCAATCTCGATACAATAATTTGATGCATCCCTCCAAAGTTCTGCCTTAGCAGGTTGCTGGCGGCTGTGTTTGTTTCTCTGGCCATTGGCAGGGCACAGAATGATGGGGGATTGCAGGGGGTCTGTCTTTGTCTCCAAAGCTGACCACTGGTCCGTACACACAAAGGTATTTTCCCCCCCAATGACTCTTCATACAGCTAAGGAGATCAGTGCTGGAATCCAGCTGCTCCTCATCTCTCTGGCTGTTGCCTGGATAATTTACAGCCCTGGTAAAACAATGCTGTGAATTACAAACTATTCGAGGAGCAGGGATGGGAGCCATGAGCTCTTATCAGCTGGACAGCATCATCCAGCCTGGGTGTGCTGCCTCTGGGCAGCTGCTGGTTAAATTCCTGCTCAGAGAAGGCTGCTCAGGAGCCTCACTGGGCAAGGTCTGAATGACACAGGCACCATGAGCTCCTAACAAGGTTTGTGGGTGAAATGAAATTTAAATGTAGACAGGAGTTACTGCCATAGAAAAGATCCTGGCAATAAAAAGAGAGATGATCACTATGCCACAAGAATAAATGAAAGAAAACCAAAATCTTAGACACAAACTCCGTTCTCTGTTATGTTCTTGTCATGTCCTTGAAGCCTGGAAATCCACCCCATGGGTAACTGGGGTCAGAACGCAGCTCTGCAGCAGACATTCAGTGACTCTTCTGTTAAGAATAATACTTTATTAACAATATGTTTAAGTTATGTCAGCTATCAGCCATTCATGAACTTTTATTGACAGCTAAATAGAACCTGAATGATTTGAGCTTTTGGCTGTCATTCAGGGGGGCATTTGCTTTCAGGTCTGCCTTAACCTGCAAGTATGTAATTTGTTTCGTTCATGGTGCTGCATAGGAAATGAACCTGGGTCTGTAGTGCTCAAAGGCAAATGCAGTAATCATCTGCATGACTTGATTCCTTATTCCAGTAATATGAAAATTGTCAATTATGGATGAATTATGGGTGCTACTGATACCTGTAATTTGGTTCTGCAGTTTTGTAAACATATGCAGCTGCATTTAATTGTATTTCACTAGTCATGTAATTCATTAAGGTACACCTGCAGTCACCTAAGATACAGATATTAATGAGCTGAAACGCTGTCTTTCATTGCCTACTCTATATATTGGCGTTCCTTACAAATGTTTGTTTTTATTCACATATCTGTGTATCTGAGATGCGTATATTAAAAAAAAAAATAAATTATTATGAAATAGACAGCATAGTCAGGTGCTAGATTTTTAACTTCTGAAAGTACTTGCTAAATAATTAAACAATTGCTTTTCCATGCAAAGCCCAAGACTGGAGGAAAGCTGAAGAATCGATTTTTGCAGCAGTTATTGTGGCAAAGATGAATCATTAGATAACTGATTCCAGGGATGTGAGCTGCTGAAGCCCTTACTCTGTATTTCCATGCTCCAGTGGTGATGGATGTTGTTCAGCTCTGCCCAAATACAGTACCCTTACCTTTTAACTTCCTCTCCAATCTCTTGGAGATGTTATCTTCAGATTTGGGAACACATTTATGGAATAGGCATTTTATTTTGCACAAATATGTGTTTAATATTCACAGCCTGTTCCTTCTCTGCTGCTGCTGCTGGTTATTCCTTTCATTTGGATTAATGCAAAAACCAAGTAGATTTATTAGCCATGGAACCAGTCCTTGGTTCAGTGGATTTTGGAGAATGTGCAAATAGAGCACTGAGAATCCAAGCATACCCCAAATTTGATTTTTTCCTTCTTTCAGCATTTCTCATTTGGCCTATTATTATCAGATTAAAAAAAAAAAAAAAAAGTTTTTATGGCGGAATCTTGTGCCTTCATCAGGTCTGGGGCAATCTCTGGCTCCGTAGGGAATCGTCCAGACTTTGCAGAGGATAAAGATGGAAAAGGAGGTGACAGAGAGATGCTGCCTGCATCCCTGGGAACGCTGCTCCACGGCTGCTGTCTGTATGGGAGCACACGGGGAAGAGTGATGAGCCCATTAGCTGTGAGCTGCTTAGGGAAACACAAACCTCTCCATCAGGACAGCAGACGTGCTCTGATCCCCTCTCAGTGCTGCTCTCAGCCTGTTCCTGCTCTCTCCATCAGCTGCCTCTTGTCTCTGACAAAGCACCACAGTCAGGGACCTTCTTCCGTCGTTCCTTTCTCCTTGAACAGAGTTTTGTTTCCCTCCTCCCCTACACTTTTCCTCAAAGGGTTACTCCCCTTTAATTATAAATGGGGAAAAAAAAAAAAAAACACCTCCCTATTATATCTGTCAGAGATATAAAAGAAGCCACACCACTAAAGTTAAATAGCATAGTAACTAAACAGGGTAAGGTTGTTGAGTCCTGGAGAGACGTAGGCTTGCTTACCTGAGGTTACAAATGTTGTAGTTGCCATCCCTGAATCAAAGCTATTGTATTTCTTGAGAAAAATCTCTTTTCCTTAATGAACCTGTTGGTGGATTAAGGATCATTCCTGGAAAAAACTTTAACTTGTATATTCTCTTTTCAATGAATTTTCTTTGGTCAGGAAGGTTTTCCAATCTCTGGTTTATTGGAATACTCTTCCTGCCTGACAGAAAGTTGTTCCTCTGCCCTGTAATATAGGTCCTGGGACAAAAATAGAGTGAGTCCTCTCCATACATCTTGACATTTTCAAGAATGTGTAAAGTTTCTGCTGCAGGTTGGGGGGGAAGAGTGTTAGTTCCGCATTTCAGAAGTTCCTGTGATCTGTGTGTGTATGCTGACATTATGTCAGGAAATACTTTCTGGCCTTATGAGATTTTGTGATAGATGCTTTTGCAGTCACAATATTTGTCACAAAATGGACTAATCCCATCGTTCAGATGAGGTACTTTGTGGCTTGGCATCATTTAACAGCAACAGTGATGGTTATTGTAAGAGCAGGCTAAATATTCTTCAGCCTATCTAGGATATTAAGTTCTACCAAGCATCACACCTCCATTTCTGGAGGTGCTTTACAGACACAGCTTCCAGCTAGGAAAATGTCAAGCAAGAAGATGAATTGGAACCTGAATAGCAGGACTTGCATAAGATGACACGGGCTCCTCAGATGAAAGGGGCAGATATCAGGACAGATGCCTTCAATTAGAAGGAATTAAAGATTTATGTTGTAAATAACTTGGGAAAAAACAAACAAACAAACAAACAAAAACACACACAAGAAAGAATAATCTGATTATGTCTGTTCTGACATCTGTGCTAGGGTTGAAGTGTCCAAAGGCAGGAACATTTGCATGGGAACAATCAAAGTACTCGTGTGCTCTTCTTATGCTGGAGTCTAAAAAACAGATGAAAAAGTCAATTTCATTTTTCTTCTCTTTCTTCATTATGCCCATTAAGAGCATTGCAGACAACTGAAGGAGCAAGTAAAGGGAAAAGAAAAATGAATTGCCATTTTTGAGGAGAGGGATGGGAGGTGAGGAAAGGTGGATAGGAGTTTCCTGTACATCAGATTGGGAATGGCCTTATTTACTTGGGAATTCTGCTCAGAAACCTGAGTTAACATGGCAGCTTGGCTGTTCTGTTATTCTGTTCTACTGACTGTATTGAAATTAGGGATTGAAGAACAATTGAAATGCAGGAAAACGTTAACAGTAGCCTACATTTTGCAATCGCTTTGTTCAAGCTGTGCTTTCCAAGGAAGTATAAAACAGATGAAGCATAGTTCCATTAAATTAATGTGTTGGTTGAGGCATTTCAAAGTCCTTCTTCTGTGTAATAACAGAATTTGTGAGGAAAATGAGATACCCTAATTCCAGAAGTTCGTTCACTTACCAGGCTTTGCACTTCAGCCAGCTCCAGTTAGGGTTATTTTCTTTCTTAGACTCAGGTAAAACCTCCTCCAAAGTTTGGCTTTCACTGGACTTTGGAGTTCTTGGCACTACTGACATCTTATCCACTTCACTGTGTGAGGAAACGAGATGTAGCCTTCATCTCTGCTTACACTCTTCACTTGAAGTTTCTTTTAAATGGGAGGCTCTTCCAAGCCACATAGGTACCTGGATTTGAGATAAAACATCTCAGTCATTAAATGGGTCCTTGTCTTGCTGCATTTCATGCAGTGTTGGGAATGGCTCAATTAGTTCTGAGTTTGCAAACGCATTGATTTTCTGCTCCTTTTCCCTCTGCCAAGAAATGGATGCTGGTTATGACAGCACCTATCTTTATAAAAAAAAAAATAAAATAATCCACATACAGAAGCAGGCTTCAGAAATAAATGGCTTCATTACAAACTCACAGAGTTGTATGGCTGCATTTGCTTTGATCATTGATTTGTACAGAGTGAAGTGTTAGAAGAGAGGAGAGGTGTATCCAACTCTCAGCTGACCAGTGAGTGCCATATCTAATTGATTCTTTTGTGCCAAGTGGAAATTGAGTTTTCTTGGCTTAGAAAAAGGTGTCTGTTTCTGGAGTTTGCTGCCATTAGAACACTCCTGTTTATTCTCATCATTGCTATTGCTACGACGAGTTGTCATTTACTTTTGCTGCTGATTTCTAAGCACACCAAATTAACGGACTTAAGTTTATAACCTTAATGCTTGTTTGTGTAATTAGTTCTTGCTACACTGAACGTTTATCCTTATACCTCATGTCTTTTATGGCTGAACTTCACTTAAACACTTCACTGAGGAAGGCTTATCCAGACCATGGAATTGCTCCATGCACAATACAAGTCAGTCAGTGTTTTGGTTTCCTGCAGTTCACATTAAGGACAATTATCCTGAACTTGGTTTGTCTTGAATAAGGACAGAAATATGATTATTTTTGGCAATAATAAAAGTCCAAGGGGCACAAAAATAAAATAATTTTCTTAAAGAATGTTGGCAACTTCAGGGTGTTACAAGATTTGCCTCTCACTAACTTTCAGCTCCCTGGTCTCTGCTGCTGATTTCTGAAAGGCTCTCAGAGCAGAGCTCACAGTGGAAAGCACACAGTGGCTGTGTACTAAACACAGCTTTAATTTGAAAAGAGGAGTGTGGGATAGTTTATAGTTTAATTGGTTTGTGGCTTCATCTGCCTAGATGAAGGTAGGAAGAGGGGATATAAACCTGCCCCCGTTCTGCAGCTTGCCTGAGCCTCCGCTCCCCGTGAGAGACCAGGAGAGGGTGGGCAGCTCCCAGGGCTGGGTAACACCTTGGCTCAGCCCTCCCACACGCTGGGTCAAAATAGCTGAGCCAGCACCTGCCTGCTGGGAGGGAATAATTTAGTCCTGCTCCAGGCCAGCAGTAGCTCGGTACCCTTTCCCTCCCACGGGGAGTAGGTGCTGGTGATTCAGAGATGTGTCTCTGAGTCAGGTGGCCTCCCGGGGCTCCCGTGGGACGCTCGCTCCTGGTTTAGAGTGTGGAGATGCACAAGAGTGGATCCTCACCAAAATATCGCTGGAAGGGGGCTGGTAGCATCCAGTCTGAGGAGAAGGTGTAAGGAGCTGCTTTGTGTTTTTTTGGTTCATAGAATCATAGAATGGTTTGGGTTGGAAAGGATCTTAGAGCCCATCTCGCTCAAACTCCTGCAGGGTCACCTTCTTCTATCCAAGGTTGCTCCAAGCCCTGTCCAACCTGCTCTTGGACACTTCCAGGGCAGCCACAACTTCCCTGGGCAACCTGTGCCAGGGCCTCACCACCCTCACAATAAACTATTTCTTCCTAATATCTAATCTAAGTATACTGTCTGCCAACTTGAAGCCATTCCTCCTTGAACTATCACTCCAGGCCCCTGTGAATAATTCCTCTCCATCCTTCTTGCAGGCCCTCTTCAGGCACTGGAAGGCCACAATTAGGTCACCCCAAAGCCTCCTCTTTTCCAGGCTGAACATCTCAATTCTTTCAGCTTTTCATTCCTTCTCGACAGTGTCCTATCCCTGAGGTGATAAAGAATGGTTTAACATCCTGAAGCTGAGATTTATATCAGCTCTTTCCAACTCGTTGTTTTCTAAAGAATGTGCTGTAATGCACAGGAATGTGATCATGGTAAAGCCTGTGTGCCTGCAGAGATGTCCTAAGTGTCTTCTCATGCCTGCATTTCGAAAGGCAGCACTTCCAAAGATAAAGGAGGAATCTGAAATAGTTGAGGTGGTAGAAATCTTCTCACAAATGACTTTCCAAACAAAAATACATTTCTTCGCAAACCTGCAAAATGCCCATCACTAGAAATGTCAGCTTAATGCAAATTAATGTGGAAAAGAATTTTGGAAGTTTTCTCTGGTGTATCCCTGAAGGCACTCCTGAAGGACTGTAATGTTGCCTTCACTGCCTGTCTGCTGGAAGGAAGGGAACATGCAAGATTTTTTCCCCAAGGCAGCAATTTCAGCCATGCTTAGATGGAGAGGGGTTTTTTGGTTGATTTTTTTTCCCCTAAATACTCT
The DNA here is from genome assembly GCA_013397395.1 of Sinosuthora webbiana. NCBI lineage: Eukaryota > Metazoa > Chordata > Aves > Passeriformes > Sylviidae > Sinosuthora > Sinosuthora webbiana. The sequence continues at coordinate 887,940 of VXBN01012774.1, forward strand.
TACTAGGAGGCAGATGGAATTATGTTTCTTTATAGAGTGATTTTCTTAAGTAACTCCTTTTTCCTTATACTTTCTGACCAGCTAAGCACTGGCCAAAAGAAAAAAGTCTTGTCAACAGCTTTGTTCTGAAGGTTTTATGGATTACTCTGTTACCACCAGGCTTCCAAAGTCTTTTTCCTAGTTCAGGCACAGCAGAAGGGTCTGGGTTGCAGTAGGGCAGCAGGAGCTGCTGTGGCTGAACTTGTTCCCCTGTGTGTTTCTTTCTGGTTGGGGTTGTTTCTCAACTCAATCTTTTTCTGAGATTTTTGCAAAAGACTTGAACATCCTCTTGTTCCTTATCACTTCTGCTCCAAGACTAGCAAACACACAGGAATAAGATTACATGTTTAGAATCCACCCAAAACCCCAAGAAATTTCTTCTTTCCCATGTACTTGGAGCAGTTATTCCCTGTCTGTTCCCAGACAGTCAGTGCTGTCTCTCTCAAAGGAGCAGTGTTACTATGTCTTGTAAATATATTACATGTGAACACTTTATTAGCTAAAATGAAAGTGTGATCAAAACCCTTCCTTAGGCAGGAATGAAAGCAAATGAAAGAACAGGAGAGATTCAGGATTTTGTTCTGCCTTAACAGCAAGTGACTCAGACTCGTATAAGGTAACTTTTATTCCCTTTTTTTTGCACTCATGTCATGACATACTCATGTCTTGTTCTTTCTGTAAGGCACCTGGGGTACTTGTGAAAAGGCTGTCATCAGTGCCAGGGAGAGACAAGTGCTGCATGAAAAGCAACAGTGGAACTTTTCCTGCTCCACCAGTGCCGTTGCCTTGATTT
>VXBN01012774.1:888875-1015747 GCA_013397395.1 Sinosuthora webbiana
GGGGGGGGTGGGGGGCAGGCTGGAGAATAAAAGCTGTAGCTCAGCTATAACGGCCATTCAAACAAACCTGGCTATAAATACCTCTGCTGGCTCCAAGTGGAGTGTAGTTTTTCTCTGGGAGTGTTTGCTCAATCAGTGTCTCCCGCCCGTCCCCAAGCGCTGATGAGTCAAGGCTCTGCAGAGGAAGGGCTGCTCTCCACAGAAACACATTCCCCCAGACCCGGAGGGCTTTTGCCTCTTCCCAACACTCCTAAAAACTTATGGTGAGGATTATGGTCACCCTCCAGTGTCTCAGAAAGAATGGTTTGCACGTCTGGAATGGAGTAACTGCACTGTTGATTATTGCTGGTACAATATCAGTACCAGCGGTGGTCCCACATGTGGTTGTTGCAGGACTACTGGTTTCCCAGATGATTGTACAGGGCACCCATGCAGCCCCTTTCCGGCTTATTTAAAGGATATTTCCAAGTTTCCTTACCCAAGGAAGTTATTTTTATCCTCTTCTGTTTCCTGTGAATGAATCCTCTAGTTCTAATCTTCAAATTCAGGTTGAGCGTCAGACTAAAAGTTCATGGTAATGTAATTGTCTCATATGAGATCATTCCACTTCATAAGAGGTGTGTTCTGATGGTCTGGAAATAATGTTACAGAACAGAAATACCTCAGAAACACTAATGCACTATGGCTAGAATTGTGTTATCTAAAAAATACTTGGAGTGCCTTTCTACTCTGCACTGTGTCCAGAATCAAAATGAGGAAAGAAAATTTTTTAAGATAAATTGGTTTGTGAAAAATTTATGTGCACTTTACTAGTGCAGGCAGGATGTAATCTGCTTTGTATTGAATCTGCTTGGAAAAAAAAAAAAAAGCCACAATGATAATGAGATTTTTTAAAGGCACTTTTAAATTCATGCTGGCAAAAGACAAATAGTCATGACTTTTAATTTCTATAAACTTAACAGCTGGGGACAAAATAAAGCGTTATTAACTTAAGGGGTGTAAGGAAGTTGCTTTTGCTTCAAGGACGAAATAAGTTATTCTATTCTCAGTGTTATTCATCTCAGCTGTCTGTCTGATCTTTCTGCTGGTGCAGCCAGGCCAGTGAGTGGGTTTATTTATACTGCTTTTACTGTTAGCAGTGAGAGGAGGGGGGCTGTAGACAACTTTGGTGATGTCTATATTCCTTGTCCTTGGTAAGGGCTGTGAAAACACTGATTATGGAGGGAACTGTGCTTCAGGGGCAGGTTGCTCTGCTCCTAAATGGGAAATTTCAAAATATAAACTGTGTTACCACATAGTGAGAAGCTTCTTAACTATATTTTATTGCTTGGAAAAATATTTGTCTCTTCTACCATTAATGATAAAGATGTTTGTCCTTGTCAGACTGAGTTCTGACACCAATTTTAATTGCATTAAGGACAAGTTACTGTTGTCAGAGGATAGATAACAGTTATTTTTATCACTCACTATATGTATTGTATTGCAACTAATAATCAAACTGTTTGGTTTTGCCTTTCTTTTTTCATTTAGATTAGAAATTTAGTGGTAATCCAAAGATTTCCATAATTTCTCTGTACTCTTATGTGCCTGTTCTTTCCTCTGCCTATTGGATCCAATTGCACTTCTATTAGTGGTTGGTTTTTTTTGGTTGTTTTTTTGTCTTTTTGTTGTTTTTTTTTTGCTGTGAGTATCTTTGGTTGCCACTTGGAGACTCCTCCTGTATTTTCCTGGACTTCACCGTGGAAGAAGTTGTAGAATATATTGTGTTAATATAAACCACAAGTTCATGTTTACATACCCAGGAGTTTCCCCTGAGTCCCCAGTCTTTACTAACTGATTTGTCATGGAGGTGAGGGGCACAACCTCTGTGTTTAGGAAATCAATAGCAGTTGCCATTTCCATTAAGGAGTCTTGGCTGAAGTTGTTCTGTCTTACATATTACATTGCTGTCAGGATATGCTTTCACTTGCTCATGGCCTGAAGCTAAAGTGGGGACAGACCAAAAAAGGTAGAGGGTTTTTTTCCCTCAAATAAGCATATCATGTCTGTGGGATTGGGAAGGACTCATCTGAAGATGGCTCGAGCAGAGAGGGAATACAGGAAAACTGGTGTGAGGAAATGTTAAACGAGAGTACTTACACATGCTCAGCCAAATCAGATATGTAGTTTGACCTAGTGTAGAAAAATGAATGGAAGTGCCAAAAATTCAGGAAGATTAATCCCTCTGCAGGGAAGCTTTTTTTCGTTACTATAATGGTAGCAAACTAATACCTCTCAATAGTTTTTGACTGCTATCTGATGGCATTCCCAGGCAGCTGAAAGAAGGACCAGTCTCTGAAATAACTGCAGGTAGAGTAGCAGCAAGGAGCCGTGTTTAGGAAAAAGTGTATTATTACCGTTGTCAAATTATGGCTTCTTCAAGGGCTTGCTTGAGCTGAAGCCCTTGATCTGTACCTGTTGCTGTTCTTTTCCAATACTTTTGACCATCAAGACACATTTTGTTACCTTTGAAGGCCAGGTTTTCACACGTGCACCAGTGTGATGGTGTCATTACAAAACCAACTTGAGTCCCTGTAAATTCTGGTGAGGAAGTGGACTGAATCCAGCCATAAATATTTCTGAAGTCAGCATGGAAAATTGCAAAACACATCTTTCATGGTTCTGGATTGGCACTCACCATTTCCTCTAGGCTAGAGTGTCATTTAAAAGAGATTAAAGTACACATGACAAGGATAAACTCTTCTCCTCCTAGGGTGTTACTCAGAGTTTACCTGCTTAATACCAGTGTTACTACCCTCTTCTCTCACTGGAACCTTAACTTGTTTAGACCCTCAGGTGGGACTAGAGAGATGCTCATGGTGGGTGCAGCATCAGCATCAGGGTTTCAGGAGTCTTGGCCATGGATTCCTGTCTACAGTATCCAAACCCCACCTAAGAGCAGGAAAAGATTTGTCCCCCAAGGCAGTGCTAAGTTCACAGCAGCCACAGTGGTGTGGAAGTGGGCTTGAAGAAAATTCATCAGCCCAGCTCCTTTTTCATCTTCTTCCTGGCTGGAATGGCCACTGTGCCTTTGCTTAGTCTCAGGCACTCTCTGGTGTAATCCAAATATTCTGCCTGTAGACACTGGCCACCAGCAGAATGACACCAGTGCTGAATGCTGTACTCACAGATAGGAAAATCTGAGGGAAGATCAATTCCTCTCAAAATTATTAGAGGGACATCTGATAGCACTGTTTCAGTTCAGGCTTATTAAATACTCACCATTTTATCCTTCATTTTTCAGGGATTTATAATTCCGCTATAAAAATTCATTCAACCTTGAAACTTGGCATCCATCGTTTCACTCCACAAGATATTTTTAAAGATACAAGAGCAGAAATGTTCCTATTCTGGCAATGGCTTAAACGGATATTAACTTTCAATCCTGCTGCACAGCACATTGGAAAGTTGAAAAAACTGTTGAAAATTACTGCTAAAAAAAAAAAAAAAAAAAGCCTTTTCAGAAATATAGCTGGAATTGTCCACTGAAATCTCGGTCTGTTGAATGTGATCTGGTGCATTTTGAGGGTTGTTGTCCAGTTTCAGAGGGAGCTCCTGAGAGGCAGCGCTCCTGTATCACATGAATGCCTGGCAGCTTTGGCAATGGGAACAGTGGCACTGAGATTGTGTGGAGAATTACTCTGGGAATTACTGGGATAAAAAACCCTTTCTCTTTAGACTTGGAACAAATTCCTTAAGGTCGTTGTAGGTTTTCTATCAACAGAGCTCCTGCTGGACAGGCTAAGCAAGGCATGTCTCAGTAGTGTCTCAGGTACAGAGGGAGAGGGAGAGTTGGACTCTCTCACGTGTCCTCCTGCCCATTTTTCAAACATTTTTTGTGATAAAATTTGCTCTATGCTTTGTCATCAGTGCTACTTATGCCTCTCCCCATTCACCAGGTGGGCTCTTTGCAGGTGCCTTAAGTGGGTCCTTATTTCTTAGAGCAGAGAAAAAGTTCTTGGTCTCAGTGGAGGTCTCCATTTTCCTGCCCTTTTTTCCTAACAAATCTGAGCCTGGTGTCTTCTTGATTTCATTGGCATTTAAACTGCTTGACATCTTTAGCCCTCAAGGATGCTCTGAGCTGTAAAGGCTCCTTGCTGAAACTGCTGTTCTGGAGTTAGAGGTGATGCACGATTGGTTGGCTGCTTCATGCACTAAAGAAATCAAGCAGCGTGTAGCTTCTCCCATTAAAAATTAACACTCTGCAGTAGGCAGTAAAGACCTTCAGTGTTTTGTTGTTAAGGAGCAAATAATGGAAAAACACCACCTTTTTTTTGTTAGAGTAGGAGGGATGCTTCAAATTAAGAGCTTCTCCTGTTATGTAGCTGTCTCCTCCTTGAAACTGGTGGCTGGAGAAAGATTTCTGGGCATGTGTGGCTGTGCATGTGGTTTGCTTGGATGTAGTTGCACAGTTCATCTCCATTCTGCTTTTACCTTCCACAGCCAGTGTATGCAATGTGTTAAGAGATGGATAAGTACCTGTTAGAGCCTCTAGGATTTGGATATCCTTTCCTGTACTTTGTGTTCATGTAAAGCTTCACACGGCTGCAGATGGCTAATTCCAAAAGGGGCCTGTGGGAAATTTGGCTTAGAGTATATTTGTTAATGCAAATAACAATAATTCATGTGGGAAGGAGTGAAAGGATCATTTAAATGGAGCACCGATTCCAAAACTTCCCAGACATCTGTGAATATCCCGGGCTGAGGGGCTCAGCTCATGCCGGGGGATTCGGTGTTTGTTTGGGGTCACGTGAAGGTGAACTGTGGGATGTCCACGCTCACATCTATTTTGCACACTCAGCCTGCACAGGGGGACTTGCCTGCTGCGTGGGGTTCTGTTGCCCTGCTGTAGCTGTCTCAAGCTGTTCCTCACTCTGCAGAGCAGCAGTGACTTGGAGCCTGGGAAGCGTCCGCAGAGCGGGATGCGCTGATGGGAGCAGACTGCTGGAAAGCAGGCACGTTCCCTCTGTCTGCCTCAAACTGCATAATGGTTCTGGCAAGGGCCACAGTGAGAGAGAGGAGAGGGGGCATTCTGTCCAGCCAACTGGCACTGCTCACATCCACCTCCCCTCTGCCTCCCTGGTACGCTGTCCCTCTTTCCGTGGCACCATCTAAATGCTAAATAGCAGGGCTGTTGTGTGCCTGTGGCTGTGCAGCACTCCTTTGTTCCACTCCCTGCAGTTATCAGACGAGAAAGAAAAGTAGTTATTAAGTAATCGAAGATTTAGGGGAGCTCTGGAGCGCTGTCATGCAAATAAGAGGAAAAAATATGATGTTATAAGAATGAGACGTTTGTCTTGAGAAGGTCTCTGGAGGAAGAGAAAATGAAGTCTGTCTATTGAACAACATTGCAGCAGAGGGGTCCTTCAGCTCATCTGGCATGTGACAGGACATAAAAGCTGGTGCTCACAGCCTCTGTCTAATTGGGAGTGATTGCAGTAACCAAGAGGTGTAATAAGACCAGTTAGAACAAATGCTATTAATGAGGAACACCTATTAACATTGATATAATTATTGCTGGGTGTTGGTGTGCAGTTGCTAGTTTTCATTTTAATTTCACACAGAAACGACCTACTGTCAGCCACCCAGTTGTCCTGTTCAGTGCAAAGCCAGTTAGTTAAGACACCTGAATTCAGGCTCCCCTGGTTGCTTTACCCACATTTCACTGAGCTTCTCTGTAAATTCTGTCCGTAGCCTCCAACACATCCTTTATGGAGAGAAAAGAGCAATGTCACTTTGAGGCAGATCCACAGGGTTTAGACCAACTTTCCATTTCCTCAGTTAATTACCAACATAATCTCTAGATAATCTCTTCTCAAGTCTGTGAAGATTGGCTGCCTTTGAATTCAGAGGACACTTGGTCTTTTTGGATCGTCGCCATAGATTAAACTTCTTCAAAGTGGAGATAGCTGTACTTTCCTGCTGTTGATTGAAACACGCCACTGAACGCTTCTGAAGCTGGATAACCCCTCCAGAAACACAAACAATTGCTGGCACCCTGTGTCCTCCCAGCTCAGAGGTGCCAAATCCCATTATAACTCATTTCTGTGCATACAGTCAATCACAGCCTTGTTGTTCAGTGTCTAAGAGATTTTTCTACTGTTACCAGGAATATTTTATCAATAGGAAATCACACAATATGAAAGAGTTGTTTGCACCAAACTGGAAAAATCGTGTCTGTAACTGTGGTGATATCTGTTGCTATTGCATCAACCTAAACAGGGGAGTTGTCTGCCTATGTTTGCTAAACCATCCTCATCTTGGCTGAGTTCTTACATCTCCCATGAAAGGAGAGATCTCCCACCTGCAGGGGATGTGCTCCTGTGGCTTGCATTCCTCTGCTATCTCCAGTCCCAGCAACATTGGCTCTGCAGGGCACCTCCCCACAGAAACCTCAGAAAGTTTCTCTGATCTCACCCCCAGGAACTTTGCAGAGGATCAGAAAACTTTCAGAGGAAAATTTAACTACCAGTGGTAAAACTTATTGAAATGAACAAATTTCCCTTTTCCTGTGTGCTTTCCTTCAGTACCACCCACATCACCTCTCCAGTTTTGTGCAGGTGAAGGTAATGTAAGGAGACATTTGCCTCCTCTGTGCGTGGCAGGGAGTGCAGGATCCTCTGTGTCCCTTAGGAACCACAACAAACCTTCAGGCTCGTGCCAGGCTGTGCCTCAGTAGCCTCTAAAACTATTCCTGGCCCTGCTCTCGTGGCTCTGCACTTCTGATGGCCTCACTAAAAAACACTGAAAAAATGAATCCACTTTGTGTTCACTATCAAATGCTAAATGTATGTTTTCCTCTAGGGCATAAATTTAAATTAGGTTTTTCCTTTTTAATTGGTCTTAGACTTGTAAACTATTTCACATTTGAAAAAAAATGCAGATACCTGCACAGTCGTGTTGGTGGGGTTTGTCTTTTTTTTGGTTTTAAGATTGTGTCTCTAGCATCAAGTCTGTCATTTAGTTTTTCTGATGTTTGCTTACAAACTAAACTCTGCCTGTATCTGAATGTAACACAGTAAGTGTCTGTTTGGTTCCAGCACCAGATATGACCCATCGTTCAGATATCCATACAGTAATTTCCCATGAGCTCAGAGGAAATCATTCCATCTCCCAGTGGACATCCAGCACCATTTTCTATTGTATTTGAATTTTCTTTGCTTGTGATATTGCATTTCTCCCCCTCCCCAGACACATATAGTCATTCCAGTTTCTGGTAATAAGTTTTTGATCAGGTTTTCTTTGTACTCTTCAGCTTTTGAAAGCTCACCATTGGGGTGAATTTCCCTTTCATCTTCATGTAGCCTTCTCCTCCCCTTTTTCTCTGAAAACAACTGAAATTGGTAAGGAATAAAGTTGCAGTGCAAACACAGTTTGCTTATTTAGTTTGAAATTGTAAATCTCCTTTTATAAAAATTCTCCCTACAGTGAAGGGAAAAAAAAAAACAAACGAAACCCTAACAGTTATTTTTAACATTTGACATTAAAATCTGAAATTTCTACTTCTGAAGGATAAGACAACTCTCTCATTCACCAGCTGTATGTTTTTTTTTTACAAATGTCAGGCTTAGTATTGAATGAATGCATGCAAATATAACTGCAGACCTAAATATGTGCCATAAAGACATCTGAAATGATGGAATTAGGGTTGACACCCCTTGGGTGGAGGGACTGGTGCAAGATTCATTTCTGCCCTACCTAGGCTTGATATTTTCAACATTATCTGCAAAATACAACAGCTGAAGGGTCTGTTAATTAAAGGCTGCTCTCTGCCAAAGTACTAGAGATGTTACCGTGGCTCAAATGTTTGTAACTCTGTGACATGTGGAGAAGTGGGCAAAAAATAGCTTTCAGGGAATGGCAGTGATTTTTGTTTTAGTAGGAAACTCAGACTTGACTTTCTACTATGAAATGAGTAGGAAATGACCTTAAATACAACTTCTGAAACCACTGACCAAACAGCCAGCAGTGTGTGTTATTGTTTGGCTCCACAGCCATCGTGACAAGAACCAGGGGTGCTGGGGCTGTTGTGGAGGAGATGCACTGGTTGAACTGGCAGGAATCTATTTCCACTGTCCCCTGTCTTTTAATTCATCCCATTTCTCCTGTCACTGCGTTCAGCCAGGGGAATGGAGGACATTGGATCCTAGAATGGTTTCTGTTGGAAGGGATCTTAAAGACCATCCCTGGCATTTCCTCTGCCACAAGCAGAGACACGTTGCTCAAAGCCCTCCAACCTGACCTCAGACACTCCCAGGGAGGGAGAACCCTCCATAACAAGCATCCTTCTGCCTCTTAGGTTTGTCTCATGGTAGGCAGGGTGTGATTCCTGCGGTCTCTCTCTCACAGTCACTGGCATCCTTCAACCCCCTCACCTCCTCCTGCAGCTCTGGCACTAAGGGGAGGATTTCCTCCGCCAGAACTGTGCCCACTGCTGCTGGATGGAGCTGGAGCAAGAGCAGGGCCCATCCTGCAGCTGGCACTGGGTGGGCAGTGTGGTCCCCCTGAGCTGTGCCCTGCAGAGCAGCTCTGTCAGTGGTGGGTGCAGCGCTCACAGAGTCCTTGGCTTTGTGCCAGCTGGGCACCAAAGCTCCCAGGTGAGCTGGCAGGGCTCTTCTGTGCCAGCTGCCCTGGTGACAGCATTCCTGGTCTCCAAATGCTTCCCAAGGGCTTCTTTTGTAGGTGTGGGAGGCTTTGGCTGCTGCTGATCCTGGTCCCACCCAGGTCCTGCCAGGGTCTGTCCCATGAGCTGCAGGTGCTCGCTGCCTCTCCCACAGGTTCTCCCAGTTTGGGAAAGCCGCCTGCACACCCCACCAGAGCACTCTGCTGGGAATTGTGCCAGCACCAGGGCTGCTCTCCTCAGCAGCAGCATGCCAGTCAAACATGGATAGAAAAGCCATGAACATTTACCCCTGGTCTGTGTCCCCTCTGTCCCTGCAGGCTGGGACAATCCCTGTGACTCTGTCACAGTGACCCAGCTCTGCATTTGCTCTCTTTTCCTGCCATGCTCTTTATTTCGCCAGGGCTGTGAACAGCATCCAAAAATCCTGTGATCTGGACCTATTGTCTGAAGGGCTGGTCTTTCTGTGTCCAGAAGGAGTAAAGGCTGCAGCAGGGGAAGGGCTTTTGGCTCAGCTCAGCAGACGAGCTCTGCTGGCACCGGTGCAGCCCCGTCAAATGCCACCAGATAAAACCCTGATCCAGAGTCAGGTGTAAAGCCAGATGTTTCAGGCAGGAATGTCAGCTGCCTTTTGTTTTCTGAAATGAGCACTGTGAGCAATCTCAAAGCTGCAGTCTCACAAGAGTGACATGAGCAGATTTCATAAGATTTTGGAAAGCACTGAGTACCAAGATCTGGAAAAAAAATTCACAATTTCTTGTGCTGAGTTTGTTGTCTGTAAAACCTCCCTGTTCTTATCTGCTTTGTTACACAATTCACTGTTTAAAACAGAAAGTATGTTTTATCTCTGCCTCTGTGTGCATGCACACCAAATACTTTGAAAAATAGTAATTACCAACATCTGGGGTAAATAATTTCTTAATGGAAAAAAAAAAAACCCTCTTGAATGTCCAGACCAAATGGGATCAGATCCTTTAAAATTATAAGGTGAGCCTGATCCCAGCTGATGTGAACCAGTATTGTCTCAATGAAACCAAAAGAGCAGTTCAGACCACAACCAACTAAAAACATCAGCTTGTTTAATAGGAAAGTTTCAGAAATAAACTGTTTATTCCTTTTACTGTAGAATATATATTGTGGCAGGATATCTTCAGGCAGTGAAAATAAGCAGCTCCCAAAACTGTTAAAAATATAGAAGAAACTTGGGCACTGCTAAAAGGTGTTATTTTTTTACTGAATGGGGTTTATTACTTGCATAATTGGCACAAAATGGAAAGCAGTTCACAAAAATGGCATTGTTTGTACTTCTGTAATTAAGATTGTATCAGTATTTCAAGGGCAAAATAGCCAGCTAGAAAAACGCCCGCAATTACAGCATTAATTCCTCAGGAAGTAAATCTTTAGCCAGTTTTTGTGGGGAAAACACTGCCTTGGTTAGTGACCAGGTAGAGGAGTCCAAAGCAAATCGTTCTGGGCTTCCAGCACGGCATCAGGTGTTCTGCATTCCTCACATAATTAAAGCCTAATGTGGGAGAGACGCCTTAACGGACTTAACAAGCAGAAATGCAAATATTAGACCGACTTAGTATGTTCCACTTTTGCAACTTATTAATTGCCGTAAATATGCAAAGGTACGCAATTAAAAGAGCAAATGAGTGCTTCTAATTAGGATGGAATGGTAGCACATTTCATCGAAGTGGGACACAGTGTGCTACTTAGCTGTGTATGTGTTTGTGCCAATTAGCCAACACGGAATTCTCGTCTGAACAATTGGGCCTCCTGCAATTGGCAAACGAGCACCCGAGCACCAAAGTCCAAAAACAACATTTATATTACCCTGTAACACAACGGGGCACTTCTGGTCTTCTTTGCATCTGGGGAGAGGGATATAACTCATTGACAAAAGCTGAGCCTGCCTGTGGGAGTGTGGATTTCCTGGGGCTGCCCTGCTCACAGTGACGCCAGCAGTGCCTGGCACCAGCAGGCCAGGGCAGAGCTGCTCCCTGCCCCTTGCATTTGTTCACTCAGATGTGTCGTGCAGCAAGTGGCAAGTGTCCCTGTGACACTGAGGGTTGGATCCTGGCTTTCCTGGCAGTCCCAGCAGTGTGCTATGGCCAGGAAATCCTCAGTGACTGAACGGTCACCAGCACTTTCCTTGGAAGCATCGAGGAACAGCCCTGAGCTGGAATTACAGTGGAAATAGAACTCTAGGCTACACTAATTTTGGTCTGGTGTCCTTCATAGGGCTGTGTTTTTGTGGCTGGACCTGTGGGAGAGGGGTAATTCCACACGATGCCATGTGTGGGATGTGCCAGGGCTGCGTGGCCACTTGGACCGTGGTGAATGACCTGCTGGCAGGCTGGGATAGCTGAGCTCTGTGCTGGGACACAGCCCTCACACAGACACCAAATCCATCTCTCATGTAATGGGTGAGAAAATTGATTTTCTTTGCAGCCAGGACTACCCCAGTGACTTCTCCCAATTTTGGATGAGGGGGCTCTTGGAGCAGGTGGAATTCCTTGTAATTGCTGTACAGTGCTCAGTCCCATGGGAAGATTTGTGTTTGCTGATTCCACAACTTCGGTAATTTTCAGACTAGATCTCTTCCTTTTTTTTTCTGTCAGGTGAGAGGAATAGGATAAGAAGGGGAACAAATTCTGTTCTTGGCTAATGTCTATATTTCCTGTATGGAAAAGGATGTACCAGTACAAACTGGAGCCACCAATATATCAGTCATGACAGCATTTCATACTGATGTGGGGTTTGTTTAGTCTGCTTGTCGTGAGGAGCTAAAAATCTGAGCTTTGGAAAGTCCTTGAAGAGGCAATGGAGCACAAGAAGTATGAGCAGAGGAGGGGTGGAGTGCACAGCAAAGACCCCCAGTCCAAGGGCTCACAGGAGCTGCTTGGAATAAAAAGATGAATCTGGTTCTGTAGTGCTCTGATGGGTTTGGGGCTGGTTTTCTCTTGCTTTTGGATAAAGTTTCCTTCAATTTAGAATCTGTGTTGTGGAAACACTGAGTTTAGGGGCTTCATTTGGGGAAAGGAAAAGCCATTTTTCCTTTGTATAATAATTCAAATAAACTTAGGCCTAGGCTGTACTTAGAACTGACTGACAGTTTCTGTGACAGATGGAATAGAACATTCTGGGGTTGGAGAATAAAATAGTATAATTCAGACTGTAGCAGGCAGCCTCGTGCCCTGAGTCTTGACCCCTCAACAGATATTCTTCCCATAACCTCCTGAAATATTCCCAGAGCCTCTTTCATGGTGAAATGTATCTTGCTTAGTGCTTCTCCTCTGTTCAGAAGGTACAGGCCAGTAGCTATAAATAATTACTGACTACTCACACTGCCTTGCACAAAGTTCAGGTTTGAACTTTCATTCAGATACCTCTGCGCCTGTTCCTGCTTGCTGTACCTGGGAAAAGTTGTATTTTTTACATCCAGCCCATTTGCTCCAAGTTAAAGTCATTCTGTCATCTGCCTGAGATGCTCAGACAGGGGATTAAGTTCCAGGGGTTTTTTTTTGGTGATTTGGGCTTTGCTTCCCATTTTACTTCTTTTCCTGAGGATGGTTACTAAAACCTTGATTTTTTTCCCTAAAAGAAAGGAAGCAGTCACTCACCTCCAGGTCATCAGGGTGGGAGTGTTTAACAGCCTTGTGCTCCAGGGTGAAACACAAAGAACTGAGGTCTGCCTTACAACTGCCTTTCCCAGCTTTCCTCAGGAACTGGGATGTCCCTTGCCCCTAGGTGAGGCAGGGGTGGGGAACATCTGCAGGTCTCTTCATAGGGAAATCCTCCAAGTCCTGGCAGCCGCCCCAAAGTGGGACATTCCCTGTCACTGGAAGTCAAGCCTGTGGTGGCCCAGCCATGAGGGATCCTCTCTGCTGGGCTCACTGGAGGAAGGCTCCCTCCAGGCTGGGCTCCATCGAGGCCACTCACTGATGGCAAAAAAAAAAAAAAAAAAAAAAAAAAAAAANAAAAAAAATCCCAATTTTACACATGTAAAAGCTTCACACAAGCCCGCGGGGCCGCACCTCTGTTTCCTTTTCAAAGAACAATTACGTTTAGCAACAACAACAACAAATGCCTTCTGCATCGTGGCTGAGTGTCTGAGTGTGAGGTGTAGAGAGCTGTGTGCTCACAGATTGTGCTCAGTGGAATGAACCATCTTCCCCAGCTTGCAGCACCCCTCAAGGAGTTTTGCATCAGGTTCTTTGATGCTGTTTCTTCTGCCAAAAGTGCTTTACATCACTCAAGCTCACCAGATGCTGAGCTTCATATTTTGAAGTGAGGGTAACTTTCCTGATGTATGGGAGGTGTTTAGTCCTTTCATTTGACCTTAGCTTTAGCTTGCTCATATTTGTCACTGGAGAGAAAGGTGATTAGGAAGATCTATGGCCCTCAGGACTGATTGCAGACAGCAGGTATGCAGCACTGTCAGAGTGGGCAGTTGCTGACAGAAGTGTTTCGAGTTCAGCACACTTTGGATCTCAGGCTCATGTCTCCATCAGCTCTATTTGAATATCTCCCAGCACAATTTCAATGTTTACTTCCTGCAGAATAGAGAACATCTGGGATTTATGTGGCTGCTCACAGGAGTAAAAGAAAAAAAAAAAAAAGAGAGAAATGTTTCTGGGGCTTTGCCTACAAAAGCTTCAACTTTCTGAGCAAAGCTAAATGGTGTTTGGCAGTGCTGTAGTAGAAAATTAGAGAGAAAATGGTATAAAGACTCCTGTTAATACCAAAAGAACTTGCATTCTGCAGAATCTGGCACAGCAACAACCTGCATTCCCAGAACTCTCCCTATGTATTGGAAAATAATGAAGTGAGAACAAATTGGGTTTGTGGAGTGTGTTATGTGTGCCAACAGGCTTGTTTGTGTGTGTCTGAGATAAATGTGTGTGTGCCTGTGTGTATGGGGGGTAATTGTTATCTCTGAGTGCTGTGAGATCCCCTTCCTCCCCAAATCCACATCACCACTGGATGCTGTGAATAACAAAATCCCGGGTACTGCCGTTTCTGCCTCCAGACTCAGTTCCCATGTAAGGAGGCTAATGCTAGCTAAGGCTGAAATGGTCTTCTCTTCCTGCTACTTTTGAGGCATTTGGGAATATTTTTATATCCTTTTTGCTTTTAATTGCCGTTGTCCCTGCTTCATCCTCTCCCTTGTTGCCACTTAGTCCTTGCTGAAGTGAGGAAATGGCTTTTACATGGTGTTCTGTAACTATTGAGATCTTTGATTATAAAAGGTGCCTGCTGTTCCTGCTGCCTTCTGTGACTGTAATTTGCTCAGGGAAGGGATGGTGAAAGGCTGCATTGAGGGGGTGGCCAGAGCCTTAGGAAAGCCACCAGCATGAAAACACTGCTCTCCTTTGCACTGGGGGAGGCTCTGTGTCTCTTCTGGCCTCTCAAAGGGGTCTATTTTTGTCAACAAAATAGGGCTTCCCAACGGTGTCAGGGCTTTGTTATCCCAGAGGAAGTTAGCTGGATTTCAGGACAGAGCAGTATCTTCCCATATCTTTGATGCTGTGATAATTTATGCCCCATTGACAGCCTGCATCCGAGCTGACACTTCACACTCAGTGCAGTGAGAGCCTGATGTGCTGCAGTAATTCCACGGCACTTCCACTCCTGCCCTGCCATTCTTCTTCCCGTGAATCCTGAATCCTCACCTAGCTCAGGAGAAGTTATTAGCATTGGGCTGTGCCTGAGCCAGATAATCTGGGCGAGGTGAAGTTGCTCAGTGCAAGACTTCTTGCCAAAAGTCACAGCACGCTGCTGCTAACTCGGAACTGCTGCTGTTGTGAATTTACAAATTCTCCTCCCTATCCCAGCTCCTCTGTGCCAACTTCTGAGTACCCCATGTCAGAGGTTGTCTCTGCTTATTTTCCTTTTTGATCCTACAAATTTTTCAAAGTAAATGTTTTATCCAACTACATAGTAATATTTATATCCAGGATTCCTGTGTGTCTTACTGACACGTGCCAAGGCCAGGGCACTGCAGGTAGGCAGGAGGTCCAATTCACCCTTTAAACGTTGACAATATGGTGTATGCTCTGTGGATTTATTGCTAACCCATAAAGCACGCCCTGGACTTCATGAAATATTTGGATTTACTTTGCATGTCTGGAGAGTCAGTCATGTATGAAAGTGCTGGGCATACTGCACATGCACAGAGCATCTGTGTTGTACATCCACATTAGGAGTGATGCCTCCCAGGGGCATCTGTGTGTATGCAAGAAATGCACAGGCTGATGGTTGCAGAGCAGGATGCTTGGTCTTCCAGGAAATCTTGCCTGGGGCATATTTCACGTGGTCCCATAGCAATGGGGAACCCCAAGCTGGCCCATTATTTCAGAGAGGCCTTTCCTGAAGGAAAACCAGCCCCATTTGAAAGTGGACTGGTCACCAGGAGGTGATAAAGTATTCATTGTTGGGAAGAAAGAAAAAAAAAAAAATAAAACCTCTGACATTTCTGTAATTGCTTTGCTGCTGTGTCTCATATTGCAGCAGAGTGGTTCTGCATGTGTGGGTACCTATAATAGAGAGAGATGGTGTCATTAATCTCAAAGGAACATCAAAAGTCTGAACTGTTTCTGAGCACTGGCATAAATCAGTTAAGTGTTGTCCCTTCCACATAGTCATCTGCTCTGCTTTTCTAATAACTCTGATACATCCTTTTTTTTTCTTTTTGACACATTTCTCCTTAAGCACAGTGGTAAGGTGTACGCCTGACATGAATCACAGTTTGTGCAGACTTTCATTCTTGGATTTTAACATCAATTTCACCTTAGGATAGTTACAGGTTGTCACTGTGCCTACTCAAGGTGTATTATTTCCATATCATTTTTGTGGGAATGTGGTGGTATTTATTCATACACAAATAAAGCCAATAAAGCACATAGCCAGTGCATATTTTATTACTAATGTAGCATTTACAGCACTTTATTGTTAACATAAAAAAAAGGTACACGTATAAAAAGCAAATGTTACAGCATAAATCACCCCAAATGTTCAGCCAGCATGACCATCACATATAATGTTTCCATTTATCAATCAATATGTCAACATGCCTTGATGCTTCAGATGTAAATTGTCACCTAAGGTGTCTTTAACTCCTCAAAATGTCATCTGCTGAGCCGAGCTCATTCAAGTTCACCTTTTAGCTTTTTCCCTGGGATGCTCACTGTCCATCCAATAAGTGAAGGAGGCCAGAGGTTAATGAATCTTAATTGGACTTCATTATGGGGCAGTGGAGCACCTCAGGTGCCTGATCATGTCACGGTAGTGAGGAGCAATGTCGTGAAGTGAGGATGTGATGGAGCAGAAGCCAGGCTTTATCCTGCACTGGAACATTCAATGACAGGTTATGGTTCCCTGCATTGTCCCCACCGAGGTGTAAACCTTGGTGCAAACCAGAATAACCACATTTCATTTGTGAGACATATTTAAAATACATTTATAAGCATGAAAGCTCCTGAATGACTGAATTATGCTGTAAGGGAAGCCCAGTGCTTTATAACTTCTATCATTACTAAGATCTGGTGCTCTTTATTGCCTGTGATCCAGAAGAGAAATTGTATTCCCTCGCTGCAAGTAGGGCAAGGCAAACCTAAAAAAAAAAAAAAAAAAAATCTTTCACTCCCGAATTTTATGGTGTTAATTTGCCACATATTAATTTTCACGTACCATTTGAGAGCAAACAAAGAATTAAAGTCGTTCATTCGGTAATAAAACTGTTTTATTCAGGGTTGTAATTAGGCTATATTATTTTCAGTTTCCCTTTGGAGGATTGGAGGCCATGAACAGAAAATGATTGTGCTGCTATTTCTTATGTCAAAAAGTCTGCTTCTGCTCTGGCTTTTTAGGAAAAACGCCCGTAAGATCCTGGAGAAGTTAGAAGACACGGCCAAAATATACTGGATCCAAACTGTATTTTTGGTATAATGTCACTACTGGTGTTTATATTTCTGTTTCCCAAAGTTTCACATTCTGCATCAGCCGCGTTTTGCCATTTTTAGGAGTTGTCATTTATATAATCACTTTGTCCTCTTATTTAAAAGAGGAGTCAAAGTCTGTTAGCGAGAAATCATATTCTATGAATAAAAAGTGTAGTAAAGAGCTTTCAAGAAGCTCTTCACAGTGTGTAACTAATTGATAGGTCTGTTTGGGGTTTGGTTGGGATTTTGGCTTTTGGGGGGTTTTAGGATGGGGCTTTTGTTGGATTTTTTTTAATCTTAGCCATGTTGGAATAAAGTATTTTTTAATTAGCAAAAAAAATTAAATGTCAATTTAGTTTACCGGTTTGAACAAAAATGATGGTTCATATTTCTAAGGATTTTATGCTTATTTCTATATTTTATTTAAATTAAATTATAAAATTTAGTCATTATAAAAAAGCCAAAATATTAACATTGAAAATAAAATATAGAAAGAGCTTAATATTTTAATATTAAAAAAATCAAAACCAAAAAGAATATCAAAATATTTCACTTTGAAAATATTAAATGAGCACTTCAAATTTTGAAAAATAGACACTTTTTTAGCCCAAAAGTCTTCATGGACGTCACCCCAGAAAGGCAATATTGTATGTGCAAACTACTCACTTTTCAATTCTTCATTTCTCAGGTCATTAGTTTTCCATGATTTTTTTTTTTTTTGTCTTTTCCCCTTCAAAGATATTGTAGCTTTTTTTTGGGGAAAACCCAACCCTATTCATTCCTAACATTCTCTGCTTGGGCTAAATCTTGCTTATCATTATGCATTAACATTTGCAAAACCAATAGAAATTCAGCCTAAAAGATGACAAACAGTAGGACCACTCTAAACCTCACTGCAGAGATAACTGTACTGTGGCTGAACAAATGTGCTGTTTCTTCCTGGCATTGCAAATGGCAAATAATTTTAAATTGTTTCATAAATAAAGGATTTTCAGCCAGCAAAAGGCCACCTTCATTTCCGAGCTGAAACTGGTAATTTTCTTGTGGACTTGCAGTTGTTAGGGAAGGGAGCAGAGTTATATGGTGCTGTCTGCACCGTCGGGTATCCTGCTTTGAATCCAATAACTGAGCTCAACAGCCTCCAAAGGGTATTAAACATCAATATCCTTTCCTCAGTGAGAACTAATCAGTTCCATCTCTCTACCTTTTAGGATAAAAAAGAACTGTCTGGTTGCTGCAGGATTTATAATATTTATAGGTGCATTTTTTTATTCTCTTTCCACCTGCCTTTGTTTCCATCTCGCTCGTTTGCTTTATTTACATGGGATTGTGTGAGCTGATTGTAACAGCACAAATTGGATCAAGGGCCAGACCTGGGGGATGAACCTGCTACAAGAAAAAGGCTCCTGTGGTTCCACTCAGTAACTGAATCTTGCAAATATCTTTATTCCTTATTTTCACTTTATAAGGACAGGCCCCTGGGCTAGATGGTCACTGTGGGGATTCTTTGTCACAGCAGTGGCCGAGGAGTCTCCACCTCTCTGGAAGTGCTCCTTCCTTTGGGCACCCCTGGAGGAGCCCACCAGGAACCTGGAGAGGGACAATTTACAGTGGCCTGGAGTGGCAGGACAAGGGGCAATGGCTTCCCACTGCCAGAGGGCAGGCACAGGTGGGATATTGGGAACAAATTCTTCCCTGTGAGGGTGGTGAGGCCCTGGAACAGGGTGCCCAGAGAAGCTGTGGCTGTCCCTGGATCCCTGGAAGTGTTCAAGGCCAGGCTGGGTGGGGCTCAGAGCCACCTGGGATAGTGGAAGGTGTCCCTGCCATGGCAGAGGGTGGGACAGGATGGACATTAACGCCCCTTCCAACTCAGACCATCCTGTGATCCTGTGATTGATAACACAGTGGGACCCTGCTCCTGATTAGGCTGTCACAGCACTTTTATAATAACTTGTCCATTTTCCATTTCATCATCTGATAACCTCATTCAGATAAATGATTACCTGAAGAAGATGAAAACAAACCCAAAAACCCCCAGGCATATGTGGTGTATGAAAGCAAACCTCAACTCCTATTAATTTTTAGGCCGTTAAAAGACACTTTGCTAGAGAATAACACATTCCTATTGTCCCTAAGATGTGAAATATAATACAAATAGCCAGTGGCAGCGCGGGATTTATTTGCTGTGTGCTCAGGTAGGGTTCATCTGGTGGAGTTCTATCACATTCTGATGGATTTATGACAGTTCAATCAGAAGTACAACACTCGTGTGCATGTGCCCGGCACCCGCAGGGACAGCACAGATTTCAGGGAATGCAATGAGCATTCCAGCAACAATCACAATTCAGGACAGCAGTGTCTTCTTGCTGGATATCAGTGGCAACATCTAATTATGAAGAAAATGTCAATGCTTCCTCTTTATTACTAACATTGTGGCTGCATTAAATCTAACTTTATTTGACAGGGCCTACTCAAAATTATTTCCTACAGAAATGTGCTATCAGACAGCAGGAGTATATCTTTGTCAAAACAGCAAGTAGTAGCTGCCGTTAAGCAATTTTGCAAACATGGTACCTTCAGGCACATATACTGTATTTCATTCTGCATTTCCTGATATGACAATTAGCCTTCAGTGTCAAGATAAAAAAAAGATTATGGATGCAAATATGGCTATTTCTTTTCCTTTGGCTGATTGTAGCTGATTACAGCCAGATACTACTTCTCAGCATGATGAGTTTAAATATATTTTACTCTTTTCTTAAGGAAAAAAAAAATGGAAATTGACAGCAGAGTGCTTAACTGCTGAGATTCATATGTTCACTTTATGTATATATGAAATGTAATTCAAGTGGCTGCAAACATTGACTAATCCAAGAATTCAAGCTTATTTGAGTTTTCTGTAGAGAAGCATAGATTAGATCAAGTTGATGAGTTCTTTTGAGTTGCATATTACAATGTCATAAAAGACTAACTGAATTCATACCAGACACGAGCTGGGCTCCTGCTCTCAGCACCCCCAAAGAACAGAATCAGGATTTGCATCTTCTCCTCACAGACAGAAAACCTCCTCTTTCATTACTGGAGGAGTTTTGTCTCACTCAGCAGCAAAATGACATGAGAAAGTCTTCTTATAGAGTAGGTCCTTGTATGTGTATTTTATTATTGTAATTTTCTAAGTGTGAGCTGTTCTTCAGCTTTGCAGCCCAGAGGTGGCTTAAAAACCTGCCTGGGAACTTCAGTAACAAATTTTTTGTAATAGTGTTCTGAAAAAGAAATCCTGGGATTATAAAAACATATTGTTAAAATTAGTCACTCCAGACTCACCTCTCGTGCAGTTTGACCTGAGGAGCTCTGCCAAAGGACCAGCACAGCCTGAGCTTGCCCTGGTGCTCCAGCGAAACCCAGTGGGTTTTGTTCCTGAATGTGCCAGGGAAGGGCTGAGCCCTGGCTGTCTCTGCCCTCCTGCTCATGGCAGGGGAGACAGCAGAAATCCTTGTGCAGTCTTGAGCACAGTCTTCATAATTAGAGACCTTTCCCTTTGAACCTGCACCAAAAAAAAGTTACATTATTTTTTGCAGCTTATTACCTGAAAAACAGACATAACAACGGAAGGAGAGTGGGTGATAAAGAGATGGAGCTAAATAAAGAGAACAATAAATATTGCTGAGATTAGGCTGTTGGGCAAAGAGCTGGATGCAGCTGAAAATCCAGCAAATCAGTTCAGGTAGATGAAGTTCATTGAGAGCAGGCATCAGAAAACTCTGTTTCAACCACAACAAAAACTGAAAAGAAAACACAGAGATGGCCACAGCAGGTGTACTTTATACTTCCAGCTCTTATGAAACCTGCCAGAGAGCAGTATTGACATGCAGCAGCAGAGCATTTGAGTAGAAAAGGAACACAAAGTTGCCTTGGCATTCACATCCAATTTAAGAGAAAAGCACCACATGGATACCTAGAAAATACATATCCTCCAAATATTTCATATGGAGCTTGTGTGCTAATCAAGAGGACATTCGGGGAAGAGACCAGTAAACAGCAGGCTTGAGCAAATGCTTTCCTAGCTCCCAAGCAGGAATTATTTTTAATCATAAGACATAAAGCATCCATTGGAGTAACCCCTGATCAGCGTCTTGCTGTCATGTGAACTGTTTCATTGACTTCAGTGGAGCTATTTAAGATAAGCACGTGCCTAAGTGCTTGGCAGGGTTGAACCATAAACAGGGTACCCTATTTTAGCAAAGATACTGACAAAAACTGCCCTCGTTTGCACCTTAACTCCCATTCCACAGTTCTGTCTTTTAAGAAAATATTAATTCATTCAGGATGAGAAAGGAGTCATAGAGCCAAACTGCACCAAAACAGAGGAAGAGTGTTTTCCCTGCAGAGATTTCAGCTACGTGCAACAACTTTAATTAAAGAGAAAATGCATACAGAAGGGAACAGTACAAAGCTATAGCTGATAATTTAGTTCAGCATCAAAAGTCAGCAAAGCAGTGTGCTTCATGAAAAGCAACTGTCAGTCCTTGGCCAACAACTACAAAACATGCTGTGATGCACTGAAATACTACAGGGGAAAAAAGGAAACTTTTCCTGACTTCTTCAGACTGGGCAGAGGGTTCATATTCCTTTTAACTACCTGAGGGAATTAATTAATGAGGGAAAAAAAACCCACTCGAAGTCCACTGGGTTGTTAATTGCAGGTATCTGCTCTGCAGCTCACCTGCTGCTTTGGCAGTTTTCATCCAGGACTGCCATCCTTTGCTGCTGCTGACCTCACCCTGAGAAAGCACCGCACACACTGGCAGGGAGCTCAAGGTGCTGCAGCCCCGTGTGCCTCTCACCTGAGCTCCTTTTCCAGTGGTAAATCCAGGGCAAGTGATGAACAGAGAGCAGCCACCTTTCCTTTCACATTAGCTGCAAGCCGACAGAACTTCCATCTCCATTAACAGGGGAAGGTGGCCAGGGAATGGTCACAGCCCCAAAGCTGCCAGAGCTCCAGGAGCATTTGGACAACATGCCAGGACACAGGGTGGGATTTTTGGGGTGTCCTGGGGGTCAGGCTCAGTGATTCTTGTGGGCACAGTCCAGCTCAGGAGGTTCAGTGATTTTAGGAATGGACAAAGGGCTTCTCTGACACAGGGTTTCATTGTGTCCCTGCCCCTCCAGCTGCTTCTTTCACTGGTTTCACCTCATTCCTCTTCGGGGATAGCTTTGTGGGCTTCTCACTTTCCCCCACAGAGGGATGGAGAGGCTGGACCTGGGTGAGGGACACCGTGGGAGTTGTGGGAGTTTAACTTGGTGATGACTTATTAGATCTTGTGGGGTGCCAGTCACAAAAATCCATGGCAGCAGCGAGTGTGTCTTGCCTGCATCTGTAAAAGTCTATTTTTCACCTTGGGCAAGCGTGTCATTCAAGAGAGGGGTAGGCCATGCAAATGTAGATGGCTTTGCAGATTTTTCTCTGATTTTCACGGAAAAAAATTATGGATATTTAATCACAAAAGGTACTCTGTATTTACATATTGTTTTCCTTCAAGCTTCTGTGATTTTTTGTGATGATCAAGACATAGGAGTCTGCCTGGGATGCATAAAAGTCGCACAAATTTAAAGGGGGAAGGGACCAACAATTTTGCTGCTCTGGTCCTGTGCAGACACTCCTGCAGGAGGACAGGGAGGTGTTTGCTTGAGTAGAAGAGGACAGGCAGTGTTAAATTAGGGAATTAA
Source organism: Sinosuthora webbiana (assembly GCA_013397395.1). Classification (NCBI taxonomy): domain Eukaryota; kingdom Metazoa; phylum Chordata; class Aves; order Passeriformes; family Sylviidae; genus Sinosuthora; species Sinosuthora webbiana. Next base: position 911,208 of record VXBN01012774.1, read on the forward strand.
ACTGCAAGCAGCCAGGTTGGCCAAACTATCTGTCCTTAGTGCCTGAAGGTTCCTGTTGAATTCAAGGCGTTTTCCTGCTGGCAGGTCTCAGTGGAGATACCCTTTCCAGGCACTAATGTAACTGATAGCATCACTTGAGTGGTGTCAGCTGGAGTGATATTTCTCTTTTCCTTCACCTAATAGAGACTGAAAGGGCTCTGAAGTCTTGGGTTTAGTTGTGTGGAAGTATGGGGTATTAAGGAAGGGAAAAGGAAGATCTGATGCAGGAATCAAACCCACAACAAAAGCAACACAGTGTAATTGAAAGATCAGTCACACAGGGCTGGAGCCTGCTCGTAGCAGACCTGGCTAAAGCAGGAACAAGTCTGAAGGAATACTGTAAAAAAACCCCAAGGCTGAAGCTGGGACCTTTACCTGTACTGTGACAATGCTTAGTTACAGATATACAGGGCTAAAATGTTCTAGTGTGAACTGGATTTGATAGTTTTTCCTCCAACCATGTTTAAAGTTTGTAATTTTGAAAATGTAGATGGCTTGATTGCAGACAAGTAGATAGAGAGACCTATTGAGAATTAGAGCAGGTAACCACACTGACAAGGCTTGCTGTACTCTGTTTTATTTACAGTGCATGGTAAATTTGTTTTATTTGAATGTCTCACTCCCATACAAAGTATGACTGAAATACTTGGCTGAAACTGAACCTCCAATAAGGTAATTGAAGTATTTATTTCACTTTTTAATCTACATGTTTTTAATCCGTTAGAGGTTACAAATTTAAACATCAAATAAATACTTCTATTTCTTCTGAATAAACCCCCAAACTCTGGCTAAATTTCAAGTTCTGGTTCTGGGCCCAAGGAGTTTAGTCGAAGCTTCACCAGTGTAAGGATTCAAAATAGATCTCACTGGTGGCAACCTCACTTCCCTGGTAGTCACAGTAATCTCAGAAAAAAATCTTCTGGCTGTTAGTGTGACGTCTGTAGTAGTACAACTGCATTTCTTGTTGAAGTGTGTTTCATCTAAACTGTACCATTTAGCAAATAAAAACCATTTAGTGAGATGCAGTAGACGGATGCTGAAATTGGCCTATTAAAGATGCTTTAACAAATGGTGTAATGAAATTCTCTGCAGCTGAGACACCACACTTAATATGACTCAGAATAGATAAAGTAAATAGTGACTAAGAGTAACAGCACTTTATAGAACATAATTATCATTTAAGTGAGGTGCTTTGCAGATGTGAGGAATTTCTGCAATACACTTTCTGCCAGCATTAAAGGTAGTTTTCTCTCCATAGTGACTCAATGTGGAGCAATTTGTTTCATAACAGGAGAGTTTAAAACGTAGTTTGGAGGTTTGCTAAAATGTCTCAGACTCTTCATTTTGTGATGCTTTGAAATAGGCTGTGTATTTATGAATGGTTTTCCCCTGAGCCCTTATTAACCAACAAGTCCCCCACATCTTCCAATACAAACTCCTGCGAGTAGTAGATTTTCTTGTTGCCTGTGTAGTATTTTCATGTGCTGTGAGAAGCTTTAGAGACAGAGACTTTAGTAAAATTGTGGCCAAATAATACACCATATGAGTTAGGATTTCTAGTGCAGGGTGGAGCTACCCCTTCTTTTTTTATTAAACATAACAGTAGGATGAGTGTACTGTGTCTGACTGGGTTACAAACATGTCATGAAGATGTACCCATTTCCACTGTGATATAAACATGAGCTCCACAGCCTTGTAGCCTCTCCTTGCAAGTATCTCTTTCAGAAATGTGGAGACTCTTTGCAATTCTGTGTGAACCAGGTTTTGCTTTCCAGAATAAAAGTGGTTCTAATTTTGGTCTGATACACGTTCAGATCAGTGACTCTGGAGTAATCCTCATGTATCAGCGACTCCTGTTTGTCTGTGGACAACAGGCAACTAAAGGTTAAAAGAGGCTGTGTGTGGTTCATACAGTCAGGATCCAAAGCCTAACCAGTCCAAAGCCACATGAAGTGAGAAATGCCTCATGAACTTCTCTTTACAGCCCCTGAAGTCACCATTTCCTCCTGGGCAGGGGCAATATTCCCGGGTAGGGCTCTAAACCTCCCCAGAGGAGGTGGAAGAGGCTGGCACACAGAAATGATTCTGCCTTCTTAGGATGTGTCCTGAGGTCCATGATTCCTGAACCATTTTTCAGTGGGTGACTTATTTGACTAATTAGTTTGCTGTGTTACATGCTACCCATGAGCAGTTAAAAGGCCTTTCCACTTCATCAAAAAGCATTTTATTTGCTAGATACTGTTTTTATTTAATACACAATCTATTCAGGAGCTGGTTGCTGAATCCACAATTTTTTTATGAGTGTTGCTGTATGTTCTAGTAGTCACTACAGTTATTGTAAGGTTTAATGTTCACAGTGCTTCTGAAACAAATGACTTTTCAGTGTCCATATTATTTTATCATATCAGTAATGAGCTATTACATGAATATGGAACAAGTTTTATGTGACATTGCAGAGAAACAGTATTAATTTTCCATGCCATTACATTCTCATTTTGAATTAGCAAAGGTGTGACTGAGGACCATTTCTAAACCACGTTGTGCCATATATTGCTGTATGAGGAATGTTTGACAGGGAGTTGCTACAGTTAATAAGAGGAGAAATGGAACTTTACTTTTAGATGAAAATCCCACCTATGATGCTGTACAGGAGAGGCTGACCATGCTGTTTCCTGCAGTACCCCCTGCATGTTTGAGTTATTTTCTCTCAGGCTGAACCCCCCCAGTAAGGTCCCTCACAGGTCTTCTCTTACCCCCTGATTTCTCCTGCAACAGATTTAGTTTTGTCCTGCTGCCTGCAGCACACCTTGCTTGTGGCTTTCCACCTGGAAAGGGCTTCCATGGCTTGCACAGAAGTGTTCCAGGTCGAGATTAGATTTAGGGCCAGGCAAATTTTTTTTGAGGGATTAAGTTATTCACACGCAGGCGTTGGAGCCATCCCAAAACTCCTCGCTGAGCAGCTAAAATCAAATCTGCTGAATAAAGTATTTCAGGCTAAATCCAATTGGGGGTTTGGGCTGTCAGCACTTGAGGAAAGCAGGAAGGTACTTGGGGAGGAGGGCAGGGGCTGCCCCACTCTGTGCAGGCTCCCAGGGGAACATCCTTCAGCCCACACTCCCTGCAGCTCCAGGTCCTTCTCTCCATGCACAGATACCCACAACCCCACCACAGCCTCCCCTCACTCCCAGTCTGCTTTGCCCTGTACCTGCAGCTGTGTCCCAGCTCGGTGTTGGCACCTCTGATTTCCCTTCCACACCTCAGTGCTCTGCATTTGTCTCCCACGAGTTCCATTTTCTCTATTTCAGTCTGTTTCTCGCATTTATCAAGATCTCTTTTCTAAGCCCTGTCCCTGAGAGACTTCCCAGCCTCTTGTCACCTGCATGTTCAGCAGTGGGTTCTCTTTTCTAATTACTCACTGTGTAAAAAGCATTGCCATTGCCACTGATAAAGCACAGTAATCATTCCTTTGGAGCCTGCAGAATTTAACCAGTGATGCACTTCTGCCCTGGAAGGCTGTAAATGGGCTTAGAAATCTTCAGAAAGTGTATAATTATTTATTTAAACGTAGATGTTTTATCAATTCCCATGGAATCCAATTGATTTCATCCCAGGGAAAAGCCAGGTGAGTGAAGAATGCAGCCTCTTTGATAAATTAGTAATTGAATGTAATGAATTCTTAATCATGGCTCTTGTTCTGCATTTGGTGACACAAGGTGCAGAGACCCCAATTAATTCCTTGCCAACCCCGTTTCATTCAACGAGCAGTTTCCACACCAAATCCAGGTGTTTTATAAATCTAGCAGAGGAATAATACCAGATAAACTTTTTGTCCTTTTAGTTTTCAGGCTGAGCTATATATTTGCAGTGTCTGAGATTTCCTGAAGTTATTTCAGGGATTTTTGTAACATACAGACGTTTTTCAGGAAAAAACTGTCTTGTGTTCCACAAGTATGAGTTTCACTACATGTGTTCTACCACTGTGTGTAAGGATGTGCATTCCTCCACCTCCAAGCTGTGGATTAAAATCATCATCAAAATTATAGATCAGATATTTATGTGACCTAAATTATCCAGAAACAAAAATATCCTGAAAATCGGGCCTTGACTGGTGTGTGGGACAGTAAGTGGAAGTCATCCACAACACACACACAAGAAATTGGTTGAAACCAATTTAAACCAAGAGAAGCCTTGCCCATGTTACAGGAGAAATCAGCCAAATGCACTCTGCTTTTTCATTCCATTCCAACATCCCTGTTTGTTTTGCAGTTCCCATTTCCAGCAGCTGCACACAGCACTTGTACTCATGATCCTGATTTACCTTCTTATTGCCCTAATGGGGAGAACTCAATATATTTTCTGGAAGATGGGATTACAACAGCCCTGCACAAATGGTCTCTCCTTCTATTACCCCACCTCAGGTACCTGGTGCCCCAGTGGCCAGTGAGCAGCCAAAGCTGCTGCTCTGTGTCCTCTCCTCGCCTTAGGAAGTGGCATTTCTCCCAAGTGTCCTTGATCTCACCACAGCATTTTTAAGTAGAACTACCTCCTTCCCAAGATTCTCATTTTTTTTTTCCCCCTGAATTATTTTAAAGCAAGATATTCTCTAAAAGGATTTATAACTTACGATTAGAAATCCTCTTCGTTGCTTTTTAGCCCTTTAGGATTTTGTCAGGATTACTAACGGGATTTTTATCACCAGGGAAATATGGCTTCAGACATTATATCTTAAAAAAATAAATCTGAAGCATAGACTGCCAATGAAGCAGCCAACACATTTATATTCACTCCAGAGCAGCTTGTCTTGTAAACCAGCGGATTCTTTAGCAAGGTGTTTTAATTTTTTATGTGTCAGAAGAAAGCAGATTTCTGGCTGAGGAAAACCATCTGTACAGATGACAGCTTGGCCATCCTGTTTCCCAGTTTGTGACATGTATCTGCCATGCAGTTTTAGCCATGTTTTCACCCTGTTTTGCTGCAGCTGCATTCCTCATTCTGGTCCCATACACAAATATATTCTTAAGCCCAGGTCTGCTCAGCTATTCACTCAGGATTACAAGAACGTGCCTAAATAAACCAAGCAGCCCCTCAAGTGTGTTCCTGCATCAAGGCCTCTCTTTTTGTGTGTAGAGGGTGAGCAAAGGAGGAATTAGGGACATCAGACCTGTGCTAGACCCAAGAAGCTCTGCAGGGCAAAAAGCAGTTCTGCCCTGCATTTATCTCTGGGCACACAGATTATAGAGCATTCAGGGCGTAAAAACTCAGGAATACAAGAGGGAACTGTATCTCTGACTTTATTTAATGGCTTTGGCAAGTGGGTTTGCTTGTCTCAAAGGTTGTTCTCCTCCTCCCTAGAGGGAGGGTAGTCACAGGTTTTTGCAGTCACAGCTTTCTGCACATCCATGACACCAATGGAGGCTGTTCACAAGCAGTATTTATGTTTGTATTCATGTACCCTGTCCCTGACCTGCCAGGACTCCTCTTTCTACCTTCTGTATCAAAAGCTGGGGAGTGGGAGTCAAACTGGGCGGGAAATGGGCAGGAGAAAGTGTTAGCCTTAGATATTGTCATCAGGTATGAAAGAGCTGAAATCCAAGCAAAAGCAGATTTTGCTTCCAAAAATGCTTCCTGATGATCAGATTCCTTTCATTGTTTGTCAAATGAAGGAAGGAAGAAATGCATTTCCTTTCTCCTCCCTCTAAAACTGTCCTCACAGGCTGTGAAGAAGAGCCCTGTGTCTTCAGTGAGCTCTTTCTGCCCACATTCCACCCAGCGAGATGAGAAAAGGATGACTGGATTAGTGTCAAAGCAGAGCACTTCCAGACTGGAGCAGAAGCCTTTAAAATAGGAGGTAAAAACTCTGAGTTTCTGACAGCGTTTTTCCAAGTCTTTGTTTTGCCCAGGAGGCAGATTCCCATGGCATAACCCCTGGCTCCAGGTTCATTGAGGCTCTGCATGTTCTTCTTGTAAACTGGTCAAAACTTTTTTATAAATAATTGTTTTATTTAGGAAAATCCTGTGTTTTTATTTTTCCTGCTGTTTGTTTGTTTTGCTGTGGTAAGGGTTTTTTTGTTTTTTTGGGTTTTTTTTCTGATCAATAAAGAGCAGAGTTAATTAGTTAAGACACATGACACTGCAGGGGTCAGTGGGCCACATAAATCTTTTAGAGCAAATAACCCTGGGGTTTTTTATTCGAAAAACTTTATTTCAAATTGTGTGTCTGGGGAGGTACCATCAAGGCTATTTCAATTTTATATCAACTATAATTATTTAAATGACCTTTAATCTATTGCACCTTAAAAAGTCTAGAAGGCTTTCACAGGAATGAAATCCTGTGAGTACAACCTTTCTAGCCACTTAGAGGATTATCCTTGGGAAAAGCTGAGTGTTTTGCAAGGAATGGCCTTTCTCTAAAAACTTCTCGATGACTTAAGAACAAGTTCAGATTAATTAACGAGTGCTAAATACAGAGGTTCCTGGGAATGGCAGAAAATCCAAGCAGCAATAAGCATGATCCATCCAGATCCAAGCGCCAGGGGCTTTGTCAACTGTGACCATATGATGTCCATGAGCTGCATGCTCACTTTCTGTTTACAGCAGTGCTTAGGTTGTTCTCCAGCTCTTCTTCATTTTCCTGAAGAGTCTGAAGAAGTTTTGAAAAAAAAAAGAAAAAAGAAAAAAAAAAAAAAGATAAAAAAAGAAAGAAAAAACAACCAAACAAACCAAAAAAGCTGAACAAAAAAACCAAATAAAAAGCCACCAAAAAACCCAAACAAACAAACAAACAAACAAACAAAAAAAAAAAAAAAACAAACAAAAAAAAACAAAAAACCCACCTCACAATGAAACACTATCAATTTTTAAAGTGACGAGTACAATCCTCACAGCTGGTGGCTCTCTGCTATTTCCAGCACAAGTGATCTGTTTATGTATTTATGGCAGGGCAGGTCGTGATAAATGTCTGGGGGCCACGGGGGCAGCTGGCCTCAGCAGGCACCTCCATCACTGAGGCCCTGGAGCAGAATTCCTGCTCCCCCTCCTCACCCAGCCCAGGTCACCTCTGTCCCTCCACCAACTGCACGTTCTGCTTCTGCACCACTAAATTATACAAGTCAGGAATCATGCAACAGGATTAAATGCCTGTGATCTCTGAGAAGAAATCCATGTCAGGTAACTCTCCTTTCCATCCTTGGCTTTGACCTTTCAGGCTTTAATCAGTTTTCATTTTCAAGCTCATCTTTGAACCCACAAAGGCTCTCTTGTGAAGGCGAGATATTATGTCTAATCACTCCATTTCAAGGGCTGGGCTTTAAAATGAAAATGCCAGATATTCAAGTTCATGCTAAGGGCAGGAAAAGTCGTCCTTAAAACAAAAGTTAGCAGGATTTCTTTCTACCATCTTCTGTGCCATCCCTTGAGCCCAGGGCACAGCCCTGGGCAGCCCTAAGGGACAGGCACAGGGCACCTCCTTCCCTGAGTCAAATTTCACCAATTCCAGCCTTGGCAGCTCGCCCCGTGCACGGGGTTTTTTTCAGCAGGGGAGCAAACACTTTAATTGCTCAGATTCCAGGCCCCGACCTCAACTAACCTTAATTAATTAATTAGATATCGGCACAAGTCATCAAGCCTGTAGGTGAGGAGAGGGAAAAGCTGCTATTTTGGAGCATGATCTGGGACCTTCATGTTTGCCTTTGCTAGAGGAAGGGAGTGGGAAAAGTGCTTTGCATTGCTGTTCAGAGAAGACCTGGTGCAGCCGGGGTGAGGGAGATGTGAGCAGAACCAGGTGCTGGGGCTGGAGTGGAGAAATGTTCAGGGAGACCTTAGAGACCCCTGCAGTGCCTAAAGGGGCTCCAGGAGATGTGGACAGGGACAGGGACAAGGGCCTGGAGTGACAGGACAAGGGGGAATGGCTTCAAACTGCCAGAGGGCAGTGCTAGATGGGATTTTTGGGAGGGAATTCTTCCCTGTGAGGGTGGGGAGGCCCTGGCACAGGGTGCCCAGAGAAGCTGTGGCTGCGCCTGGATCCCTGGAATGTCCAAGGCCGGGTTGGATGGGGCTTGGAGCAAGCTGGGATAGTGGAAGCCATGGCAGGGGGTGGAACAAGATGAGCTTTAAGGTCCCTTTCTACCCAAACCATTCCATGATTCCATGATAACTTTGGACTCTCCTGCAGCACCCGTCCTGCAGGAGTTCACGTGGCTGCTGTCACCTTGGGGCGCTTGGTGTCCACACCTGATCTGCCTGATGTGAACATCTGAACTAATTGTTTTAGAAACTAAAACCACCTCAAGGCAGCAGGTGGAGTGAGTGTCGGGCACGGTCTCATGCAGAGGTTGGTGTCAGGCTGTCCAACAGGCTGGGGGTCACTTCAGGCAGATTTAACCCCAGGTGAAGGATTTTAAGCCCCTCTAGGCAGTATGGACATTGAGGAGGGCAAGGTCCATTTGGAGGGCAATTCAGGAGAGGGGTTTGACTGGACAGAAACCCCTTTTCCCGGTTACAGCCTCTCCCTGAGTTTCCCTCCTGGAGCAGCTGCCTCTGCTCATGGTGAGATGGACGCCCGGGGGAGGTTGCAGCAATCCCTGTCATACAGCTTGGGGTGGCTGTAACTCAGCAGGACAGAAGCTTGTTTGCCTGCAGGCTCAGGTTTGGGATATAACAGCTTCCTTTGGGAAGGAAAACACAGCTCCCCTGAATAATTTATGGTTTTTTCCTTAATTATGCAATAATAGGAGCCCATTCTTTGGTATTGAGATCCCAGATAAAATGCCAACAGTACGTTATGTCTCTAAATCTTATTTTCAGGAGTAGTTTCAGGCCAAATTTTCAAGGTTATAAAAGCAACTTAAGATAGAGATAGCAATTTTCAAGACTAGTAATTAAGCCAGGCATCCAATTCCCAGGGAGCTCAACCTCTGTAGGCATTTAAATGTGTCTTTTGGCACCTAATGACCTTGGCATCTTTCTCAAGAACAGAGAACACAGGGAGTAGAGACGACTTCTTATGCCTGAACTGCAGTGGAAGTTTTTATTAACAAGGAAATGCAAAAATATCTTTCAGCATGTTTATTTTGTTAGCTGCTCTCTCACGATAGAGAAGAAAAGATGAGACTCGTAAAAAGCTGAAGCAACCACCAGTCTTGCTGTTTCGAGGCTGTGCAAATAAGTAATGCCACGTTTTTCTTCTGGTTCATTTAAAATTTTTGTGCCTCAGCCTATGGTACCAACTTTATGCGGCATCATTGGAATGCGTGCACCAAAAATAACTTTACACTATTCGTTTCTTAGAAGTCTGAAATGTGACTAACAAATGCTAAATCTTTTAAGTGTAGTCTTCCCAGCTGTACAGCACTACTGCTTGCCTTGGCAGATCCCCAGCATGGCTGGGAGTCCTCTCTCTACTTTCTGTCCTCAAAATGTTTTCTGGATCAGAGCTTTTGACAAGTGAAGGGTGTGGGAGTGTCACGTTCAACAGCCCTGAATCATTAGGAAGAGGCTGAAGTGGAGTAAATCAGCATTCCTGCTCTGACCAAGGTACTGTTATCTTTGCTTTGGTTAGCCGAGACCCCAATGCGTTTAATGAAATATTTAATTTAGATTAATGCTTCTAAGTGTTAACTGGGGAGTTCTTTACATAAACAATCCCTTTCTAATGAAATATTGTTTCAGTTTACAGATTTATCTATATATGGGAATATTTTATCTATTTCATGATCCAATTCATAACTGAAATGATAACAAATTAATAGAAACTTTTAATAAATAATAGAAAGGAGGGGAAGAACAGGGCAGAAATTCCCATAACCCTGGCATGAAGTTTATCCAGCTCCCACTGGGTGTGTGCTAACCATACCCTGCTCCATTCTCTGCTGTTCTAAACTTCTATCTGATCCCTTACAAATAAAATTAAGAACACTAATTATTTACAGAAATTACATGGTAAATAATTATGCACAAACAATATACTTGTTTAAACGATAACCTGCTTGATTCACAAAGAGGGAAAAATGCTTTATTTAGGGCAAATTATTCACTACTATGAAGTGATTTGAAGTGAAGTGCTGATTCTTGCCATATATAGAGCTGTGTTGAAATTTATTAAATACTTTAAGAAAGAGTCACAAGTTATATTGCATGGCACAGTTAGTGGTTTTCTGTAAGACTCTGGAAATGACTGCTTAGCATGAAGGTTTTGCTCAAGAAAATCACCCAGCACTCCAGACTGGCATCACACTTTCTTTACATAAATCTCAGATGAGAACAGCACTGCCTTGCTAACCTTAAATTGCATGTGGAGACCAGGAGAAAGCGAATGAAATGAAAAAAAACCCAATTTTTTAATGCCAGGCTCGTGCTTCAGGAAGATAATTTCAAAAAAACATCGGCTTTTGCAATGGGCTTTTATGGTGCCCAGACAAACAGCAGCAATTTTTGGTACCTGAACTGCTGTGTGTGTTACTTGACATCTGTCAATCAATCACTGTTGAAATTTACTTCTTTGTTATGTGTGTTTTATAGAAAAAAAATAGGAGAGTGTTCACACAACCTGAGTGGACTTTATTAGCATAATGACAATAACATAACGTTTCTGGAGAGAAAAAGAGAATAAAGGAAGTTTGACTTGCCTTCCACCCCAGTGTCTGCCTGGAATGGGAGTTTTCCTACCAAGGAATTGAACCTAATTTCCTAAATCTCTGCACTGATAGTGGAAATAGGAGAGGGAATAGAGAAGGGATTATTTCAAGTGAGGGGTCATTGCTATTGAGACTGAGCAGGACACTTGGGAAATGTCTGTCTGGCTTCTTAGTTTGAGCACTTCACCTTCTTACTGCCTGACTTAGTCCTGATGAACATGGTTATGTGATGTTATGGCTTTTGTCTGTGTTTTATTGTGCTGAGGACACTTGTCTTGACATATGTGAGATATATATATATATATACATATACATAAAAATAGATTTACAATATACTTGAATGGCTCAGTAAATATTATCAGGATGCCCAGAAGCAGTACTACAGCATCTGTGGTATAGATGGCTTTTGTCACCAGCTAAGTCAGCAGCACTTTTAAGTTGCTATTTTTCACCTGTAGCAAAAATAGGGGTTATGCCAGAGCCCTCTCCAGGTCAGTAACCAGGGATTCTTCACAAATTTCACCCTGCATGAGCTGGTGTGTGGTGAAGGTACTTTTTTTAAGGCATTAAATGAATTGGCCAACCTGTTTGTGACTTTCCATATTGTAGTCAATACAGAGCTATGCTGATTTTCCCCAGCTGAAGACTGAAAACCTAGTTCCAATGCTTTGAAATTATTACTTATTACAACACTCCAAGGGAAAAGCTTGTGATAGGAGGCCCAGCTTGGAAAAAATAGCAGAATTCTTTTTCTGTGGTAGCTAGGGAACAGGCTTGAAGATCAAGCTTATCCACATATGTACATGTAGATGTGCACTTTTCAAATGTGTGTATGTGTATTCTGAAGCTTTTTAATATATATTTGTGTAATCACAGATCGTTATTTGTGTTTATATGTTATAGATTTCATTCTATATTCAAAAACTCAATTCATTCTAAATCATATTTCTTAAATTAAGAACCAAAGTTTTTCTTCCTTGCACAAGAGATAACCTTACAGAGTGTGCCAAGAAAAATACCACAGTTTGTATGCCAAGGCACTGGAGTTTTTGCTGGTTTAAAGAAGTTAAATATAACTCATTTTGTAAGATGTTGTTTAATGAAAATTCTTGCTTTCTTTCACACTGGTGCTGTTTATTTTTGTCAAACCCTGGCTGGTTTGTTAAATATCACTAAATGATATTTACAAGTTTGCAACGCTCCCACGGACCAGGTGCAAAGACTTTATGTATCTATCTAGCTATATTTTACATACATATATTCTTTATTATATATATTCAAAAGGAGAAATTAATGACAAATTCCCACCTACCCGTCATGAGGCATGTCACTGCACTCTGAATGTCATCTCATTTTATCTCTACTCAGTTTATTGCTCAGGGAAATGGATCAGACAATACAGCCAAAAAACTGACTATCTAGTAATTCTCTACTTTCGAGGCTTTCGAGCAGATTAACATTTGCAAACGTTCTCATGGACTCATCTCTTGATTTTACCAGAAACTTCTTCCCAATTCCCAACCCAACACAGCTGTTGAGGTTTGAGTTTCGTCCTCTTTTCAGTCCCAGCCCTCAGGGAGAACCTGTGTGTGGATCTCTACTGCAATAAATCTCCATCCATTTTCAAATACCAGCCACAACCATCTCCCCCTTGCCCACAACTCTCCATTTCTCACCCCTCTGCAGCCACATTTTCAGTGTTTATTTTGCAATTGGACTCTTTCTTTACCTGTGGACTGTGCTTTGGGAGGCAAAAGTTGCAACCCTAGACCTGGTAGGTACAAGGGTGGGACTGTAGACACCGAGGAGAGTCATAAGATCATTAAGGTTAGAAAAAACCTCAGAGGTTGTTAAGTCCAACCATCAGCTCAGCACCACCACCATGTTCACCATTAAACCATGTCTTCAACTGCCACATCCACACAATTTTTTAACACTCCCAAGGGTGGCTCCTCCATTTCCCCAGACAGCCCATTCCAATGCTTGAACACTGCATTGTTCAGTGATTTACAGTGCTCTGTCTGGCTCATGATCCTGTTGACTTAATCACCGTGTGGTGGGAAGCTCAGCACTGTGGGTCCTGTCAGCATCACTGCAAGCTCTGTGCCACAGGCGGCTTTTCAGTTTTTCAGGTGTTTCCTTTAGGTACATTGGAAGAAAACTGCATTTTCAGCCAATTCCCTTGGTTGTCCTGAATTATAGACAGCAAATAGTTTCCACATAATTTTTCCCAAATTGCCAAGTAAAGCTGATGATGTCAGTTTAACTGATTGCAGGATGGCATCAGTCAAACAATGATCTCTAAATATTTTCAGATGCCAAATAGGGTAAAACAGCCTCTTATGGCTGAACATCTCAGCCTTTCCTTCTGTGGGAGTTACTGTCTGGACTGACCAGGACCTTCATGCACATGCACAACTCCACCTGTATTGTATCTGAGCAAGGTTACAACATATTATGGGATGTATTTATACATATGTGTCATCTCAGAGTACCTCAGAGCACATCAGCAACCAGTCTGCAAGGGCAGAGTCATTTTTTTCTGCTTATTCCTGAATTATTTTGGACGATCCAAAGAGCAACATATCGCATTCACCACATCAGGGAGAAAGTCTTAATTCTGGCATCCACGTGTAGCTGCTGCATCAAACAGGCCAAATGTATGACAGCAAGTCTAATTCCAGCCACGCTCCTGAGTTCAGTCCACCTGAGCACAAAGACTTGTTTGATTGATAGGAAAAATGTGTGATCTACCTGTCTCTAGGGTGCCATCTTTTCCCATTGTCCCTTTGAGCTCTCAGTTCTGACACCACTGAAAACAAAGGGTCAGGTTACTGCTCAAAATGGAATGATTTTGTGCCACTTACTAATGCAATTTCCTTGTAGGTGAGCCAAAAGAGGATGGAAGAGCTTGACATGCTTTTATGCCCCTTGAAATGTGGGATTGAAGACCATATTAGCACAAACATATTTGCTCCATCTCTTTCTTCAACTGTATAGCTAATGTGTTCTAAAATTAGTCTGAGTCGGGTTTCTCATAGAGCAGGAATGTGCTTGTTTGAAAATTTTTTACCTTGATTTCTGACATGCAGCATCTGACCTGCATTTTAAATTTAGTTGTGAATAGAGACAGCTTATTGATAGACAAATGATACCACTGGTGCCTTATCTGCCTGTTATTTTGACATTTTCCTTGTAATTGGCGATTGTGAAACTTGAAAATTAGCAAGGTGGAATTACCCGGTACAAAGAGAATGCGGCGAATTTTGCAACACCAAAGTGGAACCAAAATATATCCACAACCATTTTCCTATAATCATTTCAGGTGGGTGTTTGTGTTTCAGAAACTGCAATTTATTCTTCATAGCTCCTTTCATCCAGAAGAAATGGACTACAAGGTGTTTTATAGACTGTGGTAATTTAACTTACAGCAGTAATATAGGCACAACATGGCAAACAGACCTTCTAAACTGGCAGAGCAATTAATTCATGCTGAACATTAAGCACCTCAGTAGCCCCAAGATGAAATCCACTTGGAGACTGCTGACAGGCCATTTTAATGCTAATCACATGCTTACAACCTCTGCTGTATGAAGGACTTCATTTACCAACACTTCAACAATAAGCAGCAGAAGAAAGAGAAAATAGGGAAGACAGTAAGGAGTCACTTCCAGGCAAAAAGTTTTACACTTCAAAGTTTACTGAAAATGGCCACACCTACTGATGCTTTCTGACACTATGCCAAAATGTTGCTATTTCCATTTAGATTTGTCACTGATAAGAGCAAAACTTTGCTCCCTCTTCTCTTTATGGTAAGTGGTGGATCTTGTGGTGTCAGTGTGTTGAATTCTAAGATTTTAAGCTATTTCCATTTAGATTTGTCACTGATAAGAGCAAAACTTTGCTCCCTCTTCTCTTTATGGTAAGTGGTGGATCTTGTGGTGTCAGTGTGTTGAATTCTAAGATTTTAGGCTCATTCAGAGCAGTCCCAACTGTTTCCCACAAGCAAATTAAAATGCAAATTACCACGAAGACAGTGGAAAAAGTAAGAGCCAGCCTTCTCCTTCTTGGAGTTGGGGTTGTCACCAGTCAAAGACAATGGAGGAAATTCCCCAAAATTATCTTTCTGTTTAACAAAGGTGAGTAGGAAAATGTGTCTTTCAGTAAGTGACATTACTTACTGATGGTGTTAGAACTGTGGGTTTGAGTTCAGGGCTTTGGTGAGCAAAGGGAAAGAAATTTGGTGGATCGGGACCAGGTTTGATCCTCTTGAAATCACAGGGTGGAAAGATTTCAGCATTGTGTGAGATTTGTGCACAAACAGCTGCTTCTGAGAGATTTCTGAATCCTTGAGAGGTTTCAGTGATAGAAAGTGTTTGGGATCTGGTTTGTGTCCTCTTGTCTGTCTAATGGGCGTTTTGTGGATTTTTCCTGTATGAGCTTTGGATGACAGATTGTCTTCCATTTCAGTGAGACATATTCAGTCCTCTTGACAGTTCCTTGGGGTTTGTTTGGGTTTTTACATAAACATAGACATTTTTAAAGCTATGTAGATTAACCAGTTGGGAAAAAAAAAAAAAACCACCAACATTCCTCTCATCATAATGAATATAAGTGCACTCTGGAAGAAGTATCACACAAAATGAAGGATGGAGAGATGTGTGCTGACTCTATGCTAACAGCAGTGAAAGTTTGGCAGAGTACATTGAAACTTCTGTCATTAGAACTATTTTATTGCAGCTGGGAATAACAAGAGCTGTGAGAACTGATCATTAGAGACAATAAAAACAATGTTTGTTTTTTTTTTTCTCCAGATAGGTAAATCACATTTTGAGAGGTAATTGATAAGCTAATGCTACAGAGCCAGCTGTAAATAAACCATCCATCCCAAAAATGATATATATACTTTCCTCAGTCACAATTCTAAGCCTCCATCAAAGATCTAATTTCCTCCCTTTAGCAGGGGAAAATACAAGCCTTTATCAAACAGTAATCCTTTTAACAGAAATGCCAATTAAAGCTACCCTGTTCTTTATGCTAGATGGGTTCTTACCATCTGTCTTGCAACTCTGTACTGTAAATAAGAAGGAAAATAAAAGGATTCTCAGTTTATTATAGCTTTAACTGTAGAAAACAAAATTCAAGCATCCCCCTGATGTCAACAAATATCTTTCTTGGCACCCAGTGGAAACAGGATTGTACTCCTGCACTTCTGCTTGAATTAATGAGTTTGGGCTTGGTGTGCAGGGCTGAGAGCTGGAGCCCTGGAACCTGCAATTCAGGGCTGGCAAGACTTTACTGTGGGCAAACAGACCTTTGAAACACCTTTGGCAGATGACAAAACACCCCCCAACAGGAGTGGCAGCAGCTAGAAAAGTATGCAATAGAAATTGTGGAGGTGGGGGCTGCAAATTGGGGGTTGGAATTTTAAGTTCCAGCCTAAAGCATTCTGTGGTTCTGTGAAATGTCCCTTTACATTGCTGATGAAAGATTCCTTGGAACAAAACAGTAATTTCTCATCAGCTACACTAAGACCCTGACTTCTTTTTTGGAAATGGGGTGTCTTTTTAGACTACTAAAGCTAGGAGAAGTCTTCTGCACTTTCCTAAGAAGTTGCATCACAGCAAGGTCCTGAATCATATTTCAAAGTAAAATCTCTGGCATGCTCTCCTTTCTCTATCATGCCTAGATAACTGCCCATCCTACAGCTCAAAACCAGGAGATGTGACAACAAAGTCCATCTACACTAATACCAGTTTAAAAGAGGAATGAGAGTCACTACTTCTCAAAGCTACAGCCCATTTTTGGAAAAGTACCATGAAAATAATGAAAAGATGTTCAAGTCCTCTTTTCCTTAATGTGTAAGCCTATTTTAAGTATCCCATGACCTCTTTTCTTTGATTTTTTAGCAAGTGATTCATAAGTTTATTTCCATGTCCTGTGGGACTGATATTCTCACAAGCTTTTCCTGTTCTGGCAAAGGCCTGATCAGTTGGCCAAGAGGAAATTGCGCAGAAAAGCTGCAAGCCTCCAAATTTGCATGAACTGATTAAAAAATGGCATTAAATGGTATTAAGTGGTGTATAGAGATCTGGTTTTCCTCCTCTCGACGTCGGTTCTGTTTCCTGGGGGTTCCCCTGGTGCCTGGCTGGTCCATGGTGTGTGTGGGGCTGAGTGTGGTGGAGAGGGTTTGGCCCGTGCTTAGGCTGTGACATTAATATTTGTACATGTCTCCTGTGATGAATTCAGCAGGTTATTTTGGCAGTTTTTTAAACTTTTTATGAATTTGCAAACACGGGGGCAGGGAATTCAGGGAGAGATTGTGTGACAGGTAGAAAACCGAACATCTGCTCATTTCAAGACAAAAGATCTTCTTTACTCAAAATACATCCTTCAAAGCCTTTTTTAGATCCAGGAACATAGAAAGCATTTGTTGTATCAGGCAGAATGACAAAAAAAAAGTTGGTTTGTTTTTTTTTTTCCCACCTTCATGTCATAAGGCAGACCCCAATGCATTTATTCAGGATTGAATTAATAATGTTCTTATCAGTGTTATAAATCTTAACAAAATTACCTCTTGATGGCTTGACTTTTCCTTTTCTCCCAGCTTTGTCTCTGCTAGTCTCATGGTTTTGAAGATTATTATCTCTACTTCAGACACCCCTCGTGCAGACCTGACCACAAATTCTTGGTGGGTCAGCACCTTCTCTGGGACTGGAGGAGCAAAAAAAAACCCTCAACTCCCCTTGGTGCTGGGGGAGTGCACCAGGAGCCTTCCTGCCAAACGACTTCCCATCCTTTTAATAACTCCTTTAACTCTCCCATCTCCAGTTTGATGGCTTCTGTTTTACTGCAGAGTGAGCTTTCCTCTTAAAGTTAATGACACCCTTTGGTTTCTAAGTACGCAGTAAATTGGGGCCAAGGTGTCTTATGACTTTGGCTTGTGGAAACATCCACCCCGTTCCCTGCACAGCTTCTCTCTCAGGGATATTAAAGCTTCCTGGCCTAGTTTGTGACAATGATGGGGTTTCTGTGTAATGCTTTTCATTGTCTCGTTATTAATTAACCGTTTGCACATCTGCAGTGTTGAGATGTGTTTGCTGCTGTGTGGGCACACACAGAACTCCAAACACCTAGCTCAGACAAAAGTTTTATTAAGGAAAAAGTCATTACATGCATCATGGAAATTACTTTCTCACTGAAAAATTGTAAGAAATAGGAGGAAAAGAGGATAGGTTATTCAACATAGAATGTGAGGCATTGTAGTAAATGAATCCTGTCTATCAGATCATGCTTTCTTTGCCACCACAGCAGCTGAAGTCTTACAATAAGCCTGGGGAATATTATGTGTTTTCCAGACAAAAGCAATCTGAAATATCAGATTCATAATCTGGTAGAATTGTGCTGCCTAGGAAACCTAATGGTATATAAGGATCATTGTTATGTGATCTGGGGTAGCAATGGATGACAGGGTGTTCCTAAGCCAAAAGAATCCATGAATATGTGTAACTAAAGAAAGCCAAACCTGTGCTACAATGGTCTCAGGAGAATATATAGGACTTCAGCTCCCTTTCCAGCAATGTGTAGGGATGCACTGGTCATCCATATAAAATGTGAAACAAAATAACTCCATGAAAAAATATCATAGAATGTTTAAACATGTGGGAAGTTAAAACCCATTCAGAAAAAAAACAAAACAAACAAACCACAAAAAAGCAGATAGCACCTTCCAAATAACTCCTGCACAGGACACGTAGGTTTAAATTTCACAAGAAGTTCATGACAATGCTACAATTCAGACAAAGGGAAACAGAAATTGCAGATCCTCTGGAGGGGTGCCTGTTCTGGTGAGCCATGCTACTGTCTTGGGCATATCGCTTGGCACTCATAAATGATAATAAAAATACAAATAATAAATAGTAATTAATTGGAATAATGCACTATATAGCAAGGAAACAAGGCAAGTGGCTTTCTTGCAGAATGACTATAAATAATACCACGGTGAGAATTTTGTCAGTCTTCCTCAGTACCACTTTCTGAACTCTTTTCTCTGAATGGTCCACTTGGCCTGTCACTCATGTGGCTTTTGAAATAAAACAACCCTCCTCACGCAAGCACTCAGGGTAATTGCTGAGGCCACTGCTTGAACAACTCTGCTGGAGTGGCTCCATCTGTGAACGGCGTGAGCCCACGTAAAATTATTCACCGCACTTGTAAAGAGAGGAAGAGAGACACACAGGAACGTTGCAGATAACCTCAGGGCTTGGCAGTAGGTCTACAACAATTAAATAAAAGATTTTTCTGAAGGTGACCCTGTGGATGTTCATTCCTTACCCCTGTCAACAGTGGACCGTGATGACAAGGCGGGCAGAAGGTAGTAATGAGGCAGTTTGATTGATCAGTGAATGTCAAATTAATTCAGCTGGAAGCTTGCCAGAGCAAAACACAGAACTGCACGGTGGAATAAATAGAGGAGTTTTGATACTTTGGCTAGAACAATGCCCTGAAACCATCAAGAAGATGTCTCAGGCAAGAAAAGTTTTAAAAAAAATGGATTCTGTAATGAATTATTTGTCATTCAAAACAAATTCGGTTTTACAACGGAAGATAAAAAACGAGAAGCAAATCTTAGCAGGTTTGCCAAAAGGAGAGGCAATATCTTAGAAAAATGTTAGTGGGACAGATGACGAATATTCATTTATCTTTAGGCAATCTGAAAATTCAGCCTTTTAGATTAAAATCAAACCAACCAGTCTGGAGTATTCAGTAATTTAAAACATGAGGGAAAAGGGCCCTTTTTTCACTGTGTTTTATATGTACAGGCACGTATCATTTTACAGAGCTTCTTCAGAATCAATCTTGAGAAGATTGGTCTATTAAATATATTTATTTGGATTTGATTGCAATCATTTATGAAATGTTTATGGTCTTGTGTATACACAGAGGGGGACCCTGGCTTGTTGAGCCAGTGGCAAAGCCTCCCTGACTTCACAAGGTGCTGCCACATTTACAATTGTGCCTCCTGAACTCAGATTTTTATCTGATAATTAAACATAATGGCTATTTTTCAACTCAATTCAACCCATTTTACTCCTATTAACACAAAACCCATATTCACCTCCTTAACAATACTCTTGCACGAGAAAAGATCTCCACAAAACTTGTGCCTCCAAAGAGCTGGTGGCTGCTCTAAGGCAGCTCCTTTTCCAGTGTGGCTGCACATCCAGAAAACCTTCTTGCTCAGGAATGTTACCTGTGTTTGACATAATGGGGCAGGGAGGGTGGGAGGGAGGGGGGCAGTGGTGGGGCTATGGAGAGATCAGGGCAAGGGGTAGGAAAACCTTCAGCACAGCCCTGTCAGTTGTGGCATCCCACCCTGCTTTTCCCCAGAGCAGTTCCCCAGGGATCCCCATGCTTCTGTCAGGTGTTGTCTTTACAACCAACTTCCTTAAACCAAAAAGCTGGCCCGGTAAATGTGAAGTCTGCACAGTAGTTGTGCCAGCACCGTGTTGTACCAGCTGCCGGCAGCCCATAATTACATAGCTGCACACTGTTAAATGTTCTTTTCCACAACATAAGTGGCATTGTCCTATTTAGACTGTAAAGGTACTTATAGCAGGTACTTTATGATGTGAACTCATCCTGGAGTGGGAACTTGCTGCAGTTTCCCACAGGTTTGGCACTTATGGTGCAAGTGCAAGGCAGCAGAGAAAGATTTCTAACTGGGCTCCATTATCAGCCCTTTATGCATCTGCTGCTCTGCTGCAGGTGGAAGAATTTTCCTTCCAAGTGCAGTGATGATGTTGAAAGCACAGAAAGAGCTCATATAACTAGGGTTAGTTCAATTGCTCAGTGTCTCCTGGGAATTTTCATGCCATCACGCTTGTAAATTAATTTCCTTTGGCTATTCTGTGCTCCACTTGTGTTAATTTTCTATGAACATTTCTACAATATGGTTTTATCAATTAAATTATATTCATAGAACGACTGTTTCTAGACCAAGACATATTTGCAAGGTCAACTCTGATACTTGCTCATGTGCTTACTCTGAAATCATGAAGTGCTCTTGCAGTGTGTGCAAGAAATCCTTGTTTTTAAAATGAGCACTAAAAGCAGTGGCAGATCAGTGAGAAATGTTGCTCCAGTGTTAGAAGAGTCTCAGGGCTCCAGTTGTATCTGCTAAACACCAGGAAAGGCTGATGGTAAAGCTCTTTGTGCAGCAGCTCCAGCACCCTCAGTGGATCTACCATAAATCAGGTTTTGTATCTAGAGGAATAAAAGTGAATAAAAAGTGAAAAGAATCCTCAAGGTGAGTTTCCTGTGAGTGGCCAAACCTGGAATTTTGGCTTAAAAACTGCAGGTTCATTCTGCACAGTGCAGGAGCAAGAGGAGAGCAGCTGTGGGACAAGGTCCTGTGGATTTTCCCCACAGGCACCACTCACAAATCCACTGGTGTTCTTCTGTCACAACAGCAGGACTGCTGTGAGCACATCTGGGCACAGACTGGAGGGTGGAGAGGAGCAGGACATGGGAATTTAGCCACCAGCTTCAGTGGCAAACAGATTGAGGTGGTGTCTTTTTATGCATTTATCTGCAGTGATTAATTTTTCAGGGAGTCAGGGCAGCCAGCTGCCACTGAGCTCTCTGTTCTGGGCTCCCAGTGTTCGATAACTTCCCAGCTGGAGGAGCCTTTGTCCCCACCTCATCTCTTTTCTGGTCGTTCCCATTATCACTTGATAAATATCTCATGACCTGCTGCTCTGTTTTACCCAGACCTGCACCTCAGAGACCTCCCTGCAACTTCTGCCATCCCAAACCCAAGACTGTAATGCATCAATAAAAAAAAATAATGACTTGATGTGACATGAAGTGAGACCTGCAATACCCCTGGTATTGTGTGTTAGACACTTTGCAAGCCCTCACACACTGCAGGGTTTAATGGCTTGCTACAGTTCCACTGAAAAACTTCACTTTTTTCATTCGAGTAGAAATTTGTCATATATTGTGGAATAATGAGTCAGCCTGAGAGAAGACAGAGCCTCTTGATGTGACCTGTATAATTATACCATGCCTATTCTGTTGTTTGCTCATTGTTTCTGCAGCTGTAAGAGTACCAGAACACTTGTTTGGGCACTACCTGCCCTTGGTGAAAACTCCTGGGTTTTTGATAGTGGGCAGCAAATCCTGTTAGGGCAGTGGAATAACTTGGGGGTAAAAAACTACCATGCAATAATTTAGGCAGCCAGTATGAATGCTCCAAGTAGGATCCTGATCTCTGATGGACTGAACCACCTTCAAGAAATGCCAATTTCTTTCCACCATGAGGGGAAGCTCTGGAGTCATTTGGGTGCCTGAGCAAAGTGCTGAAACAATGCATCCTCTGCAAAGGGCCAAAATTATCCCTAAAACTGCACAGCCCGTCATTCCTCCAGGAGCAGACATTTGCACATTGATAAATCTCACTTGACTTAATTTTGGCACTGAAGCCATCTCTTGATTTCAGAGATGCAGATTCCTACATGTGCAGGGAAAAGCACATTGCCCCAGTTAAACTTCCAAGAATTTCCACAGAAAAATGATGGCCGAGAGATTTGGATCTTTTAACTCTCAAGGCAGGAAACCTGCTGCTTTTCAAAGCATTAATTGTTTTGGTCTGAGTTTGCACCTCCTGCAGTCTGTCATAAAATGCAACGGGAAGGATCTCAGCCTAACCACTGCCTAGAAATTCCACCTATCCTTTCTTGGAATAAAAATAAATATGGTTCTCTCCACTGTGATAATGCTATTTAACTCTCCAGTTCATTTACAATGATATCCTCCCCTAATATTTATTGTACGTGTTGAAAATTTTTACTTGATCTTCATTTCCAGATAATGTCCTTATGTTCATGTGATAATATTTTGATTTTCCAGCTGATGTACATTTCTCAGTAATGCAGCACTTGAATGCATAGCCATGGCTCTGAACTTTGAAGAGGTATCATAGGACTGGAATGAACCTCAAAGTTCAACCTTTAAAAGCCCCTCTTATCTTAAAACACTTCATGCAAAAAATCAAGTGCAAAGCATTCCACTGATTAAAGATTATTTAGCGTGTTTGAATAGCTTTCCCAAAGAAGCCACATATCTAAAATTTAGTCACATTTCTGTAAGCCTGTGCTGGTGTTCCTGACATGATTTTTGTTAATATTAAAGGAAGGGAAATTATTTAGAATTTTCCCAAGAGAAGTAGCAGGTTTTAATGCGGTGAAAGGACGAGCATTTGCTGAGATTTCTGTTGCTGTGTCATTTACTTATCCCACTCTTTCAGTAATTAGCTTGGCTGGTTTCTTTTTCTGCCACTTGGCATTCCCAAAGCGTATGAGGGGAAATCCTGGTGGTTTCTCTTTGCAGCAGCTGAGATGAGAAAGGTGCTGGGTCACCCTTTGAGCACAGATTTTGGCCTTGTCCCCCAGTGTGCCATCAGCAGGGTGGGTTCCTGTCCCCTCAGCCCCCAGCTAATCCCAGTGTCAGCTCCCAGCAGATGGGTTTGGAGGCGGAGCGCTCCTGCCGGGGATGTGGCATCCCAGAAGGGTCACCTCTGGGGAGGCAACATTTAAAAAAGACACGGGGAGGAAAATGCCACTTTGGGAGGGTTTTGACACCTTGAGTTTCTAAATTGGCTGTTGGATATGAGGAGAGATTACTGCAGGGAGGTTTTCCCCTTCTTCCGAAAAAAATCCCCTGCCGCATTTTGCAGTACAAAGCAATTTTGAAGTGCAGGGAGGGTGAAGGGAGGGAAGCATTAAAGATAAGGATTATATTAAGGGAAGTGGCCAAGTTTGGAGCCACAGCAGCATGACAAGATTGAGGTAGAAAGAGCAGAGACTGATTTTTGATGTGGGATAATTTGACTTAAGACCGTGACTATCGCTCCCAGTTTTACATATTGTAATGAATGCAGGCATGCAGCAAGAACAGTTTGGGAGTATCTGATACATGAAAGCATGAATATGATATTAGGTGCTTTTAATTGCTGGATTTTTAGTGTCTCAGGCTCTTTTTTAATAATTTCCATTGTTATTCTTTCTTAAGAAGCTATAAGGGAGCTACTTCGCTCCACAGAGCGTGTTGGACGTGCAAATGTAGAAAGCAATTGACTTGTTTTTATACTCTGTGCTAGTAAACGAGTTATTTTGTACAAGAGCAGCTTCTGTAAAGCTTCTCCCTAATTAAGCTCCTTCAAGCACCCTTCTGAGTTCAGTGTATATTGGCCTAGGTTCAAGATCTGCTCAGTGCAGGGGAGGGGCACCAGGGAACCCATTTCAGGTCTCAGCCACACAAACCCATCTGCTCCTGCCCTGACTTCAACCACAGCATCTGAGGGGGCTGCAACAAGTTGCCCCCAGTTCCTCTGTGGCCTCAGAGAGAGGGAAAACTGGGAAAACGGAAATTTCTGCCCATTACACCTGTTGCCCTCAGCCAGGTCCACATTCCATCCTGATGCGGTCTGTTAGTGTTTGGGATGAGTGGGAAGAAACTGTGGCCCTTTAAATATAATCCTGCTTCACCAGTTCATCTGTCTCCTCTCTGCTAGTCCCCACCAGCTTAATTTATGTGAGTGGGTTCTACTCTCCCCAGACTTCATTACAATTAAGCAGTTACAAATTGCATGAAAATTTAGTCACGGTACTGCAAAAGTTTCCTTAGGATACTCTAAAGGAATATTTTCATATAAAGCAGAGAGGAAAAAGGTGGTAGCTTCACTTAATTCAAGCGGAGATCCTTGATGTGCTGATATTCTTGGAAGATTTCAAGTCAAAAGCTTAAGTTCAGCTGTAAATATTTCTGTCAAAAAAATATTTGGGCTGCAGTGTCGGGGAGACAAATACTAATCTTGAGACTTTGGGAAGATGCATTTATCGAACAAATGCTTATAAAAATTAGCCACAGGGCAGTTCTAAATAAAGTTGATATTTGCAAATACCACATTAGATTAAAATAATAATAATAATAATAATTTCTTGTCCTTACTTAGGTGAAATAAAGTGTGTCATAGGATGCCCCTTTGCAGCTCATTTGCTGACATTTGAGACTCTTAAACTCACCTGTGAAGGATTCTGGCCAAAAGAAGGGTTGCACTTCAGCAGCTCTGGAAGCAGGGCTGGTGATTTGAGATTTTAAAATTATGAGGAGAAAAATCTTCTTGTGGGAAGAGTCAAGGACAAACCTGGAGTTAAAGGGAATTGAATCAGAAATCTTTTGTAAATCGTACTCCCAGGCTACTTAAGAAGAAAGTTTCACAGATGTAAGGAAAAATAAGTCCTTGAGCTTGACGTCCACCATTCCTGAGACAGCTGGGTGAGTACTTTTATTGTGACTGTGTTTATGTTTTTATGACTTGTGAGGAGCTTGGAATCTTTGATCCAGTTTAACACAATATAATCATAGCAGGAGCAGTGAGGAAGGTGCAGGAGGCCACTGGGGAGCTTTGTCAGCCGTGGTGGCTCTGCTCCAGAGGATCCCTGCACAGGCTGCACAAGGAGCAGCTTTGGGAGCAGGGGAGCTTCCATACAAACATCTCTTTCTGATCTCCAGAAAGCTACTTTTGGATAGAATTCCCCAACACACTCAAGAAGAAACATCCTGGTTTCTGATGAGGTTTATTCTGTCTCTGAATACTGACAGATTATCCTTGCCAGAGACATCTCACACCTGAGGATGGAAAGTAAAAAACACACATTAAAATGGTCTTTGTCTCTTTTTCTTTTTTCTTTTTTTTTTTTTTTAAATAATCTTAAATAAAATAAAGGAAGGGTATTTACCATAAAATAAATCACTACAAAAAGCTTTCAGTGCCACAATACCCAGTTCTCTACCATGGATATTCATAAAACGATATTCAGCTCTAAAACACAAATGTTAATGAAAAAGATGATGTTAATAAAAGCAGCCTTTTCATATTTAGGTTGTGTTTTGGTTTTTTTTTTTATTCTTTTTTCTTCAAGTTGCAGAGCTATTGCCTTGCAGAAGCCATTAAAAAGCTCCTGTAACTGCACTCTCTGTTGGAGAAGGATGTCATGTCTAAAAATGTTGTCACCTTCAAAATACTGTGAAAGTCAGGGCCAAGTTATTTTAATCAGGCAGTGGTGGAAGTTGTGGGTAGAATGATAATGGGAAAAAGCAACGTTTACCTTTATATGGCCGATGCAGTAATCCTGGCTCCTCTGGGGAGTCGCTCAGAATTATGTGGATGGTGAGATTAGTGTATTACTAAAGCATTTGACAGCAACAACAGCTACTGTGTTGGCTCTCTAATGCATTAATAATACTTAACATTTCCTAGTTGTAAAGCCCCTTTTTTTACAGGTTTCTTGTGCCCGTGCCTTCCTCACAGCAGCCAGCTCTAGATGGCTGGAGAGGTGGAGAAATAGGAAAGTTTTCTTAGGAAAGTGATTGATTGAGGTGAGGTTGGGGCTCCTGTGGGAGACAAAGGAGGCTGCCAGGTTCATGCTTTGGAAAATGCCACTGAACAACAGTGTGGTTTTTATAAAAGGAGAGACCTTCTTGTTTGGGAGAGATGTGACACTGTGCGGGAGGAACCTGATGGTGATTCTCAGATGAAAGGTTAATAAGAGAGTCATTTTGCAGCCAACATAAAATTCAGCTTGCATTGATGGCTTTTCCATTTGGAAAGCTCTTTTCTTTTTTTTTTCCCTGCAGGGGAAATCACAATAGGTGAGAGCTGGAATAAAGGAGATTTCTTGCCCATTCTCCTCCAGCTGACCCCAGGCCTCACAATTTATGCCTTGTGCTGCTTTCTCTCATTTGCTCCATTTGCTGCCCCCACCAGCTCNGGGGCGGGTTGGGGTGTGGCGGGGGGAGCTCTGCTCAGGCTGGGGTTTGTTTGCAGTGCTCCATTAACATATTTTAACCCATCCCAAGCCTTGTTTGCCTGTCTGCTCCTAGCAGAGCCCCAGAGAGCATCCTGTACTGGCCCAACCTTGGTAATTAGCCCCTGGCTCCCTTGGCCCCTGCCTCCCAAACCAGGGCTGAACAGGCCTTCCCAGTCCGCTTAGCTGACTTTTTGGGAGAACTGAAGTTTACCTATTCTGCCTGGCTGATTTGCTAACAAGGCTCAGCTGCCTTCTCTGGGCCTTGACAGGCTGGAGAAGGATTTTCAGGGCTTGGCTGAGTTCACAGGCTTTGGAACAGCTGCCAGTACTACCTGAGGGCTTCTGTCAGTGGCTTCATCTCTCCTGTGAGAGCCTTCCTGTGCATGTCCAAACTAAGCACTTTTGTCACTGAAAAAAAGATGAGTGAATGCTCCCTCACCATCCCTTAAACAACCTCTTCCCCTTTCCTTCACTTCTCACAAACCTATCCAAGAAGCAGTGTGTGGCAAGGAAAATAATGAACCTGTATGTGGTATTTCACTGCTGTTTTCTGTCCATGTGTACTATGTCAGATACATCGAAAGGAATGGGATTTATAACACTGTTATGGTTCTGATAGTTGGCCCTATCTGTAGCTAATCTTATTTTTTATTCTGAGCTCCCCTGTCCTTTGTTGCACTCTGATTTTTTTTTTTTTTTTTTTTTTTTTGTAATACAATGATATCAATCTCTAGGAGACAACATTCTGTCACAATTAGAATTATTAGATGGCACTATTTATTGAATGAGGCCAAAGTGACTAGGTAGTTATTTCCTTTTATTTTGTTGGGTTTTTTTGTTTTTGTTTTTGTTTGGTTTTTTGTTTGTTTGTTTGGGGGTTTTTTGTGGGTTTTTTGTTTGGTTTTGTTTGTTTGTTTGTTTGTTTGTTTTTGTAGTTATGGACCCATTACAGGAGCCTCATCCACTTGTGCACTTGTGGCAGGCGGGCCAGAGCACACCTTATCACCTTATTAGTGTTCAGCAGGAGAAAATCCTGGCATGAGGCACCAAAGGTTAGTTACAGATGTATTTTGTGATAGATCTAAAGTTCTCTGTTTTAACACTTGCTCTAAAGCAAAGCTGCTGAACCATGGCTCTGTGTTGCAGTACATTAAAATGCAACGGTAATTACCCTCATTATGAAAACCTCTCTTCATATCTCTTAAAATACTTGCTTAAAAATGTATTAAGGGAGAGCACACCAGTCATTCAGTCCACAGAATGTGGGGGGTGAAGGATAGAAGTGAAAAAGTCCGTTTATGGACAGCAGAGGTGATGAAGAGATGTCCCTCCCTGACTGAACTCTACTGCAAAATGCCATCTCTCGAAAAATCTGATTCAGCATTCACCAGTCAGAAGTTTCCTTTGTCCTCCCTGGAATCACCACTTGTGGTCCCAGTGGTCCCCTACCCAGGTCTGCTATAGGACTGAGCAGTTAAAGGGGTTTTGTGCAGGTGTGTGCTTACCTGGTGTTCCCTCACATGCTCCCTTTTGGGAGTTTCGAGGTGACAGAGTGAGAGGTGGTTTAGCTGGAAACAGGGCTCATTAAAAGTCAGGTTTGTGTTTCCAACCTGGCCATGCACACAGGAGAAAATGGGCTCTTGTGGCTGGGGTGTAACTCACAGGATTTGGTTTGAAGAGCTGTAGTAGCCTGGAGACAAAAGAGGGCAGCCTTAATTAGAAATTAAACAAGCAGGTTTTCAGCCGCCCTGTACCTGGTGGGATACAGACGAGGTCTTGCAGTAAGAAAACTCCTTGATGTACTGAGTTTCCACCTCCTAGAAAAGCTGTTCTATTGAGTGAGAGAGCAAAAATAGGATCTACCTCCCCATCCTGAGCAGTGGTAGTGTGTTCTGCAGTGTGCTTCTTAGCAGGGGACAGCAGTTTGGGGAGGATCAACATCTGATCCTCACAAAGCCGTGGAAAACTTTGCTGACATTTCCATGCCTTGCAGTTTGCTGCTCATTTGGAGCCTCCAGGAGCTGTATGAGCTGAAAACCAGCCAGCTGGGTAATCGAGGTAATTAAAAGAGATGTAAACTTTCAAAGTAGCTGACACTTAGTCATTACACCGAGCTGTCATGCTTGACTGAGCTAACGTTAATTCCAATATCCCATTATATCTTGCTGATATCAGTTTAAAAGATAGCTGCTGTGTTTCTTCAGCAACTTGCAGCTACAGTCATAAAAGTATTGATTGCAGTGGGCTTTGACAGATGTGAGATGTATTTAAGAGAAATTGTGCCATAGATATTCTTTTACCTCAACTGCTCAAAGCTGTATGGATTCCAGATATATCCTTCTGGATTTCACTGGTAAAGTCCTGTGGAATCTGCCTGAGAGGTGCAAGATTGAAGAAACACCTTCTCCCGGGCTGTATTTTTGGTTTTTTTAGCATAGATCTCTTTGATTTTTGTGCCTGAACTACAAAGGTGCTGGGGAATGAGAGAAAAAGCAGATTTTAGCCAACATAGCCATTTTCTTTGAGCTTTCCCCACATGCTAAGGTACAGACCTCAGCTGAAGTGAAGTCTTCTAATTGACTTCAGCAGGCTTTGATGGAGGGGCAGAGCACTGAAGTTTTCCATTCCCTGGGAATTATCTACATATTTAAGAGTTATTTTATCTTGCTTTCTTGCTGGCATCCCACTGATTTCCCAGTGGTGAATTATTATTTTTGATGCCTTGTTAGAGTTCTATGGATACAGAAATCCCAGCCAGTGGAAGCTGCTGGGAGCCATGTAGGAGCTATGGAGAAGTTCTCACTTACAGGGTATAAACTCTGTGGAAGTGGCAATTGGGGTGCTCACAGCAGGCTTGGTTCTTACAAGTGCCTGGAAAACATGAAGTTTCTGTGTCCAACCCCTGAAGGATTTTTACTTTCTTTTCAAAACTATTCCACCCTTCTTTATCTTGTAAATAAAAAACAAGTTTTACTAGGCAATGAATTCCATTTCTTCTCTTCTATATGCAGTTTTGAACCAGCCCGTGTGCCCACACTGAAGCATGAAGAAAATACTGTCAATCGTCCTGGGATAAGAAAACTGAGGAAAATTTTTCGTGTCCTTTTTAAAAAAACACTAAAAACCCAGTAACTTGAAAAACTCGATGAGCCTAATTACTGACATCTCTTTCCTTAAAATCACGTGCTAACTTACAGCATGGCAGGAAAAAGAAATCAGGAGCAATCACCCAAACTTGTATGAGAAGTGAGAATAGCGAAATGCAATAGTAAAAGGTTATTTATAGGTTAATTCTCTAGTTCTGGCCAAAACAATTGTGACCCTGTGGGCTTTCATGGAGACAGGCATGCTGGCATTATGAAAAAAAAAAAAAAGACATTTTTCAGCCCTATCTAAAGATTCCAAAGCTGTCATCAGATCAACGTATGCCTTAGAGTGGAGCTTGCAAAAATCATTCCTCAGCTAATATTCTCAAGGGCAAGATGTAGTTTGATTTGGCTCTTCCAGGAGATATTCCTGATTGCCTTGGAAAGCACTATTTTAAAAGGGGGCTGAGGGAGGGTGGTGCAGAGTTTTATTTTTAAAGCACTTCAAATCACAACATCAGTCAGCCATGAGGATGGAGACTCTCCTTCTTCCCTTAGAAAATCCATCTTGGATCTTCTACTTTATGCCTAACTGGGAATTGTTTGAATGAGTTTATGAAAATCAGCCTGCCTTCCAAAAAGGTCCAGAAGTTGCTTTTGTTTGGGTTAGTGATTCTGTTTGTTGGTTTCTACATTGCAGTATAGAGGAATTTTGGACCTTTTTTTGTCAGCATTTGCATTTGATTCATATGTAATAGACTCTTAATGCTGTGTAAATGGGTAAACCGACAAATCTTATCAAAAAATGCATGGAAACATGCTGAGGACAACAACCCCATAACTCAGTGTTCCTGTGCTGAGGCATTATGAATACCAGCAATTTACTTTTTTTTTTTTCCTTTTCCCCAGAGCTGATTGACAGAGAAGATGAAAATGGTAAATAAATGCTCATGCTAGTTTATTTAAAGAGGTGCACAGGCTTTTTCTGTGCATCCCACAAGTCATTTAATGAGATTTGTGCTCAAGGCTCCCACACAGTGCTTACCCCCCGATGGGCAAATACACACATTACATGGCCACTTCCAAATGCCTGAGGGGCCCAGTGCCTATTTATTCAGTCAGCAGTGCCATTATAACTGTGGAAGGGAGGCATCTCACATTTTGAAAATCTGAAATCTTCTCTCCCACCCCTACCATGGCAGCAGTAGCTCCCATGAATCACACGTGCATAATTACCAATGCAGGAGTACTTGGTTTTAAACCCGTCAGGAAAATGATTACAGGGATGGTTTTGCTCAGGAGACCCCACAAACATCACTAAAGTGACAGACAGACATTGCAGAGCTGAGTCTTCTTTCTTTAAGCCTGGTTGAAAATGTGGTCAGAGGGCAAATTCAGGTGTGCTCATAGTTAATTTCATAGTTTATTCAGGAAACAAAGCATGAAAAGGCTCTCAGCTGCCCCGTGTTTGGCTCAGAAAGGGAAGAGATTTTGTGAATTTAGTTTAAAGTGTTTTACAGGATAACCTTGTGGGTGAAACTAAACCAGGGACAGGTTTTGAACACATCATAAATGGCTGCTGATGGCAGGAGAGCTGTTCTCAGGGCAGGTGTATCCATTTGTATTTCTGGATTTATTAGCCTTAGCACGTCAGCTGGTGTCTTCATTTGGTTTGCTCTTCTAGCTGCTAATTTTAGGGAATTTTTTTTGGTGTTTGGTTTTGGTTGGGTTTTTCCCCCATTGATGGGGGGAAGCCATTTTTCTCCAACTGTTCCTTCTCAAAAGATGAAATGGAAAATGCTTCATAACTGGAGTGTCTGGAAGCCACATCCAGTGTGCACAGCTGAACACCAGCACAGGCAATCAGAATGAGCAGGTCCTGGACAGCAACCCTGTTAATCAGTTGAGATATTGGTGGACTGTTTTGTAGGGACTGGGAAAGCCAAGTTTTCAGAGCTATCCATGTGAAATGCAAAAATAAAGGAAAGAGTGGGAGAAAATTCCTTTCTCTTCTCTTCGTATGTGTCAGTATAAAGCCTACACTGGCACAAATCCACACTGATTTTTTCCATCTCTGCTCTGAAGTGGATTTTGTCTGCCTTCTGGTAAGATGTGGAAATTCCTAGTTGCTCAGGGGTGTAAATTAGCATGGAAAGTGTGTCTGTGAGAAAACAAAGCACATGTTTTAATGGCTCTATTTCTTATAGGTACTTGGAATTGTATTTATTTCACTTAGTGAAATGTGTTCTATTCTGACAAAGCTGTGTATCAAGCGCATCCATGGAAATGAGCTGGTTTCACCTCCAACCCTGATTTTGTCAAATTATGTCAGGATGTAGTTTCCTGAGCCCCTGGAGTCATGTTTTTGTCACTCTGTCCCCAGGCTTGTCCCAGGCATGAGCTCACAGTAGCGTCCATCCTACTGTTGTACTGGTTAAAAGGAAAATTATCCTGGCATCCAGCTCAAAGATGTCAAAGATACTGAGAAGAAGAAAATTTGCCAGATTTGGCAAGTGTTTTTACAGTTTACAATAACTGTTTTTACAGTCGTTTTTCCAAGTGCATCTTCAGCTTATTGGTTTAAAGGATATTTGTCCTCCAGATCCTCGCGCTTCATCATTTTGCAGAAAGGAGAAAAACAGGCTTATAAAACTCGCTAGTTTGAAACAACGATGCAGTCAACTCCAAAAAACACAGCCTTCAAGACATGGGAATCTCTCATGTAGTGTTCCAGGCAGTGGTCCTGGGCTGATGGCTGTAATTGTTTATCACTCTTTAGCGTGATCGATGCAGGCGTTAACCACAGAGCTCCCTTTCAATGCCATTGATTGGAACTGCTCCCACTGACAGTCCCCCCGTGTACACCACAGCTCCAGCTACATATTAACATGACTTCTGAATGGCTGGGGAGATTTAGACTCAAAGGATGCTATTCTTCACTGATTTACAGCCCTTGCAGTGCTCCAGAGGCTACGTGGAATGTAAATCAATGGAGAAGCTGGCCTAGGTGATGAACTGTTCCATTACAGAGGAACATTTCCATTTTGGTGTATTTACAGTATAATGCACTTAGATCCTCAGCTGTTACCTCTGAAGCAAAGTAGGGGTTCAGCATTGGGAACAAAAAATAAAAAAAACCTATTTGTTCTTTGAACACACTCACTCAGAGTCATTACTTGCCTTTTTCCTAGTGACGGAGTCAGCACAAAAGCACAAACCTTAGAAAAGCAGTTGTGGCAAATTCCCTGCAGTCTGACCCGAGTTCACTGTGTGTACCTTGGGTGGAAACACTGCACTTGCTCACCTGTAGGTCATTGCCTCGGGTACATGTGCCTTAACCTGGCAGGTCATTGCCAGGGGTGAGCTGTGAACCCTCCTGCTCAGATTCCTGCCATCCTCCAGCAGGAAGGATGTCCTGAGACAGGCCAAGGACCAGTTTGCTCCGAGCAATTTCTGCCTGCCCTTGGGCAAAGTGCTCTCAGCAGATCTGTCCAGTGGTAGGGGCTTGCAAGCAGCTGGTTCACGTCATTTAGCCCATGACACAGGCACCAGGGCAGGGGTCTGATGGCTGGGGATGACCAAAGCTGCTTTATCTGCTCTGATCTGGGAGCAGATTCAAGCTTTGTTCCCCCTGAGATCACAGAGCAGAGTTACATTCTGGAAGCTTAAAAATTTATTCCATGATTTTTTATTTTTGTTTCCTTTGACAATGAGTATAAACATGATAGTACCTTCCATATCAAAAAGAAACTGCCATTGCACTCTCACTCGAGCCCTCCCCATTAATCAAGCTGAAGGAATGGATGGTAATGGCTCAGTTGTTTATTGACAACCATTGGGTTTCTCCTCAGCCATTCATGATGCTTGTCTGGATTAGTGTTGGAGTCTACCAAATAATCTATTAACACTTCAGGCTGTTGACAGACCTCCTTAAAACACTTTAAAATTGTTTTCGTGGAAGTCAGCTTGAAAAAAGCTTGGAGGAAACAAGTGCTCCCCTCTAGCCCTACCCAATATATTTGGGGTTTGTGATGTCACCAGCTGCAAAACAGGTTTGTGCATGCATGGCCCTGCCAGGGCCTTGGTTTGTACAGCCTGCTTTGGGTAGGATGCCGTTCTTTCCCACATGCCAACAGAGTTTTCCACTGGCCAGTGGAAGGCTGTCACCCAAAATGTCACCCAAAATGCCCCTCCCTGAGCACAGATGCAGATGTCAGAACTTGTTGAAGTGGGAAAACAGCTGAGATTTTGTTGCTGTTGTTGCCACCAATCTTAGAACAAATATTGAGACGTACGTTTGCCCACACCATGGGTGCTGATGCATCATGGTCCCTGTTTATTGTGTGCCTTTTCAAAACTGCTCCATGCCAAAGTTACAGCCGTGGCACGCAGTGGCCTAGAGCATGAAAAAGCAGCAATCCTACATCAAATGAGTTTTGTTTCTATTTTTCTTTTCTTTGTTTTCTCACCTCCTCAATCACTAATCACGGGCACAGAGATGAAATCTGCCCGTGGCTGTATCTCCAGACTCCCACCGACTTGGAGTGAGATTATACAGCGAGACCTAAAAACCAGAGGTTTTGCCTTGGTTTTATTTTTCGTTCTGAAAAAGAAAAACTAGACAAGAGGCTAGTCAGAGCTCGGAATTGGAAATTCGAGTCCCCAAAGAAATTATTTCTGTGCGCCTACACCTCGAAAATAGGTTGTTTTCCTACTTCTTTGTGTTGCTGTCTCAGACGCTAATTGCCTAATTAACAGGCTGACATGATCTCCACTGCTGAATAACTGAGCAAATTAGGATGGCGCTACATGTGTGTTACTTGAAGGACATGCTTCAGCTGGGATTTCCTTGAGCATCACGTTTCTGTGGAAACCTAATGAAACTGCTTTGTATTAAGTGCTTGCGATGATGTTTCTGACCTTTTGTGCTTCCACTCCATTCTTGGAAAAAGCGCCCGCATTTTGGGCCAACTTGCTATGCATGTAAATCACCATAAGTGGTGAAATGACTTTTTCTGGATTTGACAGGGAGCGCTAAGTGTTGTGCCTTTGTTCCCCACGCTACTGAATACGAGCTGGCTAACTGTACATACTGCGAGAGCTGCTGGATCACTCTGTTAAAACCTAAGGAGCTTTTTATTGGACTTTCATGCTAAATAACTTCAAAGGTACCACCTGGTGGTTTTTATATAAATTATGAATGTTTTAAAAATACTTCAGGAAAAACACTTTAATAGCACAGTTGCCCGCTGCAGTGTCTCACGCTATGTAAACTTTTGGTTACGGCTGTTTAGCCCTTCCCCCACCAATGACAATCTGCTACATGGGATTCAATTACAACTGTTTATTCAGCTTGATAAAAGGTTTCTTTAGATATTTGGTCTTGGAGCATTCATTCTGGTTTTGTAGGTTTGGAGGGAAACACCCACAAATGTGATTTTTTGCTGCAGTCCCCCAGATAGCAATTGTGAAACGTGGCATAAAGAGCATCATAAAATAAAACCACTGTAGCTTCAGAGAGGAACACGGAGTTTTCCATGAGTTTGATCTCTCTCAGCTTTACTGGGAGCTGTGGAACTCTCATCTCTGGTATTCAGAACTGCAGGAATACCAGGAGTGAAGCCCTGCAGCAGATCTGGAGGGTCAGTCCTGGGTGATGTGTGCAGGGCAGGTCAAGGATGATGCTCTTCTGTGTGAGAGGCTGTGTGGGGCCAGTGTCAGCTCAGTGGCCTCAGTCTTGTCCCCCTTAAACAGGGCTGAAGTGCTGCTATGGGGGAAAAGTTTCTTGCCTTTTGAACTTGATTATTTTTTACCTAGGCAACCTTTCTTCCTCTGCTTTTCTGCTCTCCTCATTAATGTTGACTTCAGGGTGTTCCCTTGTACCCCTCCTAATGAATGTATGATCTTTGATACTAAAGTGTTCATATATGCTGGGGCTGAGTCTGTAGACTTAACTGCAGTTAGTAATGGAGCATCAGCTTGGAAGCAGGATACTGTGATCCATCATTTCCAACAGAGCCTCTGAGTAGAACTTGGCTGCTGGTGGAGCTGGGTTGTTTCTGTTTGGTGCTGAGGTCACTGGTGAGCCGCGATAAAACTGGAAAACAGAGAAAAGCTTCCTCCCAAATATTTGCATAACACTGGCCAAGTTGGTCCTGCGAATTTCAACACTACAGGAGACCTGCAAGGTAGCTGAGTGTTTGATTCTAAGCAAGGGTTTTTCATAGAACAGGCAGTTATTTGCTGTACATAACTCTTGTGACCATCAGCTGTGCGTGGGCTTACAGTACACTGCAGATCAAAGTATTATTTCTGCTGGCCTTGAAACTGCTGCCTGGAGCGAGATAATATCTGCAAATGATGCATTGTAACTGTTGACACGGGAAAACTGTTTTGCAATCTAGTACAGCAAAAATAAATTAAAAAAGCAATTGGAGAACTTGCAAATGTAACAATCCTGCAAATATTATTTCTCTCTGCCTTCCTATTTATTCATACATTTGTAAATGCCAAAATGTCTTTTACCTGCCCTTTCTCAAGGGCAGATCCCTAGTGCCATAGTAATTGAAAATTAAGAATTTACAGTATCGTAATTAAATTCTACCCTTTGAACTCGTGTGGACTCTAGCTGCATATTAAGAGCTTCCCACGCAGATCATGAGTGGCAAGAAGTATTTTGATCACCAACTGCTGCAAGATAACATAACAAGCTCTGACAGCTCCCTAATTACCAAACTACCCACTAGTTAAAAACTCTTCCATGCTATAGCAATTCTCTTCCTTGCACATAAGTCAAAAGGTACAACTAATTTGTCCTTTAATTGATATCTATATTGCTGTTTAAGTAAAGGGCACATTCTCCCCCAATATGCTTAAGTATTAATTTGTCATCTATGAACTGAATTTGGGAAATAATTGGAGTGACTAAGACTTTTTCATTGATTTTTACCCATTTTACCACGAAACATTTACATCTTATTTGATCATTAGTCATGTTTAGTGATTGGCAAATTATGTACAGTGATCCTGAGCAAGGCTGAAGCTCAAATGCTTCTGAACACATAAAAGATTCCCACAAGTCCAAGTCCCAATGCTTGTGGCTGGGTACAAAACAATAAATAATTAAGCCTTAAAAAAAAAAAGGTTGCAGAGTGGGCAGACCTGGCACCTGGACAACAGCAGAGGGAACCAAGTCGTGCCTGCAGCACAACACCCCCTTCCTCGTCCATCAACTCATCAGGGTTATGCTGGTTGTACTCATTAAAACTTCTTCCCCTCACCAAGGAGGGGGGGATGGCTCTGCTGGCTCAGCTACCCCAGACCCCACCAAAAACGGCCCTGGCCCAGCACCCAGTGCCATCTCTCTGCTTTTCCTGTTGCTGGCTATAATTTAGGGGAGAAAGGGAAAAAAAAAAAAATGAAAAGATGTTCTGGTGGCTTGCCAGTTTGGAAGGAGGAGTGGGAAGGTGATATGGAAGCTGCTGTAACTACACTTTCAGCACTGACACAAAGAGCGAAATCTGGGGGGGCCGGAGGTGGGAGAGGGTAGAATTCTCTACCCTCCCGTGATGTTCTGCTCCTGGGAGCGCTGCTATTTCCAGAGGGGCGAGGACATGGGGCAGATGCTGCCGGGGGAGCTGGGCAGCCCCTCTGGAGGAGGCGGCTCGCAGGGATGCGGAGTGCCCGGAGCGCTGCCGGAGGAGCGCGCATCGCTCCGGGCTGGTGATGGGAGCGCCGCGGGTCACTGAGCGACTCCCGCCTCCCCGGGCCTCTCATGACTGAATTCTTCCCTCAAACTGCAGCCAGAGGAGGTGGGAGACCATTAATGAGGCTGGCTTTGGGACATCCCTCATGCAGTGTAAATACCCCTCAGGGAATGTGCTGTAGGCAAAGGTAGTAAACGCTGGTTTCGCTTCTGCTTTTCTCTTTTGCTCAATGCCTGGAGTGAATTAAATAAGAATGCTTGCCTTCAGTGCATGTAAATACAATGGGGTGTTTCGATGTTGATGACTAAGATGCCCTGCATTATTTAGGTAGCTAAAGATGCAGGCAAAGTGCTCCTGAGAGCATCGCTCTGTGCCTCACTCCATCAAGGCTCCGGCAAGAGCAGAGGCTCAAATGAACCCACAAGTACTGGCTGTACCTTAGGCTGCCACTCCATCCTTCTCCTCTGCCTTTCATGATGCACGAAACAGACTCAATTTCTTACATGAGCCTTCTCCCTTCAACAGCAGCACGTCCTTTGCATGAATTCCTTTAATGATCACCACTGAATTCAAACTGCTTGCACTCAGTCAGTGAATGGCACAACAGATCTATGCTCTTACAGCACACAAGCAAATCTGAGGTCTCTGAAGAATAAAAGAGGGCTCAAAATGTTTTTCAAATTTTTTTTTTTCATGCTTCAGTTTTTTTTTTTTTAAATGGCAGGGCAGAACATTATTGATCTAGCTAAGAGCAGTCTCTCCATCGCAGAAATATAACAAGTTACTCAGAACAAGAATATGGTGACCTGAGTACAAGTTACTCAAGAGATTCATTAGTTTAAACTTTAAATTATTTTAGCAATCATTTTTTCTTTGTAAGGAATTTCTGGGTCATGCTTTTAATTCTGGCCAAAGCCGAGTCAGCTCAGTGAGGAAAAATGTAATTGATAAGAATGTCTGATGAGACCAAAAAAAAAAAAAAAAAACACCCAAAAAAACCCCACCAGACATTGTGGCTCTATCTGTCATTAAAATACTTTTAACAAGCTGTCTTGCTAGTAAGAAATATCTTTGTGCTCTTGCTTTTCCACTGGAAAGAGAAAGAAAATATCAGTGCAATGTAAGGAGGAGAATTGCTGGCAGTCTGTGAGGTTTTGGTAAACATTCACTCTGTGCCAGCTCCCCCAGATTTATTTATGAGTGAGTCAAATGTTGAAATATAAATCTAACATAGATGACAGTGTGGAGAGGAAAAAGGGGATGGCCACTCCAGTTACAGACCAGTCAACCAGTGTGCATATTTTGGGATGGATATTATCCAAAATGAAACTGCATATAGATCCACCCATTACTGTTCTGTACCACATGTTGTGTATGATGTATGTAGGGACCAGTCCACTGATTACAGAAAATCCAATGAAAGTCACCTCCATGCCTCCCAAAAGAAGGAATATTTCTGTCGAGTTCCTAGCAGAAAGTTTATATTCATGTGGTTTTCCGGCTGTTTCTGTGTTTGCTTTGTTTGGACCCATTCAAAGTCTGTTTCCTTCTGTGTGGCCCTGTGGATGGTGTGAAACTCTTTTTGTGTGTAACGTGTAGCCTCAGTGCCTTTGTGGGGTGACAAGTTGGTCACGGCCCATCAAAGTGACTCCCATCAGAAGCAGGTGGAGGGAGGGAAGTGAGCAGGTACCACAGGTTTAATGAAAAACCAATTCTCGCTGCTTCTCTGGGTGCAACCACCTGGCTTTTTGTATCGACCGCTGAAATGTTCTGTAATTGTGTAAAAGGGACCTCTAGACAGAAATCTATTTTTTGTTCCTCCTCTCCTTTGTATTAAGTGAGCTCTTCTGTAATGTTACTTTTTATAGCCTATAATCATGGTAATTATGTTTTGTTGAATCTTTCACAGTAGTCTAACATTTAGTAACGTTTATCTCACTGTGCTGGGACTGGAAATCTTCCCTGCCATCGGATGCTAATTCTGTTATATTGTTGTGGCAATATGGGAGCTCAGCCTAAGTGCAGTTGTTACTTGTTACTGTTGTTACCTTTGGCAAATTACTTTGGTTATTACGAGTAGCTGCATTTGGAAGGTCAGTATTAAGCAACCCATGAAGGAGATAAGGGCAATAGAGACATTTAAATATCCATGTAAAACACAGAGTTGTTGCACTGGTCAGCACCCAGCAATCAACAGGCCTTGCTTTCAGCATTGTGCTCATTGAAATGATTATTTTTTGTTGAAGATCTTCTCGTGGGCTTTTTCAACAGAATGTACTTGCATCCAAAGCTAACTCAACATGGGACATTCTCCTAAATGCTAATATTAGCATAGTCTTGCCAGCTTATTTCTATAAATTCTGGACTAGATAGCATCCTTGTATCATCAGATCAATAAGAGGAGGTATTTCAAAGGACAGAAGTTTGGAGAATTAACACCGTGGTTTCTGTCACATACTCTGCAAATGTGAAATTCTCATCCCTTTTTCTCCCTGTCATCTGCTCACTTGCTCTCCCACTTTATGACTGGTACTGCTCTCTGTGCTGTACACAATCACCATTAAACTCAATTGAGGCACTTCAGGACAACAGCAGAACTTATACCAACTGTTTATTTCTATTTGTGTTTCTCCAGCCTGGCCTGCTGTCATCGTTCCCAGGCAATATCCTCAGCTGGCAAAAACCAGCTGTAGCATGTAAGCTTGTGTCAGTCAGGATGCACCCTGTAATAAAGGCACTTTTATGAAACGCCTGTCAGGTTGTCAGGTGCTTGAGGTGGTTGCTCGGAAGCCGCAGACCCTGGATTGTCAGTGGGGCAGATAGAATCCTCCTCAGATCGTGTCTGCTGCCCACAGCCCAGTAACTTACAACGTGGATCTTAGTGGGGTTATGTTCATCTCAGGCTGCAGTAAGCTGGAATAAGGCTGATCAAATGGCTGATATTTAGCTGAAAGCGTTGCTGCTGTTTCTTTGTGCCTTCCTGGTGCACCCTTTCCTCAGATGTTCATCAGCTGGGAGATGCAGTCACTACAGCCTCTGCCCCGAGGCCAACCCTGTGATACACCCTGGGCACTTGACAGGGAGAGATTGCTCCAGCAGGAGAGCAAAGCCAGCAGTAATGCTCCTGCCTTAAGTGAGATGACACAACAATGCTTCCGAGCATGATCGTTCCCAGCTTCTCTGGGGTTTGTGTCACAGAACTGGAGGCCCTTTGAATGGGATTTTCTGTATTTTCCCACGTGGCGCCCAGGAGGGGTGGCTGGAGGACAGCTCCTCTCAGCCTGGCAGAGCAGGGCCAGCTGGGGCTCAGAGCAGCACAAAAACCCACAGGGGGCCTGACCTGACGCCTTGTGTCGTTGTAAATTATATTTAAACTGCTGTAAAGGTAAATGGGTGCCCGTGAAGGCAGGTGGCTGTGGGTGGCATATGCTGTGTCATGAGTGTTTAAGGGTGAGAACCAGGGAGAAGGGAGTGTCTCATCACCTTTTGCAGCTCCTTCCAGGCATCACTTGGCATCTCCTTCACCAAAAGGTTGTTTCTCCTCCAGGTTTTTATGGACTTGTCATCCTCTCTGTCTGGAGACAACGCCACTTCTCCCCACAGGTTTTAACTTTGACTCAATGAGAGGGAAAGTGAACTTCGTAGTTTCCTGTAGCTACTGTGGGGAGCACAAGAACTCTGGCAGCAAGGTGATCTTTGGAGTAGGGCTCTAAGCAAACAGAGCAGAGGTGCAGAGTATCCATAATGAATGATTTTATTTTTTTGTTAAGACATTTTTCAGCTGCCGCTGTTGCCTCTGCTTCCAAGGGCCTGATGGTGCTCTGGGATGTACAACTTTCTTTCTCTAGAATAGTTTCCTTGGCATGAAATGTCCCAGTGCTCTGTTCACCAATAGAATCCCCAGCCAGCAATTTTTTTTATAAAGAGCAATAATGAATGCAGCATCTGCTTGCAGAGCTTTGTGCTGCAACAAACTTTTAGTATAAGAGAAGTCATTATTGATTTCTAGTGTTATTTGAGTTTCTTTGCCTTGCCACCACTCTGCTCCAGTGCTTCTGACAAGCAATTGGCTGTCAGGTCTTGGAGTAGGAACCAGCAAGACAAAACCTATGCAGGATTTGAGCATCGGTGTAAGGCTGGGGGAAAAACTCAGGTTCCTGTGCCTGGAATTGCAGCTCTGAAAGCTCATCCAGCTACCTGCTCTGGGAATGCCTAAATGCTTTGATTTCACAGCATGCCTCAGGTGACTGGGTAAAATGTGCCAGTACGTCTGGATGCAGGGTCCCAATTCCAGGGCTTCTACCTTTCCAGAGGCAGTTTTCAGATTTATTTTTCTCTCCACTACCCCAGAAGGGCTGCTCTGCCTATGATTTAGTGACCTGGGTGCTCAGCAGAGGTGGGTGATGACAACATCTGGGTCTCTGCTTTGCTGGTTGAAGGTTTTAGCTACAGAACCTCTGTGCAATGAAAAGGAAAGCTCTAGCACCATCAATTTTAGCTTTTTTTTTGGCACTAAATGGCTGCTTGGAGCCCAAGTCCTGGTACAAAGGCTGTGGATGTGCGTGTTCAGAGAGGGCCCTGGGTGGGACCTTCCCACCAAAAGGTGTTGGGAGTTGGGCATTTGGAGGTGGGGGTTAAGTCTCCCATCTGACCCACATCTGGTGATGGGTAACTGAACAAAAGTAGTGATTTCAGGTACTCTGGGCTCCAACCATGAGATGCTTCATACTCATTTGGAGTCACTGTGTAAGTGTAGGAATGGTAGCACCAAACTACTTTACTAGAGCTTCTCAAAAAATTATAATATTTTCTTGCATTTTACCTGTCCAAGAAATTTCTCCTTCCCTTCATCTTTTCTAGTGGTACTTTTAGAAGCATTTTAAAAATGAAAAATATTAGCCACCTATGTATCATTGAAGGGCAAACACAAGTTGTAGCATCAGCTGTAATTGTTCACTTGCGTTTCTCAAAATGCCATTTTTAGCCAGTTTTGCACATTTTACAAATGTCTTCAGTGCCAAATCATCCATGGAACGTACAAATCACCCCAGTTGTTAAATTCATTAACCTAACAAACTGTGGACTAAAAGCCACATTCAAAGCATGCATCCTAAATAGTATTCTCATTATGTGCAATCAGATTAGTCCCTAATCAAATTTGATTTGGAGCTTGGAGCAAAAGGTAATGGAGTATGACCCCTGATGTAAAACAAGGGTAGGTGAAGTGAGTGTCTAGCACCACGACACCTCCATTTTGTGCTGTTCCATCCAATTCCATCCTTTCCCAGCTCTTTCATAATTTTGTCAACGGATTTGTACTTGTTTAACTCCTTACCTCAGCTTCTCACACACACACGTGACATCTGCTGAGAAATTTGCAGATATTTGTCCCAGCAGCTTGATGGTTTTTGCACATTCGTGTCACTGATGTGACTTTAATAGCATGGGCCAGTAATAATTATCAAGTCCATGATCGTTGTGCCAACAGGGTGAGCATTGATGGGACACCGTGGTTTGAGACACGGCAAAGACAGAACAGGAGAACAT
Organism: Sinosuthora webbiana; assembly: GCA_013397395.1. Taxonomy (NCBI): domain Eukaryota; kingdom Metazoa; phylum Chordata; class Aves; order Passeriformes; family Sylviidae; genus Sinosuthora; species Sinosuthora webbiana. Next base: position 954,092 of record VXBN01012774.1, read on the forward strand.
TTCTGCTTCAGAAAGTTTGCTGTGTAAATAGAAAAGGCAGGACAGGGTAGAACATGCAAACAGAACGGGGGGAAATGCTAAATAGAGACAAATGTTAGAGTCAATTATTTCTCTCCCAGAAAACAAAGACATGAGGAGAGAGACTTGCAATAGAAAGGAGAGGAAGGATTGAAAAAGCCCATAGCATGTTATGCATTGGGATAGTGGATTTTTCCTAGGGATTTCCAAGCACATCTGAATGATGTTCCTTAATGAAGATTTAGGAAACCATCCCCAGTGACAGCCTTAGGTCTTCTGGTTAACCCACTGCAATGTCTTATTTATTTCGTGCAGGGATATCCAGTATGTTTCTGAAAAATCAAATCTGTCCTACAACTTTGGTAAAGCCCCTGCATACAAAAGACAAACAAAGGTTTATATCGAGGCTTTAAATTCTTGCTTTTTGAAAAACTAGACTTTCTTAGAGCATCCTTTGAAACTCTCCCATTCATGCACTGCCATAGGAAATTCTTTTGTTTGCCATTGGCTAATTAAAGCTGGAGCTGTTTATAGGATAAATGAATAGCATATCCCAAAGTTGCTTTAGCTCTTTAGTTGTGCATCAATAAGGAGGAATGGACTGCATCTACAAATGCAAAAGAAAAAATAAATAATAATAATAATAATAATAATAATAAAAATAAAGATCCTTCTGATGTTCAGCAGCCCCACTGTAAGCTCTTTGGGAAGCAAGGGAGAAATACTTGTTAAAGAGTGGTCAAGGACACGACGTGAGGTTACCACAAAGCAATTGAGCAGATAAGAGTGTGTGTGACAGTGCTGAGGTCGTTGCCAGCCTGCTCATGAGCTGCCACCAGGCTGATTTGTGTCCAAGTTTTAGACACCTGAGATTTGTGGCTGTCTGTTTGCAGCAGTCAGTGCTCCGTCAAGGTCCTTGCATATTTTCCTGCAGCAGGGCCAAATATGGTCCCTTGTTCTACCAACTCGACTGGCAGTGTAACACCTTCATCCTGAGATCCTAAAACCATCCCAGGGGGAAGGTGGGTGGGGTTTTATTTGTCACAGCCACCTCAAAGCCACCATCAGTGATCTGGTGCAGACAGCAATCTCTAGCAATAAATGGGTAAAAAATTAGTTAGTAAAAATTACAGTGATTTTTCATAACTTGCGCCTAAAACTGAGATGACTTTTCCTTTGTTTCACTGCAGAATTAAAAGAGTCCTCCATTTGCTTTTCCTCTTTGCAGGTAGTTTCTTTTCTTCAATCTTCTCAAAACTTTTAGAAGATAAAAAAAACTCCTCAGACCAAACTCTTCAGAGAGACCTAGAAAATTAATGGGATAGCTGGTTCTCTTATTATTCTCCTTTTTAAGCTACGAAAGTTTTAGGTTTTTAACTTTTTGGCCCTTTTAAGTAAATTTGTAAGGAGTAAGGAGTTTTGATTCTCACTTCAATAAGGTCTGTCTTTCTTCTGCTGGAAGGAAATGTGGTTATGCAATTTGAACTATATCAAAACCTTTCTGCTTGCTAAAATAAAAGACCCTGTTTCTGCCAGTTTAGCACCTGCCCACAAGTAGTCTTTCTGGGGACTTCTGGAGTGTTATTTGGTGAGAGTTTGGCTCCAAGAAATTGCTTGGAATTGAGAACCAGAACATAAGGATGGAAGAATGGCAGGGGTATAGAAAATAATACAAAACCTGAGCAAACATAATTTAGTAGCTGCTCTGCAGCTCCTAGTACAGCTCCTGACCAAAATCCAGTTTGCACCTGAAATATCTGGTTCAGTTATCATATCTACTATCATAGGAGTGGGTTTTTATCCCAAAACCCTGTGTCCTTTGCTATTTAAATATGGTCCTTGCCTCCCAACTCCTCACCCAGCCCATGAGAAGCTGCTGTTTCAACACACAAAAATTCATTTTAATTAGTTACCTGTGCTGCAAAGGAGGATGCACAGCTCCAGATCCCAGCATCAGGGCCTGCAGGAGGGCAGAGCAGGAGCAATAAAATGATTTCATAACGAACAGTTGGGCTTCAGCACATGCACGAGGCATGAAAACTGTCCCTGCAGGCAGACACGGGGTAATTTGTCATAAATAAGAGAAACAACATACTTAAGGCTTAATTTGCCTATTCTGTGGGCCCCTTCATGGAAAATATTTTGAAAAATTGAAGTGCAGTAAGGACAGTCTTCTCTTTCCATGCTCTCCGTTTTTTGAGGTGATAAGAGGTTTTTTATTGCTTGCATTAACTAACTGAACTGATGCTACCTTTTGGTCATGGCCACTGCTTTACTGGACAACTAATAAATTATCTGAAAAAGAGGAGCTAGCTGGGGAGAAAAGAATTTGGGTCAAATCTTATAAATAGCTCCTGATGAAAAATACAGGAACAAGAGAGAATTCAAAACCAGTTCATGGGAAATGCCAAGATGGTTCTTTTCAGCATTTTAATGATCCAACTTCTGAACTTTTTGCTTCAAATCAGCATTTTCAGTTTATAAAAAAAAAAGAAAAAAAAAGATCTACATACTAAAAAATGAAACAATACCTTGTTCAGGAGTTACATAAACCTAAAACATAATAAAATACTTGTTTTTTTAAGGTTAAATGAAGATTTTAGATTCTGCCTATGCTAAATGCAGAGGTTTTCATGTTGTTGAAATAGTGTATATATTTTGACCTAAACCAATTTCCTTCTCAAGCCCAGAACTGGCTGGGAAACTGAAAAAGCTATTTTTCCTCTCCCCTTCTCCCTGTTCTAGCATTCTTGAAATCCTACATTTCTTTGGCAGACTTGTTGAGTGTGGACAGGCTCTCCTGGAAAGGAAATCTATTTACCTGTGATTAGAAACCAAATTTCTTCTGAGGAAATGTTTTTCACATCTGTTCTTTCTGAGACAGACTTTTGCTGCAAAATACTTTGCAGAACATTTTCCTTGGACATGCACTCAATGAGAAATTATTCCATGTGTGCTTTTTTTAAAGCTTTGATTATCATGGAAAATGTAGGAGTTAAATTCCTGTGATTATTCTGTGAGCAGTGGGAACACCCTCAGGAGTTGATTTTTGTGCATTTGCAAACCACCAAAGGTTGGCACTGGTTAAACAGGGTTTGTGCAGGACCTCTGCTATCACATCCACATCTTTTCCAGCTGGGTTGGCTCCTGGGTGGAAAATGGACCTCTAAAAGATGCTCTCAGGGATGTCCAAACCTATAAAAATGTATTGCCCACACTGTGGTGATCTTATCTCTCACCCTAGCAGCTCTTTCAATAATGTCAAAAAATACTTCAGGGCTGTGAAGAGCAGGGAGTTGGATGAGGAGAGAAGGCAGAATGGGATGGCTTTGCTCAGGACTCAGCTGTTCAAGTGGCTGTCACATCTATTGCTTTGTTTGCTCTGTGTAACTTGAACACTCTGAAAATGGAGGGGGAAAAAAAAGAAAAACAGTGGACATCTACAGGCACCTCTTAAGGTGCTCTTATGATGGCTGAGAGCAAGAGGTGGAAAGGAAGGCTGGATAACCAGAAAGCAGGCAGTTGCTGCTGGCCTAATTGCTCACAACCTTTGCCTTTTATATTTCCCACCTGACCTGGGACTGAGTGCCCTGGGGGACGTGAGGAGGGGAAGTTGGAGTCTCCTGGGGTCCAGCCTCCAGCTCACACCCAGAGGGTCTGATAGAAATAGGAATTAGCCCCAAAACTCTAAGGGATGTCAATGATCCTGTCTATTTGAAAGGACATCTTCCTTGAGAAGGAAGATGTCCTTTTAAATAGGTCTGGATGTATCCAGAGAAGCTGCTCTTCTCTGGTACAGCTGAACTCTAAAATGCAGCAGGAAGCACAGAGACTGTGGCTGTGGTGAGTCTTACCAGGGCATTCACATGTCCTCACAGCACAGAGTTCCTTTCAATTCAGTCTTTGTGCCATCTTGCCGTTTTTTTCTGTTAGGGAAGGGACAGCTCCATAGCTGAAATCAAATTTCTGACTGCTCTTTGCTGCTCTGCTGGGATTGTGAGTATAGGGAGAAAAAGGGAGGAGAGAAAAATCTAGACTTTTGTGGTATTATGGGGAAGAAAATAGATAATTTTCATGAGAGGAAAGAAGAAGATTTGTGTGAATTTACTGTAAGTTAGAGCAAAACATTTCATAGATGTATGGATGTTATTGTCTAGATCAAGGGTATTATATGAAAATACATTTTAAGTTTTGTGCCCAAATTCCAGTTTAACTTCTGCTAAGTCAATAGAAAAGATTGCAGTGTGCTGAATGGAAGTGAGATGTAGGTCTATAAAAGTGCTTTGCTTTTCACTGGGGACATTGCTTTGCTATTTGTACTCTTTGTTCCTTAGGAACATCTCTCAGAGGTCCTCCCTCTTTCATTCTTCTAGTCAGAGACATGTGATTAATGATCTCTTTTTAAGCTTTATTATTCAATTCAGCTCACTAATCCAGTACACATGTGCATAGTTCTGAAAACCTGAATTGTCACCACATTCATCCAGCCTGGTGTACGTAGACTTGTAACTATCCTGGAATCTGACAAATAAAATCATTTTAATGAACCACAGCAAACAGTTCATGTTGAAACAGCTGTAAGCACAGTATGCAAATCATGTTTACTGGTAGCTTATGCTCCAGAGAAATAATCTTTATATGACTGCTTTATTATTTACAGGAGTTCCAAAATTTAATTTTAGTCAACATTGACAGATGCCATCCATGTTAATAGTTGGGCTGCTATATATGGAAAATGCTAAACATATGCAGGAATCTTGTGTTTGTGAGTTGATAATGTGGTTGACAAATGGGTTTAACAATACCCACTCCTTTCTGAGCAGTGGGCTAAAATTCACCTGAGGTCTGTGGGAACAGAGTGAAGAAGAAGGTCAGAGAAATATGAATGAAGACGAAATAAAAGAATGACTCCAGAGAGCAGTGGGTATAATAAAAGCATGACAGAGAATGATTAATTATATTTTAGAGTCAGATAATTCCCAGAGAATATGCGTGCATGATAAAACTTCCTAACCTTTTGAGTTGTAATTAAATGAGAGATACACTAATCTGACCAAGTAGAGACTATTCTGTTCCTAAAACAGCATTAATGCATATATTAAAAATGTGTTAGTTTAAATAAACAGTCCTACCTGCCATGAATAAAGTCAGAGGCCATAAATGCAGAAGAGAGAAATGAGAGCAAAAGAGCTAAATTAGAAGAAAACAAAAGGATATTTTGAGATATATGTGCAATGTGTAAGATGGTGTAAGATGCAAGGAGCAGAATTAGTAGGAACAGCTATGGCTGGAAGAAAGGGGTGAAATCTTCCAACAATTTTCTTGACTTTTTAATCCCATGTCCTTGTTTTGAAGATGTTCATTTAAGCCTTTGCACACTTGCTCTCAGTGAGTTTGGTGGCTCTATCAGAAGCAGCACGAACCCAAGTTTTGAGTGGTTGGTGGGTTGATTTAGGAGAAAAACACCAATAAGGCTTGAGAGTGCAAAGTAGTCCATATGTATCCAGCAAAAGTGAGCAGGGATGAGAAGGAGCATGGCTTCTCTTCCATTGCTTATTTCAGCTCAAAAAGCATCTGAAAATCTTTCAGGATCTTGACAATTGGCAGAGTTCCTTTAGGTGAAACCTTAGAGCAGGTGGGCAGGAGCTGTTCTGGATTGCTTGGGGATAGACCTTCAGATTGCAATTATTTCCCACTTAACTCTATTCCTTTGCAGCAATTACTGAGGTGCTGGGATCTGAGGTAGAAACCCACAGTGCTTTAAGTTTTAATTAACCCAGAAGGTAGAGCTTAAGGACAATGAGCCGTGTCCCCCTGTTTAGTGAACTTCACTCTGGTAAGAGTCAATATGTTCATTTATACTTAATTCTACAGGAGTTATTGCAACCCTCCTCTCCCTGCCTCACTTTTAAGAGCACACTCTTGAGGGCCATCACACAGCACATATGAGACAACCAGGAAATAGCAGGAGTTTAGGAAAGGCAGGTCCTGCTTGACCGACCTGATCTCCTGATTGGTGACACTATAAAAAAACCACAAACGAAATAACCCCAAAGAGCTGAATTTGAGAAGGAAAATGTCCTTTTAAATAGATCTGGATGTATCACAGAAGCCTGGGCATAGAGCAAGCCTTTACATTCATGGTCTGCTTAACAAGCCTATCGTTTGGCATTAAAATTGAAATCTGCGAAATGGTTAAGTGCACGTTTAATCACAATGGATTGTGGACCCACTCATGTATACCATTTTAACAGTTTTTCAGCTTTCTGAAGTACATTTTTCCCTTAAGTTTTAAGGTAATAATGCAGTGAATTGTGCTGATTTCACCCTGATCTCACATTTTTAACTTTGCAGGCTTGATCAGCAAATTTTAAATCAAAGCATTTCCTGTGGCTTCGTAGATTAAAGCAAGAGAAATACAGCTCAGCTGTTTATATATAAACATGCAACAGTTATAATGAAAGAATTACCCACAATGCCAGTGTAACTATAGTAACCAGCATTCACAAAGATCCACATTTAAGGGTGGTTAAAGCCAAATACATATTTGTTTCACACAGACAATATTATTCTTTTAATGGAGCACAACAGCACAAAATAAAAAAAAAGACCTACAGATGCAAACATTAGCTGGGTGTGGATTCTCCTACAAAACAAACTCTGCTAGCAGTGTGAGTACTCCCAGGCTGCTCCAAGCTGTCAGTAGACAGAGGCATTCAAAGTGCTATTTTAGCACAAAATCAGCTGAAAACCCAGTTCCCTAAATCCTCATCCACAGCAGTGTCCACTGGCAGAGACCCCACTCTGCAGAGTCCCACTGCCTTCAGCAGGGTGGTGAGGGACAGATATTCTCTAACCTGCAGCAACTCCTGCACCCTCATCCTGCCATAAATACCAAAAATAAGGCATTTGATAGTGGCAGAGCTGACTCTAAGTGATGGAAGAAAGAGACTAGCAATAAACAAACAGGAGGCAGATAGAGAAAATAAAAATAACGAGTGGATGTACACTGTAATCAAAGGCCCTTTCTAGGCTTTATGATGATGCTCTGTTAAGCAGAGGTTGGTTGGGGTTTTTATTTCAAGTCTATGGCTGATTGCAAGCAAAAATAACTACTGATCAATAGAAACCTCCACTGGGAATGGAACATTGCCTGGAAATGATCTTAGCAAAACTATCTGGCTTCTTGCCCTGCAGGTTTATGCAACTACTCCTTCACAGTTGTTTTAATTCTTCTTGTATGCAGAAAAGTCGCTGCTAGCCTGTATCCACCTTTGCAGCCTGGCAGTTTCAGGGAGTGTGAGGTTATAAAAGATGACTGGTTCCTCTACTCTTACTGCTCCTTAAGACTGTAATTTTGGTTTTGTCCCACACTGAGATTTGCAGAGCATTCAGGGCAGTAACAGGGTGTGGTGGCAGAGGACAGGGAAAGTTGGGAATCCAGGCACTTTCTGAAGTGGGAGGATGAAAAAAACAAGAAAATCTCACCTTTCTTAAAGAGAGAGGCACAACCATCCTGCAAATCTTGCAGATCTGACACAGAGGGAAAAGAAGTCACTCCCAGCCCAAAATCTGCCAAGTGGGGAAAGCTTGAGAGGCAGAGTCTGAGAATCCCACCTCCTTCTTTAGTCCCAGCAGCTCCCCTTCACAGCATGGCTCCCCACTGATCCTTCAGATAGGATAAAATCCTCGGATGTTATCCCTCAGATATTATCCCAGCTAATATATAATTATTATTATATAGAGGTATATATTCTCTAGGCAGTTGTTTGCTTTATTCAAAGAAAGCAAAATAAGTATGACCAGGTTTGTCTGAGATGAGTGGTTTCAAGCTTGAATATACAATACAATACAATACAATACAATACAATACAATACAATACAATACAATATAATACTGGCCAAGGATTCTCAGGATTCAGAACAATTCTGAGTTGTGTTTGTTCCAGCCAAACTTAAAGCAGTACTGTGTTTTCCACAGGACCCTGCTGTCATAATATTATTTAAATAATGATAGCTGTTGTTGTTGATTGATGTGGAAGGAAAGCTAAGGGTTGACAGGTGGAAGGGCCCAGTTCATTAGTACATTTCCATCAGATCCAAAGGAAAAATTAGATGAAAATGATATATAAATAGAGAATTGAAAGTGGCAAAGTGGGAACTGTCCAGGCAGGATGGAATACTCACCATGACATCTTCACGACACAGGACAGAAGTTTAAAATCTTGTTCCTAAATCAATAAAGAATTTAAAAATGGCATACCTTAACTCCAGTCAAATAACACTTTGATCTTCCATTTCAAATAAGGCAAAAGCAGGTTGCCATGACTACTGAGTGCTACTGGGTGTCTTGGTATCTGGATAATTGCTGAATATTTGTAGACAAACAGCTGACGTGCATCTTTCGCTTTCACCAGCAAACTTGGAAGCTTAACTAGTTGTTGATGTGAGTCCCCTGGTGTCTTTGTGAATAATTGGCTCAACACTGAGATACATTTATCTCTCTCCAGACAGAAAGAGAGCCTTTCAAATCCCCACATCAGGCTCCAATGTCACTGTGTGTTAACACACGGTGAAACTCAGTGTTTCAGAGCTTCCCCGTTTGGATAGATCAGGGCTGCTGACACGCTTGACATGATTTTATGAAGGTTGGCTGTTTGATCTTTGCTTGCAAAACTCAGGAGCTTTTCCCAGAGAAGTGGATCTTTCCACACAGCTGTGGAGTGCAGGGAGAGCTGTCAGCTCTTTTGGGGCTTGTCAGAGACCTGTTGTGGGGTTATTTTGTGCAGCTTTTCCCCACAGTGTCTCCCTTTCTTTGGTTGGGTGGGAGATCAAATCCAACAGGAATTGCTCATGATTTTTTTTTTTCTCTTTTATATTTGTACTGAAGATTTCAGTTAAACTGTTCACATGCAAAGTGAGATGTGGAATTTCCTCTGTCCTCATATATTATGCATATATGCTTTACTCTGTTTGTCTGCTAAATGCAGCACTTCCCACAGAAATAATTGGTGTTTAATCCTGCATAAGCAAGCACTGCCCCCGGTGTGGATAATTCAGACACCCATAACTTTCAACAACATTATAAAATCCAAATTTTTATTAACTTGTAATCATCTATAAGTGACCTGTGTGGTTTGTACTTAGGCAAAGCATTCAACTTCTCTTTTTTTTCTCTCTCTCTCTTTTTTTTTTTTTTTGGCCTGTGGCATGCATTTGAGAATATCTGGTCCTAAAAGTAGATGGAAAATACTTGAAAGAAAAATAAATCCTTAGTAATTTCTCTGCTTCTCATCAAATTCAGAAGTATAATTAAATGTTAGGGAAACCAAAAAAACTGTTACTTATCCCTTTTCTTTTTAACTACACCTACAGTAGCACAGACATGGCAGTTAACAGCAGGAAAGTGGTCTGAAAAAACAGATTTTGTATTGTTGGACTTGTTTGGACAGTTCCCTCTGTCACAGAGAACCTGCAGAAGAATTAAGATGGCACAGGATAACAGGGCAAAGTTCTGTAAGGCACTGAGAGCTTTAAGCTGAAAGCCATGCAAGTAAATCCCTGAGAAACAAATGTAGGTGAAAAGTAAACTCAGAAGGAATGTGGAAAATGCCGGAATATTCTGGGGAGCTATTTCCCCTGCACTCCAGTAATAGAACTCCTAGAATTTCTAGAGCTCCTGTTCTAGAAACTGTTATTCCTCAAACAGAACTTTGGAAGCTGTACACGTGTTTCTCACCAGCAGTGAAAGCCATAGAGTTGACCGAATGTCCAAACCAGAGATCTCTTAAAACTCCTGGCAGCACCTAACAATACAGATCTGGATCAAATTTGGCAGCAACTCTCTTGATTCACAATTACCCAAATTCCAAATAAGACTGTACCTAGTTCTGGAAAATAATTTAACCCTATAGTGAAACCTAGAAGTAGTGAAATTATTACTTGTAGCTTGATTTCTGTTAAAAGGAATTAATTAAAAATTGCTAGCCTAAAGTCAGAAACTTTATTTCCTTTCCACTAACTGTACTCGGATGGGTCCAATTTATTTATTCAGTACTTGAGATGTGTGTATATAAATCAAGTTTACACATTGCTCTGTTTGCATAATTCCAGTCAACCAGTGGTTGAAAAGAAGTGCTGCATGAAAGTCTGTGGCCTTCCTACCTAAGCTTGTTATGCCTCTAAATAGCACTCAGCTACTCCTCTAATCACTTAGATTTTTTCTGTCAAGCTGTATTAGTCTCTGTTCAGGTTCCACTGGATTTAAGGTTCTCTTTCTTAGAGTTTGCTTAATTTTATAAATGGAGTTTCCTTCCTCTTGCAGAGCCTTTGGAGAATGCTCCACACCTTCAGTCTCAGCACAAAACAGCCCAGTCCCCAAGTGATACATATTTTATTGCTTCTCAGACTGCAATTCTCTGCTTTTTCTATTTGCAACATTTCCCTTTCATCATCGAGCCCATCCACACCTCTGATGTGAGGCAAACATTTCTTTGGAAGACGAATAATTTATATAAATGACATGTTTCATGTTTCTGTGTTTTCGCACGGCCACGGATTTTTCCTTGTGACCCCGCAGCAGCACCTTGGAGAGCTCCATGGATGTTGTGCCTTCCATGGGCCAACGCCGTCTCCTCGTATCTCTGAAGGCATTTGGAGTATTTTTGTTGCCCTTTNCGTGAGGCAAACATTTCTTTTGAAGACGAATAATTTATACAAATGACGTTCACGTTTCTGTGTTTTCTCATGTCCGCGGATTTTTCCTTGTGACCCCGCAGCAGCACCTTGGAGAGCTCCATGGATGTTCCGCCTTCCATGAGCCCACGCCGTCTCCTCATAGCTCTAAAGGCTATTTTGGAGTATTTTTGTTGCCCTTTTTAGGCCAAGAGAAGCTCAGTCCATTGTGCCTGGAGCTGAGTTGTGAAATCATCATGCTTTGGCACCACTGTGTGCCTACACCAACATTTCAGACACGTAACTCCAGTGTGACTATCGGAAAAAAAGATGTTTTTTCTCAGTTGTGCCAAAATTGTCAAACACTTTTCCAATTTCTCATAATAAGTGGTCTCTGCTATTTCATTTTAATGTACATAATTTATGGTATTTTGAGGTTTTTTCTTGTTTTATTCATTGGCCCCAGTAAATTAGGTGGCAATATAATTACATTGGAGTTTAGATATTATCAGTGTAGATGAACAATGGAAAAAAAGAAAATAAGCTAAAAAAGGGAATATATGGAATTAATTCTTTGAAAGTCCACAGACTCAGCATTTCAAAGATGTATGAAATTTTTCCTTTTTTATAGTCATTCCATTGTCTCAAAGATTTTTAAGGTCAGAAAGTACCTCTAGAATTCCATTCTCTTGTGTAGCAAAGGTCACAGGATTTCATCCAGCTGTTTCAGTGCTGAGCCTTGTAAACTCTGTTGAATAAGCATGTTTACTGAGGCAGAAGTCAATGAACTGAAGAAATGAACTTAGCCTGCCCCTCTCAACCTTTCAAATCCCTTCTGTCCCGCTCCATTTTTTACTCAAAATGCCAATCTTTTTATGTAGAAAAGTATTTAAATGGAGAGAGATGATGTCACTTTTTGGAAGTACAATCCAATGGTTTCTTTATGGAGAAGGAAATACGTATGATGTAGTCCTCTGAATGCAGATGTGTTCACACACATTTATTCAAGCTGCTTTCTCAACTTCCTAAAGTGTCCCTGAGAACAAATAGTGTTAGTTCTGCAAACATCTGTAATCCCTCCTTCATGATCATCTCCACATCTATGATGAATTCAGTTTTGACAGTAGTTTCTGAAGAGAGAAACTTCATAAAAGCTTTACAGATCAAATTTACAGGGTGGAGGGAATTCTAACTTGCATTTTTTTTTCTTTGTTATGGAAGTGTTACTTTGTATGTGTGGTCTGGGCTTATTTGTATAATTTTCTGGGAACAAACCTTTGGTAAACTCTCTAGGATGGAGGCTGTCTAGAGAGGACTGTCTCTGGAACGGGCTGCAGCAAGGACCAGGCCATTCCATGAACTCACAGGCTGAGTTCAGCTGATGCTGGAAAATCTGACGTCAAGGCTCAGCACTGTTTTTAAAAAAAAAAAAAATTATTCTCTTGTGTTAAGCACAAAATCTTGTTAAAAATAAGATTTTCCATGTCTTAATTGTAATACAGAAAGTATCTTTTATTCTTCCTATGCTTGAGATAGCAAGGTAATTTCAGAACCGAAGCTGATTGTCTCAGACACTCATGACTCAAATATTTAATCTAAAGGGTAAAATTCCCAGAGTACTTCTCTCATCATTCCTCAGTTCTATGGAGAATAAAAGCTTCAACTTTATATGATGTGATATTATTTCCATTATTGGTATTATGCTGGAGGCAAATATCCTTCAAAAAGCAAAATCCACTTCCCCGGCGCTCGGTGAGTTGTGCACCACAAAGGCCCAATCCCTCCTTTGCACTGTGTGCTGGAGATGCCTTGTAATCTGCTGAGAATTTAATCACAATTATTTTACTTCTTGTAGTGAAGAGCCTTTAAGATGTAATATAAAATATTCATCTGAAATCTGATGTCTCCAGATTTCAGGGGTGATTTAGGACTGAAGGATGAATTTTCCAGCTAGCTGAAGATTTTAAGTGGTAGTGCCTCTATTTGTCTGCATCTATGTACCTCTGCACATGGGTGTGCAAGGACTTCCTTTGGCACCTCTTTCATTTACTCTTCTAATATATGAAAAAGGCTGGGATGAGTATTACCTTACTCCTAAGTAATTCATACATTTTTGGAGCCCTGCCTCAAGAAATGAAAATAAATGTAAGCATTTGCCTATATGGTAAGCAAAGGCAAGGAATTAATTTGTTCCAATAACCACTCAAATTCTTTATGTCCTTAATAACACCTCCAAGATTTTCACACAGTCTAAATCCAATTGTTCCCATCTGAAAGTGGTGATAGCTGCTAAATAGGAACTTCTAAAGAGCTTGCAGTCTAAAATGACAAAATGTAAAATATGCTGGGATTGCAAACAGTGGGTAATATAATGCACTTTATCTGTAATCCAGAATAATAATCTCTTAATAATATCAGACAAATTCTTCATGTCTCTTTTAATTCTTTCCTGAGCAGAAATCCCATTGACTTTATCATCTTAGTGGGGGCTGCAGGATTCTATCCACCCTGTCTGATAGCATAACAACATGAATATGGATCACTTTTTTTATTGTAATACAAGGAAATATGCCTTGTAATTATGCATAATGAGGCCTGTAAGGCTGAGAGCTCTGTGTGTGTGTGTCTGCTCCTCAGCCACAGACATGCAGGCAGGAGATGGATGCAATTTCTCTACTATCGATCACGAGCATCAAAGGAGATGGTGGGGGAGATTGCTTCCTGCAGCTGCACAAAGCACTGCTGCTTCTACACAGGGAACTTGTGCAAATATGTGTTTTCCTGGGGGAAAGAGTGAGGACTGAGCATAAATACATGAGAATTCAGGGACACATGGGTGGTAATTATATAATAGTACACACGTGGAGCAGCAAGATCAAAGATTGGACTGAAACACTGAAGCAGACAAAGTCTTTGCATCGTTGAAAATGATTATTTTGTCTATCCAAAATATCTTTGAAGCGCATTTCCCTGCGTGTGAATGTCATAACCAGTTTGTAGATGACACAGTTGGGCTTTGATCAAATGGAGAAACAGGAGAACTGAAGACCAAGAATAGGCAATCACAGACTCAGGACTGTGCAACAGACTGAGAAAAGAAAAATCACAACCTGTGCCAAGAGTGCAAGTATTAATGTGTGCTTAATCTGAATTTTCCATGGCATCCAAACCAGGAAAAGAAGAATTCAGTCTAGATATTTAAGAGTTGCACAAATGTATTCCTGTCTTGGCCAGGAAAGGGGGATTCATTTCACAGAAATTTGAAGGTTAACATACAAAAGTTTACACCTCAACAGTGAAAAGCTTTGCATCATCTGACGCAATTGAATTGTTTTTCAGGAGATGATGCATTTAGTTTATGGCAATGTTAGTTTTGGGGACCAGATTTCAAAACATTAAAGCCAGATCAGGTAGACAGATCAAACAATGACAGCTGTGACGGTCCACATTAGTTATGTTTTCATTCCAGGATTCTAATTTATATTCTAATATTTTCAAAGAGTAGAAAACAGAAAAATAATGCAATAATTTATTTACTCTGATAAAGTTAATTATCACAATATTTCAGATCAGTTCTACTGGATGTATGTGAAATCAGGATTCTTTGGGTGAACTGGGGTTGTCACCAAAATGTGATATTTCATTGTAGAAAATGATCTGTATATGTATTTTTTTTAACCTAACTTGCAAATAGCTAGTAAATGTCAGAATATGCCAGATGACATTAAGAAACTTATTCAGGCAAAGATGGTTTAAAACACTTCCTGAGTGCCTGTGGTGGTTTTAGATGGAGAGTAGAAGACATCACTCACTTTCCTCTTGTATTCTGAAAATAACAGCAGGTAAAGGCAGAGCAGTTGTGGGAATGTACCTCCAGCTATCTGCTAACTGCACAAATCTTTCAAGATAGTCAGAGAGTCCTGAGGAAAACACAGCAGAATTTTAAATTCTGAGCAAGCTGAACTTTTATGGGTATATATGTTTAAGAATGAGTATGTGCTTATACACATGCACAGAGATTTTGGAGATACTCACTCTGAGTATGTGCAAATACATCCTTAACTGACATTATAATCTCCATTTAAATACAGCATATGCTCTGCTTCAAAGTCAGTTCACAGCATTTCTCTCATTCTCCTTTATTTGCCTTTTTCCAAAGTATGTTGTAGGAGTGAAGTCACACTCAGTCTCTGATTTTATTGATGAAAATAGATAATATAATTTAACAATAATTGATAACCCTTTTATTACCTATTTCTTGGTCTTTTGAGCAAACATAATACTGTCTACTGCTGCATGAAAGTCATAATGATAATTGCTGTTTGGGGACTGGAAATGGATCTCCTCAACTTTAGAAGAGCTGGGATTTCTGTTACTATTTAGATAAGTTTTTATTTTATTTATTTATAGGTATTTTAGTTTTCATTTATAGTAGCTACTTGTTGCATTATTTGGATTCTGTAGGGACGAGGACTGTAGAAAACATCAGATTCAGGAGCAATTGTAGAATAGTGCAAAGATTGAAAAAGAATTAGAGGAACAGCAAGAAAACAGCAAATAAGTAATAAGAGGTATAGTCAGCAAATGGGATTCCCACC
The DNA here is from genome assembly GCA_013397395.1 of Sinosuthora webbiana. Classification (NCBI taxonomy): domain Eukaryota; kingdom Metazoa; phylum Chordata; class Aves; order Passeriformes; family Sylviidae; genus Sinosuthora; species Sinosuthora webbiana. The sequence continues at coordinate 969,382 of VXBN01012774.1, forward strand.
CGTGATGGGAAGAACGATATCCAAATGTTGTGTCCATCAAGCGGGGGTAAAAAAACCCCAAAAAACGCCACCACCAAAAAAACCCAACCACAAACAAAAGGGCTCATTCTGATTTTATTTGGTGAAGAGACTCTACAGTGGCTGACACCCTGGAAATGATGCTGATGAATGAAAAATACCTGATTGGTGACATTACAGGATAACGTGATGAAGTTCCTGGGGATGGGGCTGTGGTAGTTATGGCAATGTTGCCATTAAAAATCTCTATATTTTGGTGAAGAGGCAACATCTCTTTCCCCCCTGGACCTTTTCAGGAGGCACTCACAGGGAGTTTTTGGGGATTGGGAAGCAGTGGATTTGTTTGGCTTGGAAGCAGCTCAACCCTAATGGAAAACACAAACAGCTAAAGAGATCCCACCCTGGCAGGAAAAAGTCCTGCAAGGACCTGTGAAGTTTGTAGGATCCTTCCAGGTGATGCAGGGCATCCCTTGATGAGGCAGAGCTCTTCACCTGGGCTGAAAATAAATGGGTGAGCTCTGCCAGAGGTTCTTGTTTCTCTTAGTTACAATATAATGATGACTGTACTCTAAGAGTATTTTGGGCATGTTCTACATGAGCTTTAAAAGTCTGTTTCTAGATCTGGCAAGCAGTGAAAACAACTAAAAAAAATCCAGTTTTTAAAACATTTTGCATTACTGTCCAACTCTTGAAGTAAAAAAAAAAAAAAAAAAAAAAAAAAAAAAAAGGGGAAATCTGTCATCCAAGCTAAGCACAGGAATCCAAGAATCAAGAATCAAATACTTTCTGAAACTCTGTTTCCTTTCCAAAATAAAACAAGCTGCCAAGTAACTCCCAGCCATTCTTAACTGTGGCAATAACCTTTCTCAAATAAATTGATGCCCTATTGTTTATTAACTCGCCCAGGTAGAAAATTGTCTCCAGCCAGCCAAAGACCCTCTCCTTGAAGAAAAATACATTGAATTTAAGCATAGCACAGGGATTTTCTTGGCACTATCTTGTCCACAATAGATCACTAGGAAGAGGTGATACAGCTGTTCATAAAGCAGTTAGTGTTGGGTTAGTGTGGTATCCACACTGCTAAAAGTGCTTTTACCAAGGAATTATCGCCACTTGTAGCCCTTGGAGATGTGATGGAGTTCTTTGAGTGGGGATGAGTGCAATTCTAAAATCTGAACTCTAGATGTTTACATAACATTGTTTCTAATGAAAATTAGATGTAGGGGGTCTAAGGAGAAATGTTCCTGGTGTTCGTGATGTGTTACCCCAAAAAACCTTTGGAATTATAGTTGTAAAATTTTGTCCAAACATATAAATGGATTATGTAGAACCAAGGGGTTTCAACATTTTATACCTGATGCCTATGAATTTTCTTAGGAAAACCACACAACACGGCCTTTATTAGAGTAGGTTTTTTTTGTCTGGATCCCTTCAACAGTGACATGGTGTTGCTGTGTTCCTTTGAACATTTAATTTCATCCTTTGTTTCTCTTCTTGGAACGATTCTGCTAGGAAATGTCAACAATAAACCCACCTAACCCTGGCGATTAACACACAGAGAAAGGTGTTTCTGTGTGACAAAATTAACCAAGAAACACCTGGATTTCAGGGTGGATAAACTTCAGAGTCTTTTTGATGATGTCCTAGTAATTGAGCCATTTACAGCCCAGAGCAGGGGGGAAAGGAACCAATCCACAAAACGAACTTTTAAATTGCACTTACCCTCTTTTATTCAGAGGTTGGAATCCTTCACGATAGGCTAGAAATCAGCTGCACAGATAACATGAAGGCAGCTCAATTTCATGCAGTTCCCACCCCAAAAACAAAGCAGTTTTCAGTTTGAATAATGAAGCAGGTAGAGAAAAATCCTGTCCACATTTGCCAATTTCTTCTGTGGGACCAGGATTTTGCCTTTAAATTCTATATGGCATACAGGGACCAAATCTTCTGTCAGCTTTTGCACTCGGAGCTGTCCTTATGACATAGATTTCTTTTCATCTGTGTTAATTCCTGAAAAGCTTCTTAGAAAGGTACTTTAGTGGATTTTGTTACATATACTCAGAATACCTGTGGAAATTCAAAGTGAGCCAGAGACAGAAGTGTCTATTTAATTCAAATTCCTGATGCTCCAGTGTTTGTACTTCAGCTTTACCTTTTTCCTCGGTTCTACTTCTCTATGTTATTACCATCTCATTAGTTAATTATTGTTATTGATTCTACTGTATTATCAAAGAGAAAATTTTCCCTTTTGCTTTTCCTGTGAATTATGTTTAGACATGCAATAATTACTTTGATAATAGTGGGTATATGAGTGAAGAAATCCCTCCTCTCTTCATCTGCAACCCTTAGCCTGAGATGGAGAGGTGTTGAGGTGCAGATGTTTATTGGTGTTGTTCAGTTAAATTGCTGTGGGTGTGACCCTCTGCAATCCAAGGAAAAAATCACAGTAGACGGAAGCTTTTTTGTGAAAAAAAATACAGGTATTTCATTAACCTCTTACCATGTCTGGGAAAGGGAATCAACATCTCTCACCCACAGTGTAAAGTAAGTTTTAAAAGCGGTACACAAGGGTGGTAGTGTTTTGCCTTTTCTCCAGTTGCTCTTTTGGTGATTGGTACCAAGGATCAGGCAGTGTGGTGGAAAGACCTGGACACATCCTTTAGCGACTTCCAACACCTCTCAGGCATGGCTGGCATTCACAGAAATTGGCTTTCCATGAATAAAACTGTAACACTTCCACAGAAACCACCTGACATGGAGTGTCTGCCCTGCACCACCTCAGCTGTGACACACAGCCTTCCAACAGCAGCCCCAATTCACAGCTCTGTCTGAAATATTGTCACTCTGGCAATTAAGTTTGCAAAGCTCGTGGCAGTAGCAGTAAAACACAAAGCCTGCAGTACACAGAGTTTAATGTTACTGAACAAAACTCTCAAGAGTAGCCTAGTGGAATTAGAGATGTGCAGGCAAGTCTGTGCGTGCATTTAATGGACTGGGCTAAAAATATATGAAACGTATTTTAATGATTGGAAAAAAAATGTTCTGCTCATCTGTAATGAATGATTTTCTGTAACAGGCCCTGTGCCCATAACATAGAAAACTCTTTACATCTGCACACAGACCAAGGTCTGGCATGCTCATCACAGGCAGTTGCAGACATGGATGGATGCTAATGTGCACAATTGCCCACCCTGTGCATGTGCATCCAGAATTTTTACAGGCTGATGTGCACAGCCACTGCTAAAAATGCATGCAGTTCATGGCCCCTGCTGTAATATAAAATTCTCTCTCACTGCATGCAAACCAATATTAAAATTGAAGCCTCCTTATCTTTAGGGAGCCAAGACAAAGTAAACTTAAATAATGCTCATGTGTGTGCACGTGAAGATGTGTGTGCAAATAATGGAATTACCATCAGTGATGCCTTTAGTGTGCTAACACTCTTTTTAAAGCACTTCCAAAGGTGTGCAGAAATGTTTGTTACAGTTATATCTTATTTTTAATGCTAATTAATTAGTACAAAGATAATGTTTACCATAAATTAGATCAGCTAAAAGCTTGGGCAATGATCTAGCACCTTTGGAGAAGTATGGAATAAAAGATTTTTATGAAGCACCTGTAAAAACTTGACTTAGACAGACTGATGGGGTATTGGATGATAGAGAACATACCAAAGACTCTCACAGGGATTAAAAAGCTGCATGAAAACTAGGTGAAAGGGTAGTGTAAGGGCAGATGATCTGAAATAAGTTGATTAGAGCAGGAAAAACAAATGTTTACACAGAGAGAAAATCACGAAGGATAATTTTAGCCTTGGGGCATTATTCACGCTCCTTTTGTATTCAGCAGAGGGAGATGTTCATTTAAAGGGCCATTTTCAGGACCGTGTCTGGTCTACAGGCAGTCCAGGTGGGTGTCCCTCAGCACAAGCTCCAATTAAATCCTACCACTGGATCCAAAGACCCAGCTCCTCCTCCTGAGCAGAACATCTGGCTCACACCACTGTGAGTGGAACCCCCGACGTGGTTCACACCACTGAGCTCTGGAGAGGAATAACGGATCCGTGACGGGTGTCGTGAGTGAGGAACGAGGGAAGGTGATGCTGTCAGGATGTAAACGGCACAGAGACAAGAGCACCCCGGGGAATGTGTGCTGAGAGGCTCCTGGGGACGAGCAGAGACTGCAGAACAGCATCAAAGGAGCTCAGGCCCAAGAGGATAGGGAGAAAATGGAGAATGATTTGAAAGCAGAGCTGGAGTAGTCCCAGGGGTGAGCCACCTCCTGCCCTTGGGACGGTGGGAGAAAATCACCCATCTGGTGAAGCTGCAGAGGGTGATTTATTACAAAAACATTGATTATTGGGGAAAAAAAACCAATGTCAGGGTGAAATAGGTGCACCCAAACTGGTGACTACTGAAATGCTTGCTCCAGCACACCAGGATAAAAATGGGAAATGCTGTATTGAATATTGAGCCCTTGAATGTCCTTGAGAGAGTTTGAGATGTGTCTACTGACAGATTCACATTGCCCCTTTTATCATCAATTTTAAAGCACCAGTGAAATCTAAAATAGGAGCCACATGATATGTTTGAGAGACAAGGAAATGGCTTTATATGAGCAAAAATTGACATGTAGGTGACCACACACAATAGAGAAAAACTCCTGAAGAGGCACAAAATGGAATTCAGAGTAACTGTTATGTTTGCAATCCTTTTGATGAATGAATGCAAATACCCCGGAAATTTGTAAAATTGATGCAGGGAACCAGGTTTAAAATATTTATTAATACAGTGTATTAATGTATGTGAAAGGTATGGCGCACCCATAGCAACAGGGACATGTAATAATACGTGTATTTTTTCTGGATCATTTGAACTTTATGGATTTCTCTAGGATTAAAAAAGCCCCCAAAGGACACGGAGCTGCTATTCCCCAGAAAATAAGTGTGTAGGCAGCCTATATTGCAGTTGTCCCATTTATGGGCTCCTTTACTGCTCCTTTGAAGCCCTTTGTGTTTCATCTGTCACAGGGGGTGCAGAGGAGATGATGGACAATTGTTCTGATCCAGTTTGGCAGTATTTGTGTTCCAGGTTTGTACATGTTTAAGGGCCATTTAGCAGTGAATCTGGGACACTCAGAAATCAGAGCTTTTCTCAGGCACGTGGGAGATTCATCCTTAGCTTGGAGCCCAAGAACAAAGAAGTTTTGGAGAAGGTGTGGCTGGCAGCAGAAATCAAAGGACTGGGGGATGTGCATGACAACTTTGACGTTTCCTGCCTTGTTCTGTCCTGTAGCAGTGACTCTGGACAAGGCTCCTCAAGGCAGGCTGTCAGATGGTGAGGAAATAAATAAAAGTTTAGGGTGTGCTTGTGATGGCATTTCACAGCCCGGGCTGGAGGAGGAACATCAAAGCTGATGTGATTTGAATATAAAGAAAATACAAGAGATGGAGATTTTCCCTGGATAAGAGCGGGGGAAAAAATGGAAATGCAAGACCTGCAAAGGGATATGAAAGTCCCAATATATGATTTATGTTAGGAATGTGTGTCCTAAATAGCTTGGTGATACTTTACAGGGGGTTACTATTTTCAGATGACTAGAAGAATGACCTCTGGGACGTTGGGACCATCTCTGGGAATTTAAAAACAACCATAATGGGTCAGGTCAGGAATCCAATCTTGTTTCCAGTAGCGGTTGCAGCACATGCTAAGGCAGAGCACAGGAGTGATAAACCAACAAGGAGAATTTCCCTCCAGACCTTTCCAGTTTTCAGCAGTTTGGGATGCAGGGATTGTGTTTAATAACCCCTAAAAGAATTTGCTTTTCTAAGTGCTTTGTGAGCTCATGGAAAACTTTCAGCTCATGTGCCTTGTGTGAGATTTCTCCATTATTTTTTTTGAACCTTCGACTTCATGTTCTATCTTAACTCCTGGATTTAACACTGGAAAACTCAGTGAAAATTCGTATTTTCCTGACATCTCTCAGTGCCCTCATTACTCATTGCTCCAACCACCCCTCTTGTTCATCACTCCCAATAATATTCTTCAGAAAGTCACTCTTACGTTGGTCAGAAACATTAAAATTTTGTTCTTAACGGACACTACCATATTAAAATTTATTTTTTACTGTTGGGTATCAACAAGTTGCAGTTGACTTTTTTTGTCCTCTTCTATTCACTTTATATTGCTATTTTACTGAGTTCTGTTAACAGATATTTATTGGCTTCGTTATTGCTTTGGGTTTTGTTTTTTTTTTTAATTGGCAGCCAAAATTATTGGGAGGGGTGGGGTGGTTAGCTTAAACCTAAATTTAATCTAAATGTTCATTTTAATGTAAATTTCTCCTAGAAGTTTCAGTGCAGTTTTGCACTGATCTCTTTTTTTGTGCTTTGTTCTGATGCCCAATTGCTTCCTCTCCCTGTCCTGAGGATCAGAGGCAAAGCCACAAACCCATGAGCAGTTGACTGGAAAGCTGCATGTCAGAAACTGGCCAGAGGGAGCAGAGCCACCATCAGTCCATCGTGCTGACAACCAGCTGATGAAATTCACAGCACTTTGAAGAGAATTTCTTACTGAGCAAGGGTCAGTGAGTGAGCAACAACAGCTGAGAGCTTGTTTGCCTTGGCCACTGACGAGTGCATATTTCCCATCTCCTGAAATATCATCCCGTTTGAAGCAGTCACAGTCAGGAATTTATTTAGGACACAAAACCTCCAACGTAAACATGGTTGAATCCTGGAAGAAAACTAACAGAGACAACAGCTTTGTGCCATTTCTTTTGTTTGTGTAATTAATGTTCAACATTAAGTGTTCACTGGGCTGCCACGTCCACGGTACCAGCAAAGTAAATTCATTCAAATGCAAACAGTTTCTCTTGTATTGTTTCTGGAGCTATATGGTGCATTTGTTCAGCTCCCTGGTAATACTTTAAAAGCTAATTAGTTTGCAAAGTAAACAGATATGCAAATATACGTCAAGAAGTTCCAGTTTGTCGTCTCTGATGTTTTGGGTTGAAAAAACCCAAGAAGAGGGAACCATGACTTCACTGAATTACCGACAGTGCTGTGGTTTCTATTTCCTGTTGATACTTTCTTTATCCAGAATAATTTTAAAATAATGAAACCAGTACTTCAATTTGTGCAAATTTTCAGCTGAAACAAGTCAACAAAACAAGGATAGTGGGGAGGAGGCCACAAGTGCCCAGGTGGGATATTCATGCACAAAGATAACAGAACCCTCAGCCAGCTTACATCAGCCAGGGATGACAGGCCTGGGACTGCTGTAGTGAAAACAGGAATGAGCAAAGCAGGAGAGGAGAATGGGAAACTGTGGCAGCTCTGTCCTGTTGTGCCTCTCCCCAGCCCAGCTTGTGCTGGGACATCCTGGGGCCGAGGATTCCCTCCCTGGCTCTGTCTCTGCTGGAGTTCCTGACCAGGAGCTCCAATGGTACAACCCAACCTCTCCTTCCTGCTCCTCACACCTTTATCCCAGCTGTGAACGGGCAGGTGCAGGAATTTGCTCTTCAGCAGTTGTTGGTTACCCCAAATATCCCAATATTCAACTGTGCCCTGGTAACATCTGCACTCAAGTGCTGTCACCAATTTTGCCTGAGTGCAAGAGACCACGAGGTCAGCTTTGCTCCCTGCAGGTCTTCATCAGGATTTGGGAATACCAGAGTTGTTTGTGGATGCCAAGCTGCTGGCATTCCGTGAGGCTGTTTCCTGGGCTTAACCAGTGAGTAGGAGGATGAAGTTAAGGCCTACCAGATTTAGCCAGAAACTTAGATTTTTTTTCAATGATAAAACTATACACTTGACACTTAGATACAGACTCAACTATGTCCAGTAACTCATGAAAGGCAGTAATTAATGGTGATGATGACGATGATAATAATAATAATAATAATAACAATTCACTACCCTGATATAAGGGAGCTCCTGGTTCACGTTTCTAAGGGAACAGTCAGCTAATAAAATCCTTTGTCAAAATTTATGCCAGGGGACCTCAATACTCTCTGACATGACAATTATTTAGGGACCTAATGCTATCTCACTGGGTTAGAAATTTTCTCTCAAGACTGTCTGCTGGTCTCAGAAAGTCCTGCCATTAGATTTTTGTTCCAGAATCATTAATTCACTATTCTGTCTCTCAGTATGACACTGTGCTTGCACATCCATCTCTTAGAATGGTCTTTTAGTCTAAAATTGTGGTTCCAGTGTGGCTGAATACTGTTTATTGATGTGGAAAAAAAAAAAAATCTGATCCTGAAAGTATTAACATATATATTCAGGTATTGAAGAGGTGATTTGTCCTGCAGAGAGAATTATGATTTTTAAATAAGAGAAGGGCTGTGATGCATGAGACTGTGAGGTGATTGCAATTTCAAAGTAGAAAAAGGGAAAAAAATGAACTTTCCAACTAATTTTAGTAACCTCACTCACTTGATAGGGTGTAAATTATCTTAATTTATTCAGATGAAATTTGTGTAAGCAAAAGTATTTTCCTAGGTATATTAAATTTATCAGAAAAAAAAAAGAATTTCTGTGAAGTTTCCTGAAGGTTTCTTTCTTGTGGTGATTGAAACAAACCCCACGTCCTAAAGCTATTATTGTAGCAACAAGGATTTTTCTGGCTGCATTACTTGTTCACAGATGGTTAGCCTTTGACATGGCAATGAGATTGTTCACTTCTGCAAGATGTTAGCACAGATCAATAAGGAAACTGTCTTACAGAGGGAGCACCTGTTTGTCAACCCAGGCTGCCTTAAAGGTATCGCTGATATTACATTTTTGTTTGTTCAGTGGAAAGTCAGTAGTTTTTTCTGGCTGCAGGGTTAAATTCCCTCTTTGTTAGTGTGCAGTTTGATAGGAGAAGGCTCCCACTGGAACAAGAGGGAAACCTACATTTGCAGTGCTGGATAACTTGGTAGGTTGGTCTTGAAAATCTGTTCCTTTTACTTCTTTTAGGGCCTTGGCTATTGCAAGTGCTAGTTTAGTTTTCTGCCAAGCAAAAAAAGCATCTTTCAGGTTTTAAAAGAAATATTTGGGGATGGCTTTATCCAGCTTGTGGCTCAGAGGAAACAGGGCCTCTGCCAATTTACCAGTGATAGTAAAATATGTGTTACAATACGTGTCACAGAAGAAGTACAAGGCTCATAATAAAAAGGATCAGAAAATTTTGAAGGCACAGGAAGTAGAGTGTATCTAGGGGGAAAAAAAAGTGAACTAATATACCTGGGGAAAAGAAGTATTCAAGCATTAATGCTGGAAAATTGCCAACTACTACAATTGGGTATGGAAAAAATAGGAAAGTGATGGCATTTTCTCCAAGAGCAGGAGGTAATAGTGTCTTTCCTTGTTGAGAACACTGCTGGGAAGCACAGAGCACCTTTTCAATTAGATATGGCATTCCTCTGCCATCTCAGACTGTTGGCTGGATTTTCTATTACGGAGCATCTGCCTCTGTTTCTACATCCTGTTTTTTATTCCTTGTCCATCTCCACGGTGCTGACGTGCCCAGGCAGTAATAAATACCAGTGTATCTGGTAGTTTATACACTGGTGAGCAAACATTCTTGAAACTTTATTAACTTGTGCTGGTTGTCTCTGTTTTAGTTAATAGTACTGAAGAGCTGAGTAGAGATAAATGCTGGATTGGGAAAATAGGGCAGATTTTTCTCTCTTAAGTGGAGATAATAATACTCATCCAATTTACAGCACAGAATTTCTATCACTTCTAATAATAATGTAATTGCTATACAGTGGAATTTTAAAAACATCACTGATGTCAACGATGCTGAGAAGAGCTGTGGACATCAGTAAGGTGATGGGCACAGGCTCATGAAGAAAGATGAAGAGAAGCAGCAAATGCACAGCTTGTCTAAGTGGTGATAATGACAATGGGGGATGTGGTGACCATCTGAAACATATCTGACATCTGTAAATGTGGAACAGGGAATAGCCGTGTTCAGTTGGTCATAGCATCACAATTAGTGTTAATGAGGAAAACTGAGAAAAAGAAAACAGAACATTCTTCGTCTGTTCAGCCCAATGATAGATCCCATTAAACACTAGAATGGCACCTTCAAAGGATCCCCTGGTGCACCAGCAGAAGTCCAATTGCTTAAATAATGGGAAAATAAATTGAGCAAGATGGTCTTGAGTGTGTGGAGGGAAACATTTTGATACTGGGTAAGAACTGTGCAAGATGACCTCTGCTGCTTCTAATTAACAGCACACCATTAAGGGGAGTGGGCAGAGCTGTCCTATTTCTAGTTTACAGGGTTTTCTTTTTCTTTTTTTTTTTTTTTTTTCTAATGAAAGCTCAGTTTATAGTCAACATTATCCAAAACTTTCCAGACTGGAAATACAGGCAGGGGCCAGAGCACTGGGGTCATTTGTCTGGTGGGGCTCACCTGGAGCTGGATCCTCATGAACCCAGTGGGATGGCACTGAAACCTGAGCTCTCTGAAGCAAAACCTTGGGGTTTCAGTGAAATGGGGTTTTTCCAACTAGCTCAAAGGTGGACTGAGCTGGACATGAATCATGACAAGCCTGAGAGCTGAGGGAAGAAGGAGCCTTTGGAGGCAGGGCTGGAATTAGCCCAGAATCTGCAGCACATCAGAGCAGAATCTGCTGCTCCTCAGGAAGATGCAGGACATGCACAGGACACGTGCATGTACCTTCTTTCTTTTTGCATAATTTCCCTGGAACAGATCACTTGGATTGTTTTGGAACAAAAGTTGAATTTATTTTTATATCTTAATGTTAAATGGTTTCTTTGTGACCATAAGAGACACAGCTCAAATAATTCTTACTTCCTTCTTTGTCTGGACTTCAGCTTTTAAGACACTTTCCCCTATTCGGTGATGATGTGAGTGTGGTGTAATTTATTGGCTGTAGTACTATATAGAAAACCGGGAATCATTTACTAAAAGTAGTTGAGTAATGTGAATTATAACACACACTGAAACGGGGATTTTATCTTGAATTGAAATTCGTTGATATTGGCCAGTGAAATGTCAATGTTTTTCATCAAAAATATTTTCGTTTTTAAAGAAATCTGTTTAAAAAGCAACCTTTAATTGAAAAATTGGATTCCAAATCCTCTTAGATAGTGTTTGGATGAATACTGATCAGCACCAAGAGTAAATAGGGGAGAGAAAAATAAACGTGTTTTCTGCCCAGCCTCTTAGGTCCTGCTAACAGCAGAGCTCCCTGCATGCAGCTACTGTTTAACTAATAAAAAATAAATTACTATGAATTTCAAGCCAATGTTGTAACATGTCACATGTTGCTTTCAAAGTAGGAAATTATTTGCTCACTAGACTTCCTGTATTTCCACTTGAGTATGCAGCCCTTTTTATCCACATTATAAAGGAGCAGAGTGAACTGAATTGCACATGTATTCAAAGGAGCAGTACAAATCTGAACAGCAGCCAGGTGATCAATTATTAGGAGGCAGTGCTGCATTGTGTTGTTCATCAGGAGATTCCAGAGAGAAGAGAAAGAAATTGTCAGAGAGAGAAACATTCAATGCAGTCGGAAAAAAGGTAGAGACAGAGAGAGAGAGAAAGAGTGGGGAACCAGAATAAATCAGGGTTACAATTGTATTCAGGGAGCTGGAGCAGAAAGAGCAAATCAAGGTGGCAGGAAATAAAATATTGCTCATCAACAGGAATAGGGAGAAGAGAGGCATCAAAACATGGAGACTCATGAAAAAAAAAGCAGCTCAGGATAGTGACTGTGGAAAAATGCAAGAGAAGAGAGGTTTGGTAAGTGATTAAAGTAATATGGAGAAAGAGAAAATCACTCAGAGTTGCTTTGTTTGAGATGAACGTCACCAGAACAAAACCAAAAGAAGAAAATAAGAGATGCTAAAAGTTATTGTGAATTTAAATATTGCCACTGTCCCCTCCCTTAAAATTCCAGTAAGGAGGAGGCAACCACCCTCCCACTGAGGCTTCCCACAGAAATGGCTGCACTGATGAGTTAAATTTTGAGAATAATATGGTCTGAGTCCCACGGCATCCTCTGCTTCCCCCTCTTCCTCAGCCATAGTTTGGTCCTGACCAGAAGTAAAACAGCTCAATCATGCTTCAGTCTGGAGGGAATAGATCATTTTGAGGAGGAATTTTTTAACTTGCTAATTCATAACCACAGTAGAGTAGCCTTAAAGTTAAAATAGATTATTTTGAGAGAAAATTCCTTGACTTGTTAATTCATAACTGAGGGATAGTAGTCTGAAAGTTTAAATGCTGCTGCTCACATACCCAGTCCCTAACATTTACTGAAGTGCTTGACTGTGCTTGAAGCTAAATAAGGTTCAGAAATGAGTGTGCTATAAATTCCTTAGGCTGGAGACTACCAGGTTCTTCTGCTATGGATAATGAATGCAGTGTAAAACGCTTTCCATGCAAGAACAACTGATTGCTTCTGAGCCTTTGGTCCCCTCCTCTGTCCTCCTGCACCATTGTGCAGCCAGTTCCTGGCAAAGGAATCCTTTTCTGCTCAAATGCAGGGCCAGCTGCTGGCAGTCACAGTATGAATAATTCTAGAAATATATGGGGTGGGATAATGGGCACACTTGTCCACTGAAAAATGCCTGGGAAGTGATTGCTTGGCATTGCTCAGCTGCTGCAGAGGGCAGGATTTACTGCTGCTGCTCATCACACACAGCACCTCACAGTGACTTTTGCTTGCACACGCTGTGACTTGCAGTCTTTGTTTTCCTTCTCATGGATTTTGTGGGACGTGGTCAACCCCATAGATGAAAATGTTATTGCTGTTATGAAAAGTCAACTCATCCACAAGAGATCCCCTTCAAAACACCTCCACTTTGATTCCACCCTGACACCTGAGTTTTATCCATTGGCCAGATTTGTTTAGAACCAGTCCCTCCTGTTATTTTATTTATTGCCATTGCTTGGAAGATTAATGCAGCTTCTGCACTGGTTATAATTCTCTCTATCAGTCTGTCTGTAGTATCTCTGCCATCCCAGCTCTTCATCACCGTGCATTCTTTATGGATCACATTACTTTCACCACTCCTTATCTAACTACTTCATAAAAGCACCTCACACATTTATAAAGCATGACAAGAGCATTACCATAAGATGTGCTACTGTGCTCAGTAAACACATCATAGGCTCTCCATAGGCTAATCACCTCAGTGGATAAAATTATCTGGGGATGAATTTATCTGCAACCATCATATCAAAAGATGAACAGTATAGAGGGATTGTTTTGCTTTTCCACAAGAATTTAAGATCCCTGAATCATTTTGTGATGACTCAAAGCCTGGATTTGGAAGTTGGTTTTTGTGGAGCTGCTTTGTAACCAGTGGATTATTTTATAAATATTTTTTTTAAAATCCTAGAAGTGTGACATTTGCATGTACCATATGAAAAATGCAAAGGGTGCATCATGAGCATAATAAGAAATTTTGAGCCTCTTTTAAGGTTGAAAGGAAAATTAATACAGTTTCCCAGTCTGCAGTAGTTTGGAGATGAAGGTATTCAATAAATGTATTAGGCAGTTTTAGAGATCTGGTGTTGAGACTCTGGCAGGACCGAGCTCTGCTTGCATAGTTGACATAGAATAATTCTTAAATCCTTTCTTACTAACCACTCCTCATGCACATTTCTATATTCATTTCTCATCAGCAGCTGTGACCGAATCACTTATTCCTTATCAACTTAATTATTCCGTCCAAAAAGAGAGCAGTCCTGTCTTTCTTTCACTGTGTGCTTTTCTTCAAACTTAACACTGATTCTTTGGACGCCTTTTGCTGGCAGCATTTAGAACAACATTTTGAGGTTCCAAGAACAATATTCTGTGGATCACTCAAATTTTATTGCGAGGGTATTTTCAGGCCTAATTCCACTTTGGATTTTCATTGTTCTCTGGCAAGGAGCTAGAGATGTCGATATTGGAAATGTTCCTTTCTGTTCAGCAGCAGAAATGTACATTTCTCCACAGCTTTGATACCTAGAAAATTTGTTCTGGGGAAGAATTGTGCAGCTGCAAAGCAATGATCAGAATAGCACAGCAGGTCTTTTTAATCTCTAGTTTATACTGCTGCCTGCAGTTTAAGTTATAGGAGGAGCACTGCTTCAATGTAGGCATATTACATCTATTTTGTCCAAACTTGGTTTTTTTATCCTGTCTGACATATCAAATATTAAATTTTCTAAACCACCCAAGTGACTAAGAGCATGATTTTTTTTTATTTTTTTTTTTAAAGGTACTTACAAGATTTTATGCTCAGCCTTACTGGCATACATCATTTAGACCAAGACATCCTATTTACAAGTGATATAGACCTCTAGGAGTGTCATATCTCACTGAAAGTCAATGAAATTTAGAGTCATAATGCTTATTACTTTTTGATATGGAACTTCAGTTATTTCTCAAAAGTAACATTCTTCTCTTTCTGAATTAAGTCCTGCCTCTTCACACACATATCTCTTAATGGCATTCCAGAGCTGTAAATCCCACCAAGACTTCTAATTTCTAACCTCCATTTCTCAAAGTTGCTGTAAGTTGGCCTCCCTTTGAAGCAAAAAAAAAAAAAAAATCTCATTAAAAGACTGAAGATCCCCACTAAGAGAACATTGGATTCTTGCCTGCCTCGTGAGTTACACGTCTGGGTTTTGTAGTTCATCAATACAGGAGTGCTGATAGTCCTTATTACAATTCCCTTGCCACACTCGCCGTGACAAAAAAGCAATCAGTCCTGTGGGGAGTGGGCATGGCCCTGGCAGGGACAGCTCCACGCACAGGAGGTGGGATTTTCTCATAGATTCTGTCATTTTGGGGCTATATTGGACACAGGCATGCAAAATCCTGATTAGAACTGCTCACAACCCTGCTTAAATAAGAACTGGGAGCAGATTCCTCATCAGCATTCCTCTCCAGCCACCCTTGCCCTGTCGCCTCCCTCAGCCTTGCTGGTTATTCCTGTGCCTTTGGAGCTGCAATGTGCCAGAGGCAGGAGCTGCTAGAAGGCTGCCTTGTTGTTCTGGAGACCATTTTCCCTTTGATTCATCTGTAAGAGATTTTTATTTTATTTTTTAATATGCATAAGAATAAGGTCCTGTGCAAATTTCTCGGGAGATCAATTTGCAAGGCTCTTTAGTAGGAAAACCTATTCTCTGGTGTGTATATTGGTTTGATATGGAAATCCATAAGCCAGCCCAAGATCCAAGCACAGCTCACATGCTGGTGTGCTCTGGGTTTTCCTTGTGAATTCAAGAGTGGAGTCCATACCATTTCTCCTTTACAGAAAATACGTATTTTTAATTTCTGTGAATAAACCAGTTTGTGAGGATCAGAGTCGATTCTATTCTGGGTGTAAGTATAAGAATCTGTAAATCTCTCAGATAAAAAGCCTCCTGTGGCTGATGGTAGATAACACTAGTGGAAAATTGTAAAAGACTACAAATCTTTGTGCTAATTAGAGCTTCGCATAGCCCTGCTTCCCCTATTATACTGAACGGGAAATAAAATACAAATTAAAAAAAAATGAAGTTAATATTAAATTGAAATATTAACATTCTGCTGAACAAAATATTTTAAAGATATAATTTTCCTCTAGAAGTCCTTTTGTTATTCATTTTTTGGAGAAAAGTTTGATTTCATAAAAATGGCCTGTTTGGTCGCGATTACTCTTAGAAACTGAAGAGTTCCGAAGATAAATAACCAGATATGCCTGCGAGAATGCACATTGCCCCTCTCAGCCCAGGAATTCTCACTCCAGAATCTATGAGAACTTTGGCTGAGTGTGAAATGAATTTTCACAGGTAACTGACCTGCTTTGTCCAGCGACTCTTCTCCAGACTCTGGCCACTGGCCAGCACAAAGCAAGACAATCTCATTATTTGTCTTACTGAAAACGAGGGTGTTGTGCCATGCCCCAGGCACTGGAGACCCAACCTACAGGAGTGTTGCACCTCCAGGAGTGCTTTTCTAAGTGACCTGGACATCAGAAAAACCTCAGGACGGTTTTAAATTTAACACAAGGTGCATTTCCATGGGAAAACAGATTTCACTGGCCATGGTTCACTTGTTCTGGTCTTTTGTAGAGAAGCAGCACTTTCTCTAAGGGGGTACCCTGTGTCTCCAGAACCCTTTCACAGCAAGAGGATTTGAGAAAATAATAACCCAACCCAAAACTTAATGACCCACAGTGGGAGTCGCTTACGTTGTTGCTGTTGCATAGAGTCTTCCCAAAATGAAAACAATAATATAGGTCTTGCATAATTAACAATGAAATACTGAATATTAATGAAAATATAAATAGAAATTTAGGAAACTGCAGTCTATTCTGATCCACTGGCCTAAAAAGAAAAAAAAATCCAGTCTATATCAGGGGACTTGAGGAGCATGTGTGGAGCATTCCGAATTCCCATGGTTATGGTAATTCCACATATAAAGAATAGCTCATAAATTTATTTGTATCAGCTATCATAATGGAAAATAATTAAGTAAGGAGTAATGCTGATGGGTTATACTTAGGTCAATTTTTTGATGGTGCCTTTGTGTTACATCAGGTTTGTGAGCCAAGTTCAGCTGTTTTGTGACTTCACTGAGGGCAGTTAACCTTGACCTTGTGAAAATGAGTGAAAACCCTAAGCCTTCTGTGATTGCTCTGAAAATGCATCCTGCAAGCTTGATCCTTCTCCTTCTGGAGCAGATACGCAATGCCAGTGGATTATATGTAAAAGAAAAATTGGAGTGTAATTGCACTGTGGCTGTGAGGAGTCTTTTATTTGTTCGCTTGTGAAGTGGCTGGTGGTGTAGCATGGGACTTTGTTTTTCCATCTGTTACATATTCCTGTCAGAAGCAAAAATGTTGCTTTGTAAGTTCCATAGTAGTGGCTTATTATTTCTTAAAGTAAAGTATAGTATTTTCCCCTGTGCACAGTGTACTCTGTAGTTCTGGCACATTAGCTGGCATAAACATTTTGATTAAAGCTTATGAATGTATTAATTACACCTGGGAAGTTTCCAAAGCTTATTCAAACTGAAAACTCTTTAACTGCAGCCCCCAAACCTGAATTCTTTATAGTAAATGTAAAAAAATATGGCTGTCACCAGGGTTTTTTTTTTTCCTTTTCTCTTGGATGTTTGTATAAAGACATGGGGTACTGAAGGTGAAAATTTTTTTATCCCTTAGTTTCTGGGAGCACTTTTTTCAGGAAGTCTACAAGTGTCTGAAGAATTTTTGCTGTCACATTGTTAAACATTTGCTTGGAGTCTATAGAACTTAGATTCTCTTTTAAATTTTGTCTTTTCTCCTAGGTCTAGCAGCAGCATCTGCATATACTTAAGCATTTTCAGAATTACATATGGGGCTATGACCTTAGCAGGACAATAGCACTGGCACTTAGACTGGCCACTTGAAGCTATATAAATAAATAGAGCTACCACAAACCAGCTATTAGTCCTAATGAACTGTCTGGAAATGCTGATAAAATTGGTCCATATGATTTCTTTTGCTTGTGTTCCCATGGTGAATTACCAGCGGTGTAACTGAGGTGGAATTTGGCATGATGCTGTTTGGGCACTGCTATTTTTTATTTTTTTTTTTGCAAGCAGCACAACCAGCTTCTTACAACAACCTTCATCTGGATTAGGCTGTGAGGTGCATCTGCAATGAGCTAGAAGCAAAAGTAACAGAGGGCCTGAATTCTAAAATCACTGGGTGCATGACCCCGAAAAGAAAGGCACATCTTACCTGTCAGCCACCTGTGCCAGCCCCAAACAGCCCAAGAAGCCTCACCAAAGCCCTGCTCATGCATTCATGCACACATGCATTCATTATGGCTGACCTGCCCTAGGAAGGTCCATTAAGTGGAACTCATTTCAAGCACAGATGGTCCTGAATAGTTTAATGTCTGTCTGGTGGCCAGAGTAAGTGAATTCTTGATGGCCTTAGACTTCTGATCACACACATGCAGCCAAGGAGGAAATGAAAACATGTTTATCATTTTGATAAACAGCCTCTCTCATTGCTGCAGGATGCTCCATGTAACTCAGCAGAGTCAAATACTATTAAATTGTCATCACTGTCAAAGGGAGAACGTAGAAGTTTTGCTACCTGAGTCATAGTTAATGACTTGCACAATGTATAACACAAATCAGTAGTGCTGTTTGCCTTTTTTATGTTTGTTTACAGATAAGTTCAGGCTTGGCTGGAATGCAGAGGCAAGTTATAATTTTGAAGTGCAAAATATGCTTTTATTATTACCTCCTAGCTAGAGGTATAAAAAACAGAGATGACTAGAAGATGGTTTTTTGGCTTCTGCCAGGCATGCACTCAGACCTTATAGGTGATTAGATATTTTAAATCACAGCCTCCCACAGCAGACTCATACTCATGGCAAAATATTTCACCCTGTGGTATGTAAACTCAGGTTGGCTTTATAACAGAGACAATAACGGGCATTATTTCAGGAGTTGAGTGTCCTCCAATTAGAACCAAACAATTTGCAGGGGTAACAAACAGTTGTCCTGGTTTTACAGCAAGAATGATCTATTATTTCTACACTTTTCTATTTTAAGTCTGTGCAGAACAGGGATTTCTGGAAGGCTGGGGAATATGAGCAGAGTGGCAATGACACAGATAGTTGCCATCTTCAGCAGTCCAGGATCCTCCCTGGCAGGCAGTTCTGTCCCTCTTGCTTTGGTCACATTTCCTTCATGCAAAGCTGAGTGCTCAGAAAGGTTCAGCTGTTCTCACTACCAAGTCCTGCTGATGTTTGGTGTGAAGAAGCTGTAAGTCATGGCAGGACATTTTCATTCATCCCTGAACCTTCTCAAAGGAAGATCAATGCTCTTCCTGATCTGCAAGTTCCAGTTCCATTTCTAATCTTCTGATTTTCTTGGGGCAGAAAGGAATTGTTAAAAAAAAAAAAAAAAACAAAAAAAACAAAAAAAACAAGCCAGGTGGATTAAAAAACCACTTCATGAAATGCAACTGTCAACATAACAGTCAGGAGATGCTTACTTTGAGGATTTTTAGGCCCCTTTCCCTTCCTTTTAAAGTCAATGCCAAATCCCCCATTGACCAGAATGAGTTGGATGAGGCTATTGCTGTGGAATCAAAGCCAGAAGCTACTGTAGCTCAATAGACCATAAACTTCCACAAACAGAGACATTTGTGGGGTTTATGACAGGGATTCAAACTCTTGCTGCACTGGCAGCCTATCAGGGCAATAATTCACTTTTTATTTCAGGACTCCCAGCCATGTAATATCTTGCCAGGTCTTCCCATAATCCAGATAAACCACTGAGAAAACAAAAAAAAAAAAGGCTCAGGAAAGTCATCAGATATTGAATTAGATAATTTCTTGGTGCTCTCCAGTCCCCTCCCCCCAAAAAAAAAGAAAGCTGGGAATAAAACATTAAAATCACAGAATGCAAAGTTATTCCACATATCCATCTGAACACATTGAGTGCATTTCAGTGGAAACTGAAGATGGATCCTTGTTCCTCTCCCCACTCAATTAATTTCCTCATTTATGCAGCTGAAGTAGATTTAAATAGAACCACCCACCCTCAATATATTTGTGGTGTACATTTCTGTGAATGGTGTAGTAAGGAGTATGCTTTTCCAATGAGGTTTTTATCCTGTTCTCACTGTGTCCATTTATGTCTGTCTTTATTCCCATTTTGTATGTGGCTTTGTAAAAGTCTCACATGTACATGCATGGTTGGTAAAATCCATACCAGCAAAAATACATTGCATGCAATGCTACCCAGTGGGAGGCATCCATGGCTAAACATGCTTTAATGCAAATATCTGATCCCACTTAGCAGATTTTTCAGGAAAAAAGCCTGTAAAACATTCAGAATTTTCTCCATGTAAGGTGGATTTTTTTTTCTTCTCCATCAGCACTGGAAGGGGTCTTTTTATTATTATAATAATTATTAATATGTGCATACTTTTATAGCCTATGGAGGTAAGACTTCCAATTAATGTATTTAACTGTCTAGCAGTTTTTCATTGCTTTTAGTTTCATTATGTTTTGCCACTCCTAAACAACTACACACTTGGAGCTAAATTCTTTACTGCTCCAGCAACTTAGGCTTCCACATAACAATTAAAGGTGTTATAAAGCTCTTCCACCACAACCCATTATTTTGGATAGATAACCAAACAAGCAAGACTAGGTCATGTGGTTCTTAGTACTCATACAGCAAATTTATAGAGAAAATTAAGCATTTAGGTTATTCACAGATATTTTCCACACAGTCTATGCAGTCTAAAATTAGAAATGCTTATTACTGTGTACATTATCTTTATTGTTGGAACTGCAATCAATAAAATCACAAATCTCTCTTCTCCTAGGGCATGACCATAAGATGGATTAAACCAATGAGAGTCTTTTCATTGCTTTCAATATGACTTGGATAGGGGAACAGGGAGTTTGTGTGAAGGATTACTTCATAGAAAATGCAAGCATTTGGGGCTGAGTTGATTATCACAATTCCTCTTACTCCTCAGAGACACTTCAAAGGCCGTTTGTCAGAGGATGGCTCCCTGAATTGTTGGGATCTCTCTTTTTTGACACCTATTTGCTTTCAAAAAGCTTGTGTCAGCAGGGCAAACACACCTAACAACTGAGAGGTGCAGCAGCATGTCTCTCCAGATGACTTCAATATTTACTACTGAGTTAATCCCACGCTTGCAAACTCCACCATGTGAGCAACATCAGGCAAGGCAGAATCCTCCCTGCCTACCTGCCCAGTGCTTCACTAAAAATGCCACATTTGTAGAAACCCCAGGTACCAGGACTCACTCCTGGTGGGGAGATGCCACTGGACTCCCAGACCTCCACCAAAACCCTTTGTTCACAGCCAGACCTGGATCAGCATCTCCACACTTTCTTTTCTATTCTCCTACCTGGCCACACGGCACAGTGTCAAAAGCTCTTAATATTCCTTCAAAAAGAGTGAAAGACAAAGATATGAGTAGTGTGGTTTGTGCTGTAGTGAAAGCACTGTGCACTCAGCAATTCTTAATGGCGTGGAAAAATAATGCTCTTCTAGAAAATCCTGCACATCCTGCCCTTTAGTGGGCAGCACATGAGGTTTGGTACTAAGTTGAAACAAACCCTGACAGATTCGTGCTGCAATTTCAGAAAGTAGCCAAAAACCTGTGGGGAACAGCCTGGCACCATTAAACACTCAGTGGTTACGAGCTAAATGCAATCTGAAGTGAGGAATGGAGAAATTACCTGGGCAGGGCATTAACCCACTGTGGTGTTTGTCTCCTTGCCCTGCAGAGCTGAGGTGAAGGGGAATGGCACACCTGGCACTTCATTCCCGTGCTCAGCATATGGCACAAGCACCGAGCACTCACAAGCCCAAAGCCACCGCGGGTCTGTCGATCGCTCCCCTGTGCCCTCCTTCTAATAAAACTATTGCAAATGTTCATAAAGAACAATTAGGGAGAAGCCTAATTAAGCCTGGTGATCTCACACACAATGGGAATGTTGCCTGCCTTAAAACTGCCGATTTGGTGGGGGGGGGAGCAAAGGGAAGTGATGTTGGGCCACCCTGTAACCTGGGGAGGCTCATTGTCATTCCCTAAGGGCTGAGTACTAGCACAGAATCAAATATATGGAGAAAAATCTTATTTCTAGATGGATTCTCTTAGTCTCTGTCCTGGTATGAGAAAATATTTGGGGAAGAGGCCTCCACTATTACGAACATAAAACAAGCCAACAGTGGTTGCACATTTTCTGTAGTGTTTTACCTACATTTGCACATTTTCTGTAGTGTTTTACCTACATTTCTTCAGGCCCAGATATTGACAACGTTATTTTTAGGCCAAAAGTTATGTAGATGTCATAGAAACTTCTAATACAAGAAAGGCGAGGGACACTTATCTGCATTTTCTGTTAAAAATGTAGTATAGCAGAACATGGTTTATTAGGGAGCACACAAAAAGACAAATATAAAATGTAATCCCACCTGTACAGAGGATGGGCAGAGGCACAGACAGGAGCACGCCTGGGTGCTGTGATTAGCCACTGCTGCTCTTCCTAATCAGAGTGTCAATATTCTCTTTTTTCTTTTCTTTTTCCTTTTTTTTTCTTTTTTTTTTTTTTTTTTTTTTTTTTTTTTTTTTTTTTTTTTTTTTCCTTTTTTTTTTTTTTTTTTTTTTTTGCCAGAAGGAGGAACGTGTGAAGTTATAGCAGCACACAGATGCTGTAATAAGAATCGAATTGAGGAAAGATCACAAACAGTAAAATGCTCCTGTCTACCTGGGAAAGTGGCTGGGACTACAAGAAACAGACCTTCCTGTGTTGATGGCAAGTAGCTCCTCCTGTGTATATGTTTCTGTTTGTGTACCATCCAGTGGAAAGCTGTAAGTCTTTAGATTGTGCATGGGAATTTTGTTGTGTTCTTTATTTAACAACACAGAAAAATCTATAAGCATAAGTGTATCTTTAGATCACATTCTTGCTGTTTTGGTGTATAGTGCTTTGCACATGGGTCATGTGAAGATTTACCTGAAAACTGTGACAATATTGCGCAGTATGGATGCTGTGATGAGTGTAAGAGATTTATTATTCATAAATACCTGGACAAAATTATCCCTTTAGTCACTTCACAGGCCCTCTTCGGTGCCACATTAGTTTTGATTCATAAATATTTCAAAGGACAACTGCCATTCATTTTGATTTAATTAGTCATTTGGAAAGTCAGCGGCAGATAACATAAATAAATGAATCTTGTATTCTAGTCCTGAAACAAACATTACAGAAAGCTGGAAAAAAATCTTCGCCTTTTGAAATCACTGCTGCTCTTGCTTGTCACGGGGATTTGGGTTTTTTTAATTCTTTTTTTTTGTTTTCTGAAGGAAAACACCACGTTATTTGTGTCTGGGTTTCAGATGAGGTTTAGCTCCACAGGGTGTTTTCCTCTCTGGGGCTCCCCTGCCAGCACTGCAAGGTGAAACCACACAGCAGTCTGGGAGAGAGCCACGGCTGGGAAGTGCTTAGGAAATATAAATCACATAAGAAGATGGGGAGTAAGTGGTACTAATCCCATTAGTTACCCTTCCCAAACAAGCTGCTCCGTGCTGCAGAATCCCTCAGTGTGGCAGCTTTGTGGAATGGAGTATCTTGTAAAAATCCCTGGCTGTCCTTTTGTGGTGAGCTATTGCTGTGTGCTGTTGTTTGTACCGACCCACAGGTGCTTTGGAGAGCCACGGGCTGGTTTTGTGCAGCACTGTAGCCTCTGTGCTGGGCTCCCCTCACTCTTTCCATGCTGGAATCCCATGGGTGGTGATGTCTCTGCCAGTTTTGGAAGCACACAGTTTCCTCTTTGGGGCTGTGCTTGGCACTCAGCTTCACCCCAAGCAAGTGAGAGTGGGCAGCTCTCCAAGCAAATATTGGGGAAAATGTTCTCTCCTGGGTACCTTTCCCCAATCCCAGGCTGCCAAAGGATTAGAACGGAGCAGGGAGTGGCCCAGTGTAGCTCAGACAGGAGCTGCAGTTAGACAGGAATATTGGCAGGTGTTGTGGAATGGAGAATTGTGCAGGCAAAGATCATTCGTGCAGATTTGACACCGAAGAGGTGAGAGGATAGGGGCTACATTAGAGAAATGAGAACCTCGTGTTTTCTCAGCAGGTATTCCTGGCATGTGGATATATGGTTTATATATTAGAGATACAAAAGGAAATGTTTTGCTGTTAAAAAAACACATTCAAATTTTTAAATTATGGAACAGTGTTTCACAGTTTGTTACACTGGGAATGCGACTCAGCTTCTGAACTCATGTTTAAACCCATGCTATGAATGCACCTGTGAATGATTATGCTTTAGTCCACATCCTGTCATTCAGTTATTGCTTAATTACCCTGATAAAAAGAAGCTTTTCTTTTTCTGCTAAGCACACTCATAAAACGGTAGGTGAAAGCTACAGCTGGTTGTAACCACAGATCAGCTGTACAAGCCTTGAAGAATTTTCATGTTCTTCTTCCTCAGGTCATGAAATACAGAGGCAGCAGATAGAGCAGGGAGACACCATTAATTCAGCTCTCATAACTATGTTCAGAGAAGAGAAGCTCAAAGAGTGCTGTGTTAAGAAAAAAGTCGGGTGCAGGTGTGGACTGGAGCCTAATTGCTCTGTCAGGATTACAATAAAGAGAAATGTTATGGTGTGGAATTTTGAAAGGAGTTAGGATAAAACAATGGCTAATATGAAAGTGTAAGGCAAGTCCCATTGAAGTCACTGGTAAGACTCAGTGTGACTTCAAAGCCAGCAGACGTGAACTACAAAGGAATGTCTTCCCCTTTCAAGTTCAGTTGTTGTAGTCAGCCCATGGCTGCTTTTGTAGATGGCTGGAGAACGGTTCAAAAGCCCAAATATGCTGCTGGTAAAAATTAATCCAAGGGACATTTGCTTTGGCCTTTGTTTTATCCCAGACTTTGCTTTGTGACTTTTGACATACTGACCTGGTTTAAGTCAAAACTTTTTTTCCAATTTGGTGGTTCTGTTCTTGTTAAGACAAACTCCCAAAACCTCCCGTGGGAGTCCCATTGACGTCAGTGCTTTAACTCACACAAAGGTTTGGGATTTGCTGTTTGTTTTGGACATGAGAACATTTCAAAAGGTCACCTGCAACTTTCTACCTTCTTTATCTACCATATTGAAAGGATTCAGACCAGTTATTCTCAGACTAGGTTTTATTTACAGTGTGTAAATGTATATAATTTCAAGCCATAATGTGTCACTAGGAAATCTTGCTTGGGTCCTAATTAAATATCCACAGGAGTTCAGGTGCAGCAATATACTCACACCCAAGCAGAGACATCACCTCTGAGAGGTGACAAGGACTGGGTGACCCCTGTGGGCAGTTTGGCTGTTGGTTGATCATCACCTCGAGCCATCTCCACCCCATGGCTGTGTGCTAGTGTGTGTAAAACAGGCTGGACCTCAGTATCGCCCTGCCAAACTGTGACTTCATGGTATTGGGGTCAAGCTTTTGGTGTTTCCCAGTTAACTTGCATCAGAAAGCACCTCATCAAGGCTGCTGCTTTGACAGTGTGAGCCCATGTTGCAGAGGAGGAACTGTATTGCCTTCCACTCCTGCCAGCCTTTGCTCCGGGGCACAGCTGGGCTGTGTAGAGAGCAGGCTTTGTTTTCCCTTTCAGAGAATACAATTATATGTAGGAGTCACCTTAACGTTTGTAGTAAGTATCAGGGGTGATGAATGGTCCTTTTGTCCCTTTTGTTGTGAGATCTGCTCATGGCTAGCCCACCACCCCAGTGCACAGGGCCTGGCATGCAGTCCTCCTCCTGCATGGGCCAAAACTCAGGCTGAGGGCATTTGTACTATGAAGGGCATGAAGCTGATGTGTATTCCCAAGTATCACTTCCTGCCAAGTCCAGCAAACTTTTTCTTTGGGGTCTCATCTTAATAAAGCATAGTGAGGCCAGACTGTGGCAGTCTCAGAAGTCATAAATGATGCCTTGTGGCTCATTCAGCAGACACTGTCCCAAAAGCTGCCTCCATCACCAGTGAATTATGTAGAAACAACAGAGGGAGGAAAACAAAAGCCAAACCTTGCCATGAAACACAGACACCAGTTTCTGTTTCTTTGCCTGTTCTGTGGCACATTTACTTTCATGATTCCCTTCACTACTTCAAAGCCTTTTTTGTTTGAAGGATGGTTTGAAGTGCTCCCTTCCCTCTCTCCAGTTTATCTTGCCTTCCACTTGGCCACAGCATACACCACGGGCATCAGGCTGCTCAGCTCTCTGCCATGGATATTATTATTTTCTTCATTTGCCCAAATACCTCTCCAGACCAAGCCCCAGGTGGATTTACTTCCTTCTGTGTTACAGGAGTTTGAGAGGATCCCTTTTTCTGGGGAATGCAATGTCCAGCATTTCCAGTGGGCTCCTGAATGCCCTCAGGTCTCTCAGCAGAAATCTCTGTCACTGGTGCAATTTCTCCTGTAGGCTGAGATTTTATTCCTTTGTCAGATCATTACTATAAAAAAAAAAGGTACTTATAACTTTAATACCATCACTTTTATACTGGGAATGTCATGGGTTTTGCCATGTCCTTTAAACTGGTATTGAACCATCCTGTACAGTCAGTAGGTGGTTATGTCTGTGTTTTCCTCAAGGCTTGTGAATAATATATAATTTGTTCATCTATACTGGAGTTTACTCTGTTACAGTCAATGCTCTCAGACACACCATTTTTTTTTAATGTTTCATTTTTCCGTTCCCTTCCCTTCAATCTTCTTCCAGACTATTTTCAACTCTTTTCACAGGCAACCTCATATTTCTTGCATAATTATCTGTGAAATTTTTTGGACCACAGAGTATGGAATAACAGAAAAGCACCTGCACCAGCTTTTGAAATCAGCCACAAAAGGGACTTTGGTGCAGGTTGTGCATATTACCAGTACTTTTAGGAAATGAGGTGGGTTTAACACGGGTGAAAACCAATGAGGAAAAAGGAAAGTGCTACTAAAATGCTTAGCAGTATCTCTCCCTCTAAGTTACACCTGTAAGAAAGGCCTCTGCAGACACGTGGGGTGATCCCATTCCAAGTTTTCTGCAGCACAGGATTTGAAGCATTAACTCTTATTAAGTGGCTTAATCTGCATGGTTTGCTCCTGTCCTGTTTTGTACCAGTCATGCATCAGGGGAAAGAGAAATCCTTCACTGATACAGAAAAATAAAATAAAACCAAGCCAATATTTTCGCTTTTCACAGATTGATTTTGGATCATCTCAAGTTTCAGATGGTTCCACAATGTATGAAATATTAGCACACATGCACATACTTCAGATTTCTATTAGTTTGAGGATCAGTAGCCAGTAGCCACCATGTGGTGCAGCGAATTTACATCACACTCCATCAGGGCAGCACTACCAAACCAAAAATGAGTCTTAGTGGGAGCACCCTGACTTTTAATGCCTCTGTGGGCCAGCACCTCATACCTCTCCAGTCGTGCTGCTGGATGATTGGTGCTGCTCATCCTTATTTTCCCATGTGCAATAGCTGGAGCAGAGAGAGGACAGCATTCACAGCACACATTCCATTTGCTGGCGTTTGCCCAGGACACAGAAATGAAAATTCCCACCTGGTCTGTTACTCCTTAGGCAGAGCAGCCACCCTGTTGACATCAGTTCATTTATATTTATTTTTAAATTATGGGTAGGACACCAATTGTGGAGGGAGCATCCATAATTCAGGAGTGTTCCCTCAGGACAGAGGTGCAGCTCAGCCCTTTGTGCTGGTGCTCAGCCTCAGCATCCTCTCCCAGCACTGGTGCTACCCCAGTTTGCACCAGCTGGGAGGTGGGATGGGGTGCACAGACCCTTCCTGGCTCTCCCTGCAGTGAAAGCAGGATTCAAGCCTTGTAGAGTCAAATGAAAGGCTCCTATTGACTTTGGGTCAGGTCCTTAGTAAATGCTTTGTTAGAGATAATCCTGTATCTATCAGCACTTACATCAAGTGAAAACAGTTCACAGTCACAAAGCCAATAGTTTTCTATTTATCTAATGTGTGCTTTAGGTGGTATCACCAAAATGCCTTTTTTTTTTCCTCACTCTGTGAAAATACTTTCAATCAATTCTTATTTCTTGAAGAAAGGGGGAAAAATGCTTTTTGAAATCCAAGGAGTCAGCTTCTCATCCCTCTAGCTGTGCTTCGCCCTAGATAAGAAGAGATCTCAGGGTCCCATATTATTAATTCACTGTCTATATGAATAACGAGCAGCCTTGGTGAATTATTCCACACTCCTGGGAAAATCTATAGCCCTGTCCTTCTGCAGCACCACTGGAGCCAAGCAGTAAGCTCATATTTATTTTTATTTGGTGAATTCAGATGACTTCATTTGTAAGGAGGAAAAAAATGTCTCTCTTTCCCTCTGACATCCATTTAGTAAGCTCAGAAAAAAAAAATCACAGAATATCACATGTGCTATTAAAAAAAAAAAAAAAAAGAAGAGGGGGGGGATAAGTCTAACTTTGCTGAAATATTTTAGGCTTTCTTTTTGTCCAGATCATGTCTTCTTGAAATGCCCTTGCAACAAAGTCAGACCCTGAGAGGTGCTGACTTCAGAGGGAGCAAAAGCAAAGCTGGCAGAGGCCAAGCAGAGTAATTAATTCATTTACCCAGGCAGAGAATCCTCATTAGCAGTTTGCCTCCCCATGGCAGGGCAGAGGCTGAAGGGAGCAGAGGGGAGGCGTGTGCCTGACCCTGCCAGTGCTGGGTGAGATTTTGTGTCAGACCAGAGCCTCATCCCCTGAACCCAGACCAGGCTGTGCTTCTCCCTGAGCCAGTGGATGTGCAAACAAATCTCTCTGTGGGCATACGGATATATTTCTATACATATACATATATATATATATATAATTTTATATATATGTATGTGTATATATATATATGTATGTATTTCTGTGCACACCCTGCAGAGCCACTCACCATCCTGTCCATTTTCCTAAACTCCACAAACCCTCTGTGCCCTCATTTGTCACAAACTAGCAAGTCTCTCAGGGTTTCAAGAGCCAATTTACACCAGATGAAAATCTGGGTGTCAAACCACCTTCTGAGAGCGTTTTGGATGCTGCACTTGGGCTTGTGCATGTGTGTTTAGGAAAGTTTGTGGGTTTTTTTTTTTTGTTGGTTGGTGGAGATACTGCTGTGATTTTGTTGATGATATTGGTGGGAATTTGATGTTGTTTTTTTTTTTTATTTTATTTTTAGGAATTGGATTTTTTGAGTAGGTTTCTTAATTTGGGTTTTCTTTTTGATGGTAAAATTAGTTTTTAGGAGAATTTGTTGGGTTTTTTTTTAATATTTTAGTCGTAGGGTTTTTTCATATAATGAATGTTATTTGAACGTTATTAATGTATTGTAGATGTTTTGGAGTTTTATTTTTTTTTCAGTGTAGTTTGAATTAGTTTATGGTAGATGGTAGGATTGTGTCTTTATTTTGGGGTAATTTGTTTTAGGTGTATTATATGTTTTTTTATGTGAAGGTAAATTGAGGTTTTGTATTTTGCTGTTAAAGGAATGGAGAAAAATGTATTGGTAATGTTAATGATATATTATTTGTTGTTTCGGATTTTAGTTTGTATTGGAGTTTCAGTATGTTTGGTATCGTAGCGTTTAATGGTAGAGTTATTTTAGTTAAGGTGTGATAGTTTATAGTTAATTGTTTGGGGTTTTTTTTAGATTTGTGTGTAGGTGTAGAGCCTTCCAGCACCCAGAGGTGCTCAGACACACAGGGATGATTTCCTGTGGCTGAGGTGCACACAGGCAGGACATTCAAGGAGCAAACCTGCAGCTCACCTGGGGCAGTCTGCAGGGGGGGCTCCCCAGGTGGGTGCTCCCCCATCTCCCAGCTGGGGCTGTGCTGTTCCTGCTGCCTGCAAACAGCACCAGGCCCTGGGGACAGGGGGAGGGATGCTCCTCATCCTGGGGTGAAGATGCTGCAGCTAATGAGAGCCTCTGACTGTGGCTTTGTGTGAGTAGCTCCTCGTCGCAGCTGTGATTTGTCTCCCCACCTATGCTTTGTGTCTCTTTCTTTCTTTCTCCAGTGACATTGTGGTTTCCTGCACGGCAGAGCATCCACCCTTTTTAATATCAAGCCCATAGAACAGCTGACTAATCCACCCCTGATGAAGTGCAGGGAGCTCACTTAAATCCCGGTTTCCGCAGGAAAAACGTTTTCTTTTTCTACTTAAGAGGGGTAAAAAAAAAAAAAAAAAAAAAAAGCTGGAAGTCATGG
The DNA here is from genome assembly GCA_013397395.1 of Sinosuthora webbiana. Lineage (NCBI taxonomy): Eukaryota > Metazoa > Chordata > Aves > Passeriformes > Sylviidae > Sinosuthora > Sinosuthora webbiana. The sequence continues at coordinate 999,177 of VXBN01012774.1, forward strand.
CACTGTCTCCACCTGTGTGAGGGGTGGTCGCTTTTCCAGGCTCCAGCTGGCAGATTTCAGTGCTGACACAGAGGGAGCACAGCCCTCACAGCCAACCAAGGTGCACAAACAGCATCCCTATGGTGAAATTAAGGAATGGCATGGCTCTGGAGCAGTGTGAAGACACACAGGAACATATAATTACTTCACCTCCATACAGAGGAAAGTAACCTTTCGCTCAAATACTTGCAATAAACCCGCCAGAGGCTAAATGGAAAAAACAGTAGGAGATTTCTCCTCTGATAGGAAGCATTAAGTGTTAATCACAGCGCTGGAAAGAGCCTGGGAAGAGGGTTTGGAGGCAGGGAGGGCAGCTGGCCATGCCAGCGTGCCAGGCACCTGAGGGAAAAAGAAGCATGGACTGGAAGAGGAAAGAGAGCCTAGAGAAAATTCCCTTGCAGGGGTGAAGCCACAGGCAGGACCAGGGGTTCAGGTTAAGGACTGGCCAGGCTGCCTGGAGAGCACAGAGAAAACAAAACAAGTTTCTGCTTTGCAGACACAGATCTGCTTTGGTGAGCCCAGAACAGGAGACTCAGCTCCCTGTGACCCACGTGCAAATACACAGATGGAAGGTCTAGGGGCAAAACCAGCTACAGCAATGCTGAGGAAGGCTTCTCACAACATCCCTTCACCCAGCAGTGCTGAGGGAGAGATTTCTAAACATCAGGAAGTACAGTCTGGTGTGTATGTGCCCTCCATGGCAGCAGGAGAAAGAGATTTTCTAACATTTACTGCGTCTGTGTGGAGAGGTGATCCAGCTGAGGGAGGATGTGTGGTATCTGAGGAACAAGGGGGTTAAATCTTTACACCCTGCCTTTAAATAAGCACTGGGTTCATCTTTTCCTTGTGTGGCAGAGCACACCTGCACAGCCCAAGTGCAGCATCCAAAACGCTCTCAGAAGGTGGTTTGACACCCAGATTTTCATCTGGTGTAAACTGGCTCTTGAAACCCTGAGAGACTTGCTAGGTTGTGCCAGATGAGGGCACAGAGGGTTTGTGGAGTTTAGGAAAATGAACAGGATGGTGACTGGCTGTTAATCCTTGCTCACAGTCCTCAGGGAATGTGTGGGACCAGTGTCGAGCCAATCCATGGCCAAGGGGAGCTTAGGGAAACATTAGGGTCGGGTTGGCATCTGTGCTCTATCCTCTCACCACAAATCCTGGCAGGAATTCTGATCATAGTTTATCTCTGCCAGGGAAGACTGTATCATTAAGTGGCTAATTCTGCATAAGCTCACTCCACACATCTTTTCTGCATCAGATACTGTGGTTTTGGTGCACTGTGAAATGCTGTGTGCCTACAGGTGTCTCTAATACACTGTAGAAAATACGTGATTGGAGTATTGCAGAAAAAAAAGGCTTCTTTTCTTTCAAAGCCACCTTCCATCTATAAACATGGAGCTAGTTCACAAGGCTTGAATGTGGTTTGTAGGATTGGGGTTTGAACACAAAAGAAGTGGATGATTAAGTAAGAATGAAAAATGCTCCTCCACAGTGAGCTCCCTTTAAATTAATAAACGAGAACCTGAAGCTATTAAACACTGAAATTTTAAAGAGGCAGTGACCAAAGCTTTGAAGGAAGCAAACACATCATTTATCCTCTTGCTGATGAAGAGAGCTCAAACAGGAGTCACTAATTTAGCACTGAGAATGTCTGTTGTGTCGAGCTATGTGAATTAATCTGGCAGCTGCAACTGGAAGCAGGCAAGTCAACAAGTGTTTAATTGATTTCAGAGGATCAATTATCCGTACAATTGATCACAGACACATTTATGGTTCCTCCTCTCGGAATACAACCAGGTCACTGTAGGACCCAAGCCCCTCAGCAGTGTTGTCAGTCTGCAGTGTGCTTTGGGAGGTTTTTATGGATTAATATTGCAGAATTGTCTTAAGTTTAATCAAGTAAGGTCATTGCAAGCAAGGGATTTCTATCAAATCTTAGACTTTTTGCTGAGGAAGTGTGCTGCTCAGCATGTAAACAGCTTTCAGAGTTTGGAACAGGTCTCCATATGTAGGTGTCAACAAGCAGTTTACTAATCCTGTATATGAAAAAAGCATTATTCCTCTTTGGGAGCTGTTTCCATAAACCATTCAATTTGTTACAATAACGGCTCAAGGTTAAGCAGGATGGAGGATGGCAAATTTCAGTATTATTTAAAGAGTGCTGCCTCTCCCCTTTGAAACCATCATGCAAAAGACAGTGGTGGGGAAAGGAGCTGTGCTCCACAATGTAAGCGTTCTGCCCTGTGTCATTAGTACATAAAAATTATTCTGCAGGCAGATGGATTGCTTTTAATATGTGGATTTGTGTAATGGTTTCCTTTTGATTACAATTCCTAGGCAGCAGCCATACAGCAGAGTTTTCAAGATGCATGTGCATGGTCAGTACATTTTTTTTTTATCTTACAAGTGTGCCCAGAACTCAGGGACAGCAAGGTGAAACATCAGCACAAACCATCACTCAGGAATGAAATGGGGAAGCAAATGACACTGTCTTAACTGAGGACAAAGGCAAATCTCCCATTAACGCAAATGAGAGTAGAAAACCTCTCTCTCTACTGGTTTTCTTACTACAAAATGCCCTCTCCTTTTTCTCCAGACCCCTCCACGAAACACCATCAAACACGGTTGTGTGTACTATAGTTATGCAAATAACAAATGAACTCTATTTCCTTTAGAAGTTTCCTTTCCTTCCCTTGAAAATTGCCAACTGGATGAACACTTTTTCAAACAAGAGCATCTGTAGACCCTGTTATGTGTAAAAAACCCGAGTTCATTAGTGCAGTGAACACTTTTATCACACTGGTTATCCAAGGACCCAGGAACCCCTTGCTGTGAGCAGGACAGGGGACAGGACAGTGACCACCACAGCTTTACACCACAGAGCACAGGTGCAGAGCAGCAGAGGAGAAAATCTGTGTAGATTTGGGCAGGTTGTGTTTCCTCTGGGATTCAGCTCAGTAGCAGAGGCCCAGCCTCATCATCGCACTGGTGCTAATTCATTTCCCTTGTTTGTCTGATGAGTTTGGTTGATCTGAATGTCAGGAAGGGAATCGGGTGAGGTGTTTGTGGTAGAGCTGGAGGAGTGAATTGCTTCCCCCTAGCACCAGGGCTGCTCCTTTCCTGGGATGGATGTGCAGTTCCAGCCACCCTGCCCCCAAAAATGGGGTGGATTAACTCGTGGGGCCGGGTGTGGAGAGAGGCTTTGGCTGCTCAGGAGAGCAGGCAGCCTCTGCTGAGAGAGAAGAGTTGTAGAGCAGCAGAATAAAGGAGGGAGGAGCAGGAATCTGCTGTCAGACCAGGGATGGAGAAAGGCTAAGAAAACAGTGGGGGTTTAATTGACATAAACTCTCCATCAGTAAATGTAGCTTGGAAATTAGAAGAGTACTACTGGCTCTAAGAGGGGGTTGGCAACAGCTTCCCACCAGGGATGACAGCTGGTTTTGAAGACTTCCAGTGTCTTTTGTCTCACCCACAAAATGCAAAGTAATTGGTATCATTTGATCAAAATACACTGCAGCATACTGGTGAGCAATGGGTGGGTCACAGACATAAAAGCCAAGACAAAAGGCTGTACAGCAGACTCATAAAATTCGTTTTTATGTTAGAGACCAAAAAAAAAAAAAACCCTCTTGAAATCTTTAGTTACAGTTTGGCTTTATTTGATACAATCATTTTTTATTGTTTGGTTGACCAACATTGGTATCTTTTTTTTTTATTCATTTATTTGCAATAACCTGCTGATAAATCAGCTTTAGCAGTGGAACCAATTAATTCTCCATTGTAAATATTGACTTAGATATTTTTAATCTATTCTGTTTGTCAGAGATGGCAGTCTGGACCTCCCTGGATGAGCAATAATGAGGCAGCCATTGCAGAATCCTTTTCCACTACTCCTCTGAAACAGCCCTTGTAAATTCTGTGTGATCATTGCAGAAAAAGACCCCGCAGCATTTGCAAACACAAATTAAGCAAATTATAGTTTTGCTACATGGCTCGCACTCTACCAATGACCCCTGGTGCCCACAAGTGGGGGTTCCAGCAGACTGTGTCCATTTGAGTTTGCAGGTTTCCCAGCTGAGCTGCTCATTAACACATGGCCGGGTGGGAACTGTGATCAGAAATGATCTGTGATTGCCACAGACATGGACTAAATGTGTTTTGTGTAGCCAGGTCGGATAAATGGAATGAATGGGGGAGGTTTTGAAATCCCTAAAATTCAAACCTAATTGCAACTCACCCAGGTCTGTGTTTTCCTGTTTCGTGGCACCGTTTGAAAGCTGATACAACTTCCTAACGGAAGGAATAAATGGACAAACCAGGTTAGAAGCTTAATCTCTGAATGTAATAACCCTCATTCACAGGTCTTCAGTGAAACCTCCTACAAGGGTGTGCTGAACCCTATCAGTGCATCTCTCAAATCATCAGGAGCACTCATTTGTAGCTGGCTTTGGGTTAGACCCTCTCCATCTGAACCGCTTTCATTTTAAACTCATTATTTATGGTAAGCATGGCCACACTCTTCATGCATTTTGCATATTCAATTTTCAAGCCAAAATATAGGAGCTGCATTAGCTTCAGTGCTCCCAGCAGGTAATCAGGCTCCTGCAATATCAAACCTTATGTCACCACCAGTTAATAGGCTGAAATAGTCCTATCCTCATATGGACCGTGCCTGCCCAGCTCCTATTAAAATTAATGGGCACTGGGCATCCATTCCCTCTAGGCAGCTTTGGAAATATCAGCCAAAATGTAGTTTGTAAGGATTAACCTTTAGGAAGTTAGTGTTGGCAGCTTCCCACTGCTCTGCCCTGGCTTCCGAAGCTCTGCCGAGGGGTGAGCCCTGTCCTGCTCTGGTGGGACCAGCTCCTCGGGGCTGTTTGGGCACCCTGGGGCTGTTTTGGCTGAGCAGAGCCCGGGCAGCCCCGAGGGAGATTGCCAGGCTGCCCTCGCCCCCCTCCCAGGAGCAGCCTTGCACTGAGCCTGGCTTTTTCCTGGTCATCAGACAGAAAGGAATCCCAGCCCCATAAAGGTCAGTAGAGGCGGTGTGAAAATGCTGCTCTGACTCAATGTTGAAGTCTGGGGCAGAAATGCCAAAAATATTGCAGGCTAATTGTTAAAATAAGCATATTTGGTATAGCAAAAAAAAAAAAAAAAAAAAAATTGTCTGTGAATACTTTTATATATTAAATCTTGTAAGGAACTTTACCCTGCTGACTTAATGTTCTTTAATTAGTTGGGGTTTTTAAGGTTTTCTTCCTTTCCTGTCTGTGCTTGCTAAGAAAAATAGTCTGGCATTTGAAAAGAAAAATAGGATTAGAATAATTCATTATTGGATCACTATTAAACTAATAGAAACAGCCACATAAATTCATTTCTATAAACATCCTCCAGGTCTCAGGTCTAATCCATACAAATGATGACCTGTGAGGAAGCAGTGTTCCAGGAATAAATTTGCTTGGTTTAGACTGGAGGGTTTCAACCCAGCTAATAAACTCTCAGTGGTGCATGACTGAAATGTTACTGCAGTAGCTGGAGAGCAAACTGTCCCCTGTTTCACTTTTTTTTTTTTTTTTTCCCCACCAAATAGTTCCAAAATAACCAAAGTGTAATCACCACTCTCAACTAGCAGATTGTTCATGGACACAAAATACGGTCCTAAATCAAGTAAATTGCTAACTGTGAAGCATTTTCTAGGCTCTGCTTTGCATAGTATGAGATAAGAAGCAAATATAACACCCTGGTCTCTATTACTAAATGCTGCTAAGAATGCAAAGTGATAAATGTGCTCTTTCAATTTCAATATAGCATCATTAGCAGAGAAACCCTGTAAGGATCACCTGCATCTTAATGACCTGCATCTTCACCACCACTGTGTGAGTGCAGCTCTGTGCTTTTGCTGGGAACCTATGCCATTTTAGGAAGTATTAGTGTTGTTTTGTTACATTTTTGTTCTGGTGTTCTTACTTTTTTTTTATTTTCCCTTCCTAAATATGTGTGTCTAGTAGTGAGAGACCCAGAGGAAATGTGTAACCAGGGACATCAGCAGTGCTGGCAGATCAGAGGCAGCAGAAGGGCCAGCCAGAGCCCTTCCTGGCTGTGCTGAGTCCACAGGTTTTGGGCAGAATTATGGGCAAGGCTTACTGCAGTATCCCTGTGCTCAGGGTATGGATCGTGCACTTGTTCTGCCAGCTTTTCCTGAAATATTGGGCCTTGCTCTGTGTAGCTTTCTGTGGAATACAAATCAGCCACGTTTGGTGTAGTGTCCTGCTTGTACAACATATTTGGGTTATGTCTACCCTTGTATTCGCTCACTTCTTGGCATGCTACAATATGTCAAAGGATGTAGATGCTGCTGCTTCCTATATAATTTTTCAGCTCAAAGTGACAGGTGCCTGGAATTATTACTGCATTATTTTGGTTTGGGGTTTTTTTCACTGAGAAAACAACATCACAGATGTTGAGAGGTTCTTCCCAGGAGTTTTGCAGAGACCAAGGGGGCTGTATTTGCACTCTGAAATCTAACAAAAAAAAAAAAAAAATACAGTCTATTATTTTATGCTGCAAAACAAGGCAGGTGTCCAGCAAGGGCAGGAGCACAGGCTTCACAGAGTGAGAAGAGCAACTGGGCTGTGGGCAAGACACGAGTGAAGAGAAGCCACACTGCAGAGTGTCAGCAGGCTTGCTGTGTAGGTAATACTGGATGCAGTAAATAACCTCAAATATTTGGATTTTTTTTGCTTCTTGTTTCTGAAGCCTGAAAGAATGTACAATAAATTAAAGATGTGTGACTTTCAGATCAGTGTTACTGTACCTGTGCGTGAAGGATGAGATAAGAACAGAGCATGGGGGGCAGTTCCACAGGGTCGTGATTGCCAGTCACTCTGGGGAAACCCTCAGGTGAAAGGAGATATTCCTACAGCCTGCTTTTCATTCCCATCCAAAAATACCCTTCCTCCCAATTTCTCTTTGGCGTCAAAATAAATGAAAATGTTTCACAGTGATTAATGGTGTGCTGGCTACACAGTGAATGCCAGTAGGGATGCAGCTGATCAGCAAAGAGGGTATTTTCAGAAAACCTCATCATATTTTGTTTTGACTTTATGCTGACACGTTGAATTTTTTTTTGGGGGGGAAAAAAAAAAGTGATGCAATCCAGCCAGTTGTGTAGGCAAGAGTGTGAACACTCAGACACACACGGGGAGAGCCCGTCCCACGGTGATTCTCTGGTAGGAGATGCCTCTCCAGAGAAATTCCCCATCACTGGCCACCATGTGCACCTCCCCAAGGATTGTCCTCCCCAGGGATCCTTCATTCTGCAGGACAGGACTGCAGGAGCATCTCTGTGGTCTCCAAGACCACCCAAGGCACTGAGGGACCCAGCAGGTGCCACCTCTGAGAATAGGAGGAGGTGAGAAATGTCACCACGTCCTTGTTTCCTTTAGGAAACAGTTCAGTTATTTAAGAAATGCTTACAAGGTTTCGGAGGAAAGACCAAAAAAAAACCTGCAGCCTAATGCAAATTAACTCTGTGCTTGTAGGTTTTGATGGAGCTGGTTATACATAAAGTCTGTGCTGTGTGTATTCACCTGGAGACCTAAACTATTATGTAGAAAAAAGAACAACAAGAGCACAATACTGTTGCTTTCACTACCATTGATCTTTAATTTCCCACTTCAATTTTGCTTTCTAGATTGAGGGGGTGTTTTCTTTTTTTTTTTTACTGCCGTGTACGTGAGATGTTTAAAACTTGCTTGAGATTTCAATTTCCACAGGGTTCTGTTGGCTGAGGTTGTAGCTTATCTAATATTTTGATGAAATCCAGGCTCTGTGCTGTAAAAGTCAATTTAGTTTTAAGCTGTTGTTTTCACTACTAGAGTGAATAATCCGATTTTTAATTATTTTTTATGTTTTGGGGGGGAGGGGTTGATTATTATTTGCTGAAAATTTAGTTGTTTGTCATCACTGTAATTTCAGTGGAAGGGACATTGGAGAAATCAAACCTCTCTGGAATAGATTGTTATCCAGTGTAACGTATTGATCAGGTCAGGCAGTAAATTAACAGCAGCAGAACACCATTAAATTTTGAACTTAATTGCCTTCTACTCTTAATTTCTATTGGATATAATCAATAGGTGCCAGAGGAAAGTTAAAAGAGTTATTTAGCAAGCTGCTATTTCCTGCAGCATAATGGAAAACTAATGTTTCATCTTCTAGTTGATGCAAATAATTTGTAGTTCAAGAGAGGCCACTTAAACATTTTATCAAAGACTCACTTTTAGTCCTGTCTTGATTAATCTTCATCCTTCCAAGAAAGAAACATGATTTAGTGGCACATTTTTGTTTTGGTTTAGCTGCCCCTTTGGTCTTTGTTTCCCCGGAGGATCTCTCCAGCCTCTATTCCCATCTCCAGCCATGCACACCCTGAGTGTTTCCAGGGGAGGGTTCTCAGGCCAGAACCTCTCCATATCATTTCCTTTCCCAGGGAAATCCTGTGCTACAGCCAGTAGAAATGAAGACCATGGCCTTGGTCCTGGCTTTTCTTCTTGGTTCTTTTCCCACTTTGTTTGGGCAAGTTGCTCATTTCTCTTATTTTCCTGCCTGAAAAAACACCAATGTAAACAATTGTCTCTGCCAAAGGCTGGTGTCAAGCTGAAGTGCTGCACTTTCTTGCTGGACTCCTTATGCTGATGATACATTTTGTTCTCCTCTCCAGCCTCAGTTTGTTACTCCCTCTGTCTCAAATTTCCCTTTATAGTAATATTTTAGATACCTTTTTAAACTCACTGTTGAATTTCAGTATTGCTCATCCTGCTGTAATCTGAACCCAGTCCCTTATAAATCAATATCTCCGTGCTGTTATTATTTTTACACCTCTTTGAGCACCCTTTCCATTACCTGGTCTTTTGCTAATAAAATGCTGCAAAGGGAACACCAGGTTTCAGGTGGCCCCGTGCCAGAGCCGTGTGCCCAGTGTCACTGCCCTGCGGGATTTCAGGGACATTAAACAGACATTGAATGGAGGATAGACCTCTGATGCAAATTAGGGAATTACTGCAAATTTTGGTGGGGCCTTGGAAGCTGTTTTACTGAAGCAGCAAGCAAAATAAAACAGGCCAAGGTAATCACACCTCATTATTTTACAACGGTGTCAGTTCTGTGCCAGTGGTGCTGCTCCATATTTATAACTTTATATTGGCATGAGGAAATTCACGTTCAAGATAATGGGAGTTTTCCAGGAGTGTTGATTCAGGTTCCTGATGAGAAATGAGTATAGCCCCTTTTGCTCACCTTCACAGCAGAAGGAGCAGATAGAGCTGAGAAGAGTCTACTTGAGGTTTTATGAAGTGGAGCATAATGATGCACCTAATGAACAGACCTTCATAGAAGTCTCATTTTCTAAGAGAGTTGACTTATACTTGCTCTGAAAACCAAGTATCTTCAGGGAGTGGCAAGTTACCCACCTGAAAATAGAGTGACAATGAGTGATCCTTGCTCTGAAATCTGGACCTACGTCTCTCCACCATTCTTTCAATTACAAAATGTGTATAACAGGCATTTTAGTGGGAGCACATTTGTTTTTATTCAAGTCCTATATATATTAAAAAAAAACAACGTTGCTTGCTGCCTGTGCAAATTCAAAAACTGCCAAATCATCAAAAGAGCTGAGTATGAATTTACTTCTTTGACAATTATTCCTTGTCACATTATTCTGGTTAGCAGGGAATTCATCACAGTGGAGAAGGCAAAAATAAAGCCTCTTGACAGTTACAAGAAATTACCTGTGCTCACAATAATATATTTTCCAAGGGGAGGCTGGAGGGCAGAGTTTGACAGTGCTGAAGCTGTACCACCTGCAGTGATGTCCTCTGACCATCGTTGGCCTGGACTTCACCTTTGCAAAGGGAAGAATTGTTTGTCTGTGTTCCAGACCAGCGGGAATTGTGGAAGGTTCACAGCCCCAGACCCCAGAGAGGCTGAAATTCTCCTCTTTTGGCTGTTCCACTGGTGTGGAATCCCCATCAAATCACTGGCCTTCATACTGGGAGGACACAGAAGAGGTGGTGTTGTGCCTGTTGTACAGTTAGGGGACTGAACAACCAAGCCCACGGAAGGCAGTGGCCAAACATGAAATTGGACATGGGGCTAGTTGAGTGTCCCTGGCCAGGAAGGAGTCAGCATCCCCATTTCCCATGAAGAGCTTCTCCTCGTGTTTCACTCTTCTGCCAAGAAAAGGATAAAATGAGATTTTTGTCTGTCTCACTGAGGAGAATCCCCTTTTCATCCAAATGAATTATGCTGTCTTTGAGGCGCCAGATTAATCTGTCTGTGATATCCCTCGTGCCTTGCTTCCAGACTAACACATTATCTGTGTTTCTTCTCCCATGATCTACTGGTTCAGATGAAAGCTAACACACATGGTAGGCTGGAAAGACTGCTGCTCACGGCCATGGAAATCTCTACCAGGAACAACTCTGCCCTGCTGGAGGAGAGAGGTGCATAATAAGACAACATTTATGTTCAGGTTGATTACAAGGATAGTCTGGTGCAGGTGAAGCTCCTTCTCTGACTCGCTGTCATCACAAAAACTTTGTGAACCATAGATTATTGCATTTTAGCCACCCACAGCAGGACAGGCAGACAAGGTAGGAAGTCTCAGAGACACACATGAATTAGGATTAAATGGAGCAAACTAATTCCCAATCAGATCTACTCAGCACTAAAACAAAGAAGATGGAAAAAGACAGGATCAAAATTAGCGAGCTGACAGATTGTATTTCTGGTTGGGAGGAAGTCCTGGGTTATGAAATGCTGATGGATTTAAAGTTCAATTCTACCCTTGTTTGTCATGCACATTTGTAACACATATTTACAGTCATCACCTTCTAGTTCAATCAGGGCACTGAGTTTTTGTTTTTCTAGGAGCGCTGGTGGTTTTATAGCTCAGCCTTGGCAGAACTCTGCCTGTGGTGTTACTCAATTCACATCATGGTTAGGCTGGGCACTGCAATTGTTGCTGCTCTTTCTGCTCTCTGCTGTGTTTGTAAAAGGATCAGGATTGGAGCTGTGAGGTTTTCTTCTGATCCCTAAATCCCGAAGTGTATTTGCACCATTTTTATCCCCAGAAAGTTATCCACTGCTCACCAATTGCTTTCCTGAGAAACAGTCAGACAAGACATTTCGGAAAGCAGGCTCTTTTTGTCCATGCTGTTTGCAGTGCTAAGAAATTATACCTGGCAGTAACTCTGGTTATGATCCAAAACCTCCACACGACAACAACAAAGCCCCAAAACCCAAAAGAAAGAAAAAAAGTAACCTGCCAAAAAGATACGGCCCTTCAGAGGTTTTGCAAGGTAGCTTTGGGAGTTTCAGGCAATAATGTTTTCTTTGCATAACTGTTCAAACTGAGTGCATCGACTCTGTGCACAAACTGGTTTCAACTCTCTCTTGTCATTCAGTCTAAAGAGTGTTTTGGTGGCACTGTGGAGTTTCTCAAAACATTGGTACTGGCAGATGTAAGACCTTTGGACTCTGCTGAAGGGGAGCTGAAGGGAAGCTTCACTTTCTGGAAGAAGCTTTGCCATTAGTGTCATGGCCAGCAGAACTGACAAATGATGGCTGCAGGAAAACTGTATAACAGGCTGACAATGGGAAGGACTTTACATGGCATCACTGGAAAAATGTGTGAAACCTTGCCATGCATTTGCACATGTTTTCCAAGAGTTTCAGCCAAACAAGGAGTTTTCCACATCTCTGTCCTGAATGACAAGCGAGTGCATTTCATAAAGATGTTCTCTGCACTGCCATAAATAACAATTTCTCTTTTTGCCTTTGCAAGGAATCATCAGGAGGTGATGGCATCACCTCCTCATTCCTACCCCCCATCTACCCACAGAGCCATGAGAGCATGCATGCAAAAATGCATAAAAATGTCAGCCTTGCAATTTAAATGTCAACTCTTCAATCTCATTCCAGTACATTTAGACCCTCCTTTGCATACAGTGTGGCTGACTTCTTACAATTCTAGTTTTCTTCAAAATGACAGAGGAGGCATCCGTGGCCCTTCCTGATAGCTCCATTTGTTACTGTCCCCTTGCAGAACACAAATGTAATGCAGTGTGCTCTGCTGAGAGGCCAGGCCCAGGCAACCCCTTAGGGATATTAAATAGACATTTCTATTGTCTTGGTGCTGCTCTGACTCCCTTTTGCTTCACCAGAGTTTAGCAGGCTCTTGCTGAAATGCTGCTGAGATTTGGCTTCGTTGTGATATCTCCCAGCACCCCTGCACGGGGGGAGGATGCTGCAGAGCTGTGTCTCTGTTGCCCATCTCTTTCAGCACCCTGAAAAGAAGAAAACACTGAATTAGATATGTAGATATAGATATATATTGGTGTGTAACCCATTTCACAGCTTTGTCTGGATGTTTTTCTTTCCCATCCTGTGTAGTTTTTTAAGGTCTACATCAAGGGGAGGCATGTGGCACCACACTGAGTGATGCTTTGGTGGGTGCTGCAGGCTGGTGGAGAGCACACACACACCTCTGCTGCACTGCTGAAGCTGCAGACACAGCCTGCTCCTCCCCTTAGTGCAAGATGCTATTCTAGAACTCACTGTGAAAGACTGAGGGCTTCCAGTGAGTTACCTAAATTCTATGTTTGGGCACCTAAACAACTTGCCCTCGGTGGTTTTCTAAATTAAAAATTGCAATTTAAAACAAAAAGCGCTATCTATACAATTCATTTTCTCATATTTATTCCATTTGAAATTAAGACCAACTACGATGAGTGTAAAAAATAAATTTACATAACTTGTTAGCTTTTGAAGAATTTCCTCCCAAACAGTAATAAGAAATGTACATGTGTACATTAAGAGATTGCTCTGGGGTCAGATTCTTTTTTTTGTATTATTCTTATTTAGCGAGATAAAATCATAGGGCCATTCTTAAGGAACTCATGAGCTCCCTTCTATTCCACTGCCCACAGAAAGTGGAAAGGATTGCCTCTGCTTCTCTCTCTGGCAGAGGACACAAATACAACCCAATATTTTCACAGAAGGATCAGGGATATTTTTACCATTTCCCCCCATGTCCTGCAGAGCCGCTTGTACTATCCACACTGACCAAGGACAAGAATATGCTTTCCCTTCTACCTTGGCAGGATTTTACAATGTCAAGGTAGGCCCTGAAAAGTGCTTTGAGATCCTTTCCAGCAGAAGTGTTGAAAAGGCACAGGAAACTGCTCTGGGGTGGTAAGACACCAGCTTGGCTGCAGCATCAGCCTCCCCATTACGACAGAAGCCTTTGGAGGTCAAAAGCTGTCCCAAATTGACTATTTCCACCTGCTTTTTAATAGAAAAAAAAAATCTGATAGTGTTTGAATTATTCATTCATATTAAAATATGAAATCTTGAAGCACATCAGCCACTAAGGACTCTTCCTTGCAGAAGCCTTTCTGCATTTCCCTGGCCAGGGCTGCTGCTCCCTGCGAGGCAGAGCTGGAAGGTCTCCCCGTGAGCTCCCAACACAGAATTGAAGCCTTGAATGCTCCCTGGCCACAAATTGAGGCCCTGAATGCACAGTAACTGAATATTCATTTTGTCCATTCTTTAGAAGAATAGTTACAATTTAAGGTACAAGAATAGCTCCATTCATGAGCCACGACGTGAGCGAAGCCTCTGCCGCCGGTGCCGGGTCTGCGCTTCTTAATAAGAAGCCAACAAAGCTGATGTATCACCACGTATAAAATTAATGAAAAAAGAGATATCCAGGGAGAGAAATTATGTTTCTGTCATGAAGTGATGTGGGTTGATTATAGGCATAGGTATTGTTTCTTTCTCTCTGTTGTTCACTTGTCTGTGCAGAGTGGGACAATCTGGGACTCCGGGTGCTCCTCTGCAGGGCTGGGCAATATCGGGGTTTCAACATTTGGCGCAGCAGATACTTGGGGTAAAACTTTCCCCTGATTTGAGCTGGACTATTCATCACACACGTAGCTGTCATTAATCTTACATGCAGAGCCAGGCTTCTCATATTTCAAAACCTTTGGAGAGGCAGCTTTTTAATCTATATTTGGTTCTTCTTTTTTTTCCCCCTCTGAGATTGGTGTCTCTTTGCATATAATGCTGCAGTAGTTTCAATTTAAACAGAAGCCTGAAATCAAATACTCGAATTTAAAACCCTAGCAGAGAGAAAGGAAACAATTATCTTGAAATTTCTTTTTTATTTTTCTGGAGGTAAAAAACTTGAATGGCAGCACTGCTGACTGCCAAAACTGACATGTATTTTAACTTCTGTTTCGAGCAATGCATTACCTTAATCACAACAAGAGGGCACATACTCCAGGATGGAGCCATAAATTCAATTAATCTCAGTAGTAATTCACAAAGCAATTCATTATAATATAATGCAGCACCTTGAAGTATCTAAATTACAGCAGCTGAAGATGTCTAATGGCCAGAGGCAGATGCAGAAGCTGCTCAGCAGCTCCTGGTGGCAAGTTCTGACTTCTTCTGCCTCCTCTCTGACACACCATTCCAGACAAAAGGCAGATCTGCTCCTATGAGCCTAGAGAATGAATAAAAAGGACAAGGAAACAGAAATGTCAGGAAAAACAGGAGAAAAGACAGAATTGCTCTAAGGGCAGCAAGTGGCAGGTGGGGGAGGTCTAAGCTTATTCTCAAAAATAGATGAACTATGGCAGCCACGGGTTATGAAGTATTCCTACCAAAACTTTCTGGTGACCAAGAGCAAAATTTTTAAGTGATTTGCATACCCCTCTGGGTTCTTGAGATAATAATACAGCTGCCTGCTCCTTTTTTTGTGGGTCATTAATACACCTCACACTCTAAACCGCTCTGTCTGCTAATATTCAAACAGGATGTTCTTGGAATCCCAACCTCTTTGCCATTTTGCAGAGCAGAATCTGGACACAAAGCACGATAAATTCAGCGCTGTGTGTCACTATGGGAACTGTTTCTGCTGCCAGACAGCGTTGGGAATGAACTGGGAACTGGCTGTTTAGGCACGTGTGTGTGTCTGTGTGTGTGTGTCTGCCAGGCAGGCACACGCTTAAACATTCAAATACAGAGATGTAAATTTCACCATTAAGTGTTTGCACCTCTTTGCTTCCCCATTTCTTCTTATTTTTGCTTCATTTAGCATAGATTATCTCGGTAAGTCTGGAAACTACTCAATTACTGAATTCCTTTCAAAGGAAGGGAAAAGGAAGATTACAAAATTCATCAAGCCAGCATAAATCACCATATCTTCCCCACCTGAGGATCTGACCCTCTAACAGTAGTTTCTTTCTTCTTTATAAAGGTAATTATTCTATTAAAATTAATAGTAAAATGAACACTGCTGTGCCTGAATTACATGGGATAAGCGTGAAATACTGTGATCAGTTCTGCTATGAATTAGTAATTATAGTGTGCCCAGTGAAATTTGCATACTTTGCTCTCCTTCCCTGCTATCTGCCTTGCTTTGGTTGCCAGTGCTCTCTCCGGGGTTGGAGCTGGAGATTGCTGGTGCTTTATGCAAAGAGGAGGTGTTTGCAGAACAGTGCACCCCTGAGTTTTAAGGTAGCAGAAGAAGCTACAAGATAAGCTTGGGTTTGTTTGGTGTTTGAAATAGCTGTGATTGCCTTTCTAAATGTGATGGTGTGGAAGGGTTTTTAGTGCTTACATAGGTGAGGTGAGGGGGAAAAAGAAGAGAGGGGGGGAAAAAGTCTGCCTCCTTTCCTCCTCCTATTTCTGTGTGAAAAGTTTGTGTTCATGACTTTGAGTTGATGCTGCTTGGAACAGTGGAAGTGGTTGGTAGCTCAGAGGGATGGCAGCTGGAATAAGGAATAAGACAGTATAGGAGCTCATGGACCTGCTTTAGCAAGAGCTGTGTCCTTGCACTCAGGGGCTTCATGCGAAGTTTAAAGGTGACCATGAAGAGGATAAATGATACCAGGATGAAATGCAGCCTTTCCCACACACACATTGAGAGCCCTGCCTTGGGCCAGCCATAGCAATTTCTCATCAGCTAAAGGATGGAATGTAATAATCCCTTTTTGGTGATGCTATAAGGTCGTAGGGCAGAAGTCAAGCAGCAGGTCCAGGCTGGTTTCTCAGGAAGAGAAGGGAGGGAAGTTTTTCCCTACAGCCTTACAGCCCTGCCATGCCAGGACACCTGCTCAGCTCAGGGACTCTCCACCCCAGCACGAGCTAAACACCCACATCCCACTGGATCTAGGGAGAAAACAGATGGAGACAGAGTTCCTCCCCTTCAACACTCAGTGACTGGAGTCTGACACAAGAGCTGTGTGCTCAACTCAGCTCCGGAGGTGGAGAGAGGAGACCAGTGATGTCCAGGCAGGCTGGGAAAGCTCTAACTGGCTGCATTCCTGTGAAGTGATTGGTTTTGTTACCAGGATTTTATTGTCTTTATTCATATTAGGATGATCACAGGCTGGTTTAGATACCTTATGCTTGATTAAATAATGGCCTGCCCTAGTGATAAATGGAAACATGTTCCAATGGATAAAAAA